>JAMPIV010019878.1:22500-551614 GCA_024509875.1 Oreohelix idahoensis | reverse complement strand
TAAGAAAGTGAACGTGGCAACGGTTGTCTGAGAAGAGAGGAAGGTTGAATGAATAACTCTTATATATCTTGTAGAATCAATGTACTCACGTTGTTTACTTTTTTTAGTAAGTTTTGCAAATACTGTCTCTTTCAGTAGATATGTGTATATTGGGAGACCGAAAGAGCCATTTGTGGCAGCAGTAACCACAAGAGGGCAAACCAAGAAGGAACGGGAGCCTGCGCCAAATTTGTTACCTAAGGAACTAAAAGAGGCGCAACAAAAGGACCCTATTTTGGAGCCCTGCTTTAGGAAACTGTCCATGGCCAAGGACCCCAGACACAACGGGGACATTTTTTCTAAGGATGACGTACTTTATCGGAGAACAGGCAACCCTGATGAAGGACATAACCAGCTCCTAGTACCGACACAGCGCAGAGCCCAAATCTTAGAAATGGGGCACTCCCTTCCCTTTAGCAGACATATGGGACAGAACGCCACAAATCAGCGAATATCGAGTCACTATTGGTGGCCAGGAATGGATACTGATATTATCAGATACGTGAAATCATGCGCCCAGTGCCAACGGGTGGCACCTAAGCATTGGACTCCCCCCCCCCCCAGATCCCATGGGGGAAATGCCAATAGTAGGTACACCATTTGAACGGGTTGCTGTCGACATTGTTGGACCCCTAGAAAGGACCAAAAGAAGGAACAGGTTTATCCTGACCTTAGTCGAGTCATGCACTATGTGGGCCGAAGCTATACCGCTAACATGCACAGATTCCAAGGATGTCGCGGAAGCCCTAGTGCAGATTTTTACACGGTTGGGATTCCCTCAACATGTTTTGACGGATAATGGATCCCAGTTCCATAGCCTGTTAATGGTGGAGATCTTTAATATCTTGATGGCCAAACAGATCCACACCATCCCGTACAATCCGGCCGGAAATGGGCTCGTGGAACGTTTCAACGGCAGCCTCACCATGGTGTTACGTAGGCTGAGACAAGAGAAACCGGAAGATTGGGTCCTTTTCATTTCTGCAGACTTATTCGCCTACAGGGAAGTCCCCCAGGCCTCTACGAGTTTTCCCCCAGCTACACTTTTATTCGGCAGACCTATCAAGGGCCCGCTTGAAGCCTTACTCAGGTCGCTGACAGACCACGAGGCGGATGAGACACTCGCCTCAGCCAGTAAATACGTATTGGAATTGAAGGAAATGTTACAGCTAGGATGGGATCTAGCAACGACAAACCTTAAGCGAGCACGCGCATAGCACGCTAAACGATACAATCAAGCAGCGAAAGAGAGAGAACTACAACCAGGGGATAAAGTTTTGTTGTTACTGCCAACCGGAAGCAACAAACTACGTTTCGGTTGGCAAGGGCCGTTTACAGTCCTGAAAAAGATCTCGAGAACTAATTATCAAAGGAAAGGAGAAGGTTTACCATGTAAATCTGTTAAAGAAATACTTGGAAAGACCGGTGTCGTCCCCCGAACATCTCCTGGCGGTCGCCATAGCTACCGAAGATGTTGGAGATGACGATAGTTACATGGAATATCCATTGCAACAAACTGAATCTTTCAAAGATGTAAAATTAAGTGACACTCTCTCTGAAGCACAACAGACAGAAACGAGAGTGCTACTGAAACAGTACACAGCTTGCTAACGGATATACCTGGGCGAGAACATCTCGTAGAGTTCGACATGAAACTTACAAATGAGATACCGGTTCGAACCAAAGTTTACCCTATTCTGTATGCTAAAGCTGCTACGCTACGAGAAGAGATAGACAAGCTATGCAAATTTGGAATTATTAGCGAGTCCACATCTCCATATAGTGCGAGCATAGTGCTGTTGCAGAAGCCCAATAAGAAAGTTCGGCTGTGCATTGATTACCGTCTACTTAACACAGTAACGGAATTCCAGCCGGAACCTTTACAGAGCACTTCTGAGCTGTTTAGCAAGTTAAGCAAGGCACGGATTTTCTCCAAGATTGACCTGAGTAAAGGTTATTATCAAATATCAGTCAAGGAGGAAACTAAGCCTTTGCTTGCTTTCAGCACTAGTGAAGGACACTATACGTTTAACGCACCAGGAGTGTCCACAAGGATGATGAGAAAGCTTTTAGAACCAATGCACAGTCCACATATCCACAATTTCATGGATGATGTACTAGTGGCAACGGATACCTACGAAGAACATACTGCTACGGTTGCTATGCTCCTCGGGAGATTACAGGACACTCGTCTCACAGCTAGACCTAGCAAATGTTTAATCGGCTTCGAAAAGCTTGACTTCCTGGGACATACCATTGTGCACGGTGCCATGTGGCCAGTTGCTAAGAACGTAGAGATGATACGTGCGGCAGAGAGGCCAAGGACGAATAAAGAAACACGATCGTTCCCATCACTGTGTGCTTATTACCAGAAATTCATCAAAAACTTCAATGGTCTTACTGCACCCCTGACTGACCTTACAAAAAAAGGGCGACCGGAGAGAATTATCTGGGATTCCAAGTGCGAAGACGCTTACGTAACGCTCAAGATACAGCTGTCTGCATATATAATTTTACGATTACCTGACATTGCCAAACCCTTTACATAACGGGTCGACGCATCGGGGCAAGGTATCGGATCAACTCTGCTGCAAGCAGGCGACGATGATCCGAACCGGCTATTCCAAGTGGCATACGGCAGTCGTAAATTGAATAAAGCAGAACAAAACTATTCTACTGTGGAAAGAGAATGTCTGGCACTAGTTCATGGTATAAGGAAACACCATGAATACCTGTACGAAATATCATTCACGTTGCAGACCGATCATGCTCCACTGGCGTTTCTTTGGGCAAATAAGGAATTTAATGCGAAAAGAATTCGCTGGGCACTGCTGCTAAGTGTATATTCCTTTAAAGTCGAATACATTCCAGGAAAAGAAAACGTTAAAATAGACTTCATGAGTAGGAATTGGACAGCGACGGAGGAGGAAGATGAGAGTGAAGAAAACAGTCACCCGGAAGCTACTGATACATGAAATCTGTTTCTATAACGTAGACATGAAAATGGTTTCATATCTTTAAGAGGGGACGTCTGTGACATATTATGATAATAGCTTTCATATATCTATTTCATTTTCTACATTTTTCTTTCACCTGGCTTTCACCTGTGCACGATTTGTTAACATAAAACCCTCCTACACTCAGAGATCTGTCTCTTTTTCTAATTTAACACGCATAGTTTTTATTTCTTTTCTCTATTGCCTTAGGAATGTTTACCAGCAAACCTATTTAGCTAACGTTGAGCCGGTTACCTGTAATTATAACGCAAGCGATTGGAAATCGCTGTAATAGGATCAGACAAGTAGTCGGAATGCGTAGAAAGGAGCGACTATTTCAGAAAAATCGTACTTTTGGCTCATCGGCAGATAAGCTAATATAGTTGAAACGTATTTTCGGTAGACAGTGATAAGGGGAAATAATTTGAGATGAAGGAGTAGATAACGTGGAACCAAAGGGGAGACAATTTTTATTACCCCCTTTGATCTGGTCGTTCGTGAAACGACGAGATCAAAGACATTGCTCGCCTGATCTTAAGCAGTCCGTACACTAGCAGAGAGTCGAGAGGGCGGTGAAATTGTTTGAATATTTCGTTTCATTCAAAATTTGAGCAGAGAAATCCCCGAAGGAAGAGCGACTTTCTGTGTTAATCATATATATGTCTCCTCTTGCAAACTCATTCTATTCAGTACCCACAGAAGTCCTTGAGACTACAATCTGCGATTTCAAGATTCAATATACAATTTGAATTACTTAGTTTTTCGTTGGAGTAGTCCTAATTCTGTGTTTGCGGTAATTATTATTTCACGAAGATTTTTCTGTGTAGAGTGATTTAATTGTTAAGTCCGTCATTTTATTTCACTAGGAGTTTTGTGCAAAGTGACTAGCGAATTAATATAATCTATAGCTAAATTGTTCCGGCTGTAGCGTAAATCTAACTAACTGATATTAACCAGTAAGAGTTATTTTAATCGTCTAGTAAACGCACTATTTCCTCATAAGTTATCAAGAAGAACAACGTGGCATGCCCCAAAAACTGAGATACATGGCCAAATTGATTTTATTCTTGTATCCAAAAGATTCAAGTCTAGTATTAATAAAGCCAAGACTAGGACTTTTCCTGGCGCCGACATTGGTAGTGATCACGACATGGTATTGATGACGCTCAAGCTTAAACTTAAAAAGAACTATAATCAAAACAGATGTTCTCAGTTAAGATTCAATTTAGACAAACTGAAAGATCCAGAAATCGCGGGAATCTTTGAGGCAACTGTTGGAGGAAAATTCGCAGCTCTCAATTTTTTGGAGGATGATATCAACTCAATCACAGAGAACATGAAAGACGTGCTCATTGAATCAGCAACAGAAATACTTGGTAAAAGAAAGAAAATAAACAAACCATGGGTTACAGATGACATTCTGAAGTTATGTGATACACGGCGGGAAATGAAAAAGGTTAAGAAAGAGGTTCCTGAAGCAGCATGGCAATACAGTATGGTGAATAAAAATATTAGGAAGAAAATGAAACAGGCCAAAGAAAAATGGGTAGCTGATCAATGTGAGTCCATTAATACGGGGGCTAATAAAAGGTAACAGCAAGGCAGCTTTTGACACATTAAGAAAACTATCAAAACCCCAACAGCCCAGGGTAACTGTCATAGAAGATAGCAAAATGAAAAAACAGCTGTAATGAGAAGGTGGACAGAATATTGTAAAGAATTATATAACTGTAAACTTGATACTGACTTAGGCATATTAAACAACATTAAGTGCGAAAACAGGGAACTCGGAAATGCAGCAATATTACGGGAAGAAGTGGAAGAGGCTATATGTTCGATGAAAGGAGGGAAGTCACCGGGTGTGGATAATATCCCAGCAGAGCTCTTGAAATATGGAGGACCAGATATAGTAAAAATCATGACAACAATTTGCCAGAAGATATGGAGTACAAAAAAATGGCCAAAAGAATGGACGCAGTCATTAGTAATACCGCTTCCAAAGAAAGGAAATCTAAAAATGTGCAAGAACTACAGAACCATTAGCCTTATTAGTCATCCAAGTAAGGTGATGTTAAGGATACTTTTGAACAGAATAAAACAGAAATCAGAAGAAATCTTGTCAGAGGAACAGGCTGGCTTTAGACCAAAAAGAAGTACCTCAGAACAAATCTTCAATGAGTACTTATCGAAAAACATTCAACATCAACACGATTTATACCATAACTTCATCGATTTCACAAAAGCATTCGATCGAGTCTGGCATGAAGGCTTATGGCAAGTAATGAGAAAATTCAATTTTGATACCAACATCATAGATATCATTGAAGCACTATACAAGGACGCAAGCAGTGCTGTTTTTGCAAGCAACGACATTGGAGAATTTTTCAAAACAACTGTAGGAGTTCGGCAGGGATGTATCCTGTCCCCAGTGCTCTTTAATATTTATCTAGAACATATTATGCAGGAGGCTCTCTACGATTATAAATCAACCATATCGATTGGAGGCCGACCTCTGTGCAACCTACGTTTTGCTGATGATATTGATCTGATAGCTGGATCAGAATCAGAACTTCAAGACCTTACCTCTAGACTGGAGAAAGTAACAAGAACGTATGGGATGGAAATTAATATAGAAAAAAGCAAGATATTGGTGAATAGCCATAAGAAACATGTTCCGACCAACATTTCGTTAAATGGGCAAACGTTAGAAGAAGTTAACACCTTTAAATATCTCGGGTCCACTATATGTAGTGATGGAAGATCAAGTAAAGAAATCAAGACAAGACTTGAGATGGCCTCAGCTGCCATGACAAAGTTGAATGTGATCTGGAAAAGTAACATCAGTTTTCCTGTGAAGATCAAATTATACAAATCACTTGTATTATCTATTCTCTTGTATGGGTGTGAGAGCTGGACACTCACTGCAGATACGGAGCGAAGGATTCAGGCTTTCGAGCATAAATGTTATAGAAGAATTTTGCGCATTTGCTATAAAGTGCACAAAACAAATGTCTATGTTAGAGAGAAGATAAACACCTATGCAGGCCACCAAGAACCACTTTTGTCAATAGTGAAACATCGAAATGCTATGTAACTCGTCATATTTTCGAAAACGATCCTTTCAGGGGACAGTCGAAGGTAAACGGAGAAGAGGAAGGCAAAGAAAATTGGGCTGATTTTAATTGTACGTTGCT
The DNA here is from genome assembly GCA_024509875.1 of Oreohelix idahoensis. Classification (NCBI taxonomy): domain Eukaryota; kingdom Metazoa; phylum Mollusca; class Gastropoda; order Stylommatophora; family Oreohelicidae; genus Oreohelix; species Oreohelix idahoensis. Next base: position 545,385 of record JAMPIV010019878.1, on the reverse strand, counting down.
GAGGATAAGACAGTGGAGGACCCTGTCTGCTGACTACCCTTGACGGGTTACGGGCTGAGATGATGATGAAACGCACTATTCATTTTGAGTACAGACGAAATATATATTTATTTCTAATTCATGATGATTAAAATTATAAATGACTAGCACTTATTTCATTGAGACTTTTATTAAACGATTCAAGCTAAGACCTACGCTTGTAGTTTCTAATTAAAGTTAAATAACCGAGTGTAAAATAAATTATAATTCTGCACGGGTAAGTTTGAAATAGAATCGTGGTGTAGTGATTAATTGTGATTATACGGTTATTTTTTTCTCCCAATTTTAGTAGTGGGTCTCTAACCCCAAAAACCCTACCAGCGGTCTAAGCCTAAGCCTAAAACCTGAATCTGAAAATAACGGATTTAAGTCCGACAGTTAAAACATAACGTTCTTATAACAAATAGTGGGCCGTCAAGGTGGACCAGTCTGCACTTTGGTTTACACCCAGAAAGAGACAGAGTACCAACCTAAATACTATTAAGAATAAATGTTAACTGGACTTAGAGCTATCCAGAGTTCTTTTTTTTCGCAATTTTCATATACATTCAGCCCGTGGTGGCGACTAAATCAAACATTTGACATAATTAAACATTTTACATTTCACGAATATCGACCATTTGTGGTGTGACAAGGCATTTGTATACTGAGAGAAGTTACATTCATGACATTCCGTTATATGCTGGAATCTCAAGCTATTGGCACATGTAAGCATTGTTAATTTTCTTACCTGGACGAAATTAATAGGACATAGACAGAAATCCTAATAAAAGTAACGAATTAAACGTTCCCCGAAGAAAGAGGATTTAATCAACCTTTGAGGAGCTGGGGTTTACTTCGCCAAAATAACCTTGGATTTGCTGTGTGACCTATGTAACGAAGTTCCAGAGGCTGTTAAACACCAGATTCGGTAAGAAAGAATGAACGTGGCCACGGTTGTCTGAGAAGAGAGGAAGGATGAATGAATAATTCTCATATATATCTTGTAGAATCCATGTACTCACGATTTTTTTATTATTAAGTTTTGCAAATACTGTCCCTTTCAGAATAGATTAACGGATAAACTATGTTCTTTATTGTAGAGTGAAATCCTAGAGCATAGCGCATAAATCTTTGACTCTTTGGGGGTTAATAACTTTCTTCTAACGGCATCTTATCTCAACAGAGGGAGGGAGGATAACACCTATGATTCTATTTCTTTATTAATTCATTAACCTATGTGTTGCGCGCATATTCTATGCGACGCACAGATTACGGTTGTCTATCTGATATGGGAAAATATTTATTATTTAATCCCGTGGTCAAAGCGAGATCATCCTTGTATGGTCAATTATATGATTATGTGAGTGATCTCTCTTGAATATATTGATTTAGCGTATGAATCCGAATTAATGTCATTTCTCATTTGTTAGGCCTAGAAAATAGATTGATCGTGCTTAAAATGTTTATTGCCTGAATTTATATGTATTACTTGTCTAGTGCAAGAAGATGCGGTCTTATATTGTACATCTTTGTATGTTTAGGTCGGACTATATTCTTTGTGCTGAACTCTGGGGCAGGTATTCGTTTTGCGAGGCATGCGTAGTGAGTCTCGACGAAGCCAGCTGATAATGGCTGTGTGTGTTTTTGGGGCTGGTCCTGTAACAAGGTTGAAAATGATCTGTGAATGATCTTTCAGTAGGAGATAGTGTCTCTGCGAGATTCTATGGTCAGAGATTCTCCTCATGTACTCTATTGTGTTTAATTCGGACTCCAGGTAATACCAGACCCTTTTGATGATCTCTATTTTCGGTTAGATCTAGATGGGACATCGTGTTATCGAGCATCTAGGATCGTTTGTATATCGATGAAGATGACAGGTTTGCCAACAGTTCTTATGCATTACATGAAGCAACCTTATTGATACAGAACTGTATGGAAACATTCATGAGAGTATTTATATTCACATTACGAATTAACTTCGGCCCATCATTTATCCTTCTTCTGAGTGAGTGAGCGAAACTCAAGAAGGTGGCCATTTTGTATTACTGTCATCACAATGAATCACTGTCAAGAGAACAGAATATCAATCTTACTATCGGACAGTGGTATAGAGATCTTGCTATGATGGAAAGCCCACTATCGTGGTTTAACTATTGTTGTATAAACACCTGATATATACAGCTTAAGAACTTAGCCAAGAAAAAAAGGTTCGGACAGTGAACTCATTTTATGTTTACATACTCACCTCCACTGACGCGTTCAGTTAGTTAAAGGATAAGGCGATAGTCTACCAGAACATTGAATGCTGGACTCGTATCGCCATTGTATTTGAATGCTGCATGAAATATGTCTGATGTTGCCACCTACTATTTGAATACCATGATTTAATGTGTCAACATGTACCTATGACTGTATCCGTTCTGTCCAAGTGTGTGTCTGATTAAACAGTATGAAACGACTACAGCAGTCTGCATTGGTGACTTATAGCTATGAGTGAATGAGTGCCTTATACTGGTCAACATACGAACATTCCACCATTCGCCTAACTAATACTTCACACTCTCACTCCATAACTGCACAACCCTGCGTCGGTCGAGTTGACCTTTGTTCTACCTGCAGCACCCATCATATTTACCACTGATTTGCGTAAGGAGAAGAAATCATACTTTACAGAGTCGGCACTTTACAGTGGTGCCACTTTACAGTGGTAGGCCAGATTCCTGGGTCCAGCCTTCGCAGTCTTAATCTTCAGAAATCACCTAGTGTTACAAGAACGTTTATTTTGGCCAAATGTGACAAACATCATCACCAGTAGTACAAACTTACAGACGATGTCATCTTGACCTGTCAAGCATAAACTGGAACTAGGTCAGCGCTTGTTTATCTTTGTAACAGAACAGACAGCAGTACACATCGGTATTAAATTGAACAGTTGACTATTTGGCAGGAAATAAAGCATTATTGAACTAAGAAGTCTGTATTTTATCGGTGGATCTTCTATATACTAATTGTTTAACTTTGTAATAAATTAGTTCAAGAATTTAAAAAGTTTTTAAAAGTGGCAGTTTAATTTATATTTTAAAAAAAACTGTGCCTGCTTTGCAACACCCTATCCACAACACATACTATTCAATGATATATGGTATGCTATATGCCTTTATGCTATGTATGTCTACATGTTATTTGTTTATATGTAATAGTTGTTTATATGTTTGCGGGCTTGGATGGGTGGTGACTAGTATAAGGTATACCGAGTGACATTGGTCTTATACTAGTGTTCTGTAGGGAGCAAATTTCTTAATTGAATTTGTATGCAACATCAGTTGCTATTTTTGGTTAGTTGTGATGACGTGTTCTTTTTCATCGTTGTTTTTGTAATATTTTTCTGTTCTTTAGTTTTGTTTGATTTGTTTGTATAATTGTAGGTCTCATCTTTTCTTTCATTCAGTTCTTTACACCCTTATGTTTATACACTGTGACGTCATTTGTTTTGTTTAGTTCATTGCAGTTATCATCACAGATTCTGTGATTGTTTACGTCAGTTTCCTATTTAATTTAATTTGATTTCTGCAATTGTTTTCATATTGTCTTTATGATTGTCCTTTGTAAATGTCTTTGGTTGACATAAGATATATGAGGTATTTTTGAGTACACTTATATGATAGTACAGGCCAGTACTTTATTATTATTATTACTGTACAAGGAAGTTTACAAGACCTGTATAAGGCTTGTCTCCCACAGTGATTGGGATAGAAAGATATTATTTTCCACAGGTACTCAAGTGATCATTTGTTTCATTGTAACCAAGATAACCATATAAGGTCTTTGACTAAGACTAAGAGAGTAAAATAAAGTGAAGTGAGTATACAAGTCTATAGTACAGACTTGTCTCCCATTAAAGTGGGATAAGGTAATTTGTTTACTTTTTCAGGTTACTGATTTCATAAGACAGGATGGCTAATTTAGATTACTTTATCCAGCAAGGGTTAACCCTTGGTAAGTCTGGTAAAGAATTGGAAGAATATTCATCTGCTTAATTTGCCATTGCATTAAAATCAGAAGAGAAAAAACAAAAAGATGAGAATAAATGGAAAGCAGAAGTTGAACAAAAGAAGATAGATGCTGAGAATTTCAGATTGCAGATCCAAGCTGAGGAGAAAAAAAGCTGCTGCTGAGGAGAGAAAAGCTGCTGCTGAGGAGAGCAAACTTCAAATAGAAGAAACAAAATTTGAAGCTGCTGCTCAAGCTGCTGCTGAGGAGAGAAAAGCTGCTGCTGAGGAAAGAAAATTTCAAGCTGAGGCTGAACAAAAAAGATTAGACAGAGAAGCTGAAGAGAGAAAAGCAATAAGAGAACATGAATTTGAGTTAGAGAAATTAAAATTGACAAGTATGAGTAATGTTAATCAATCATTTAGTGGTAATGGTAAACCCTTTACTTACAAGGTCAAGGTACCAGCGTTCAACTCTGCCAGTGATGATATAACATTCTGGCTGGATAGATTTGAACGTGCTTGTCGAGCTCATAATGTGGATAAATCACAGTATGTGAATCAGTTGTCTGAAAATCTAAAAGGTGATTCTCTGACTAAGTTATGTTTGGCTGAAGAGGCCGACAAGGATAATTATGATGTTATCAGGGCAGCCTTGATAAGAAAATATCAGTTATCAGAGGAAGGTTACCGTCTTTTGTTTAAAACAATGAGACCTGAGGCAGGTGTAGAATTCTCAGAATTCATTGCAAAAGCACGTCTTACATTTTCACGATGGATTGAATTATCCAAAACAGAGAAAACATTTGAGGCTCTTATGGATTTATTGCTCAGAGACAAGATCATGTCTTCTGTGAATAAACCATTCCTTGAATTTTTACATGAGCGTAAACCCAGTACAATAAAACAAATGGAAGAATATTGTGACCAATACGTCACGGCACACCCTGACGTAACTCTTAGCAACACTAACATTACAGAGGGTATGCCAGTTGCTTCAGCGACACAATACAACCATAATTACTCACACAAGTTTCAAGGAGCTCAAAATAAATTTGATAAAAAGGTTAATTGGAATAGTTATTCAAACCAAGGTAACCAGTCGAATCAGGGTTCTTCTTCGAAGATCTGGAGTCGGGCTGACAGTCCTCGATACAGGGGTGGCCATAGTTACAAACATTTCCGCAAAGGAAGTCACTATAGGAACTACCCAAGTTCCCCTTCATGGAAACAACAAAACCAACATTACAGAGATACCCATTATAATGAGCATGATGATTATGATCAGGAACATTATGATTCAAACCCAAATAGGGGTTATAACAGAGGAAACAATAATAACTATAGAGGTTATAATAATCGAGGTAGATCACAACACAAAAGACATAAATCTCATTACCAGGCTAACTCTGCACAGCAAGAGTTCCATGAAGCCAGTAATCAAACTAATGATAAGAAAGACTCTAATAATGTGGGATGTTCTGCGTTCGATTTTGGTAGAGCATCTCAGTGTTCCCAATGCAAAACATTATTCGATTCAACCACGGTTTCTACTTTAAGCTGTGGTCATCCTCTTCCCGCTCTTCCTGCGTCAGTCGCGCATGATGGAAGAGGTGCTCTTGTCTTGAATAGAGGTCTAGTAAATGGTACTCCGGTCTCAATTCTTTTCGATTCGGGGTGCACCACCATTGGTATAAGGCAGTCACACGTAGATCCTTCTCGAGCCACTGGCAAAATAATCAAATGCGAAACATTTGGTGGCACACTGGAGAAGTACTCTACTGCCATTATCAATATTGCTACTCCCTTCTTTACAGGAGATGTGCACGCATTTCTTCTGCCGAATCCGATCGCTGATCTTATCATCGGTCGCATTCATGGAGTGAAAGAATGCACTCCGCTACAAATTGCTGATTGGGAAAATAACAATATGCAAAATGCTAATGCAGTAGTCACTAGGGCTCAAGCTCTTAACGTGACTCAATCTTCGCTTTCGGAAGATAATGACACGCAGAACCAAGATGATCACTTGGAAATTTCTCGTGACTCATTTATAGAAAAGCAGGAAAAAGATCCTACGCTAAAAAAATTCTTCACACTAGCAACAAAAGGTGATCCAAATAAAGATACAAGTCGTAAATCTTGGATTACGATGAAGAATTGCGTACTTGTACGTATGGTACAAGACTCCGCTAACTCCATTCATTCTATAATTCTTGTGCCCAAAAATATGAGAGTTAAAATCTTACAGCATGCTCATGATTCTCAATGTGCTGGGCATATGGGTTTCTCACGTACTAAATCTAGAGTTCTTGCGTCTTTCTTTTGGCCTTTTGTGAACAAAGACATACGGATCTATTGTCGATCTTGTAAGGTATGTCAAGAGGTTAAATGCAAAGGTCCACGCCATGCGGCACCTATTCAGGTTGCAGATATTCCAATTCGACCATTTCAAAAAATGGCGATAGACATCATTGGTCCATTTAAGATAAAGTCTGCTAGAGGACATCAATTTATCTTGACGTGTGTTGATATGTGCACACGTTGGCCAGAGGCTGTTCCTCTAAAGAGCATAACTACTGCTGATATTGCAGATGCTCTTTGGCTCATATTTTCTCGTCTGGGATTTCCAGGAGAAATATTATCAGACCATGGTATCCAACTCATATCGGATACCATGTCTCAAGTAATGGCGACTCTGCAGATAGAGAGATCTCTGAGTAGTATTTATCATCCTATGTCTAATGGGATGGTAGAACGTCTGAATAGAACTCTGAAAAACTTGCTAGGTAAGATAACTGAAGATCATCCTCAAGATTGGGACAGGGTTTTGCCCGCGGCTCTCTTTGCATACAGAGAGGTCGCCAACGAACATACAGGATTTTCTCCCTTTGAACTTGTCTTTGGTGCGAAACCGCGAGGTCCTATGTCCTTACTTCATGACCTTATAACTGCTGATAATATTGTCGATGACACAAAATCCTCTTACGAATATGTCATTGCGCTTAGACACAAGATTATTGAAGCATGCAAATTGGCAACTGCTTCTTCTGAATTTGCGAAACAGAAGGCAAGACAATTTGCCAATAAGAACAGATGCTTGCGACAACTTTGTCCAGGTGACAAAGCATTTGTCTTGCTACCTTGTAGGGAAAACAGACTTCTTATTTCTTGGAAAGGTCCGTACGATGTAACCTTCCACATCAACATGCTTACGAGGAGCCGCGCTAGCGTAGTGGTTACAACACCGCTCTGGCGACCGGGTGATACAGGATCAAACCCGGGCGACGGCATTTGAGGATTTTTCGTCGACCGGGATTTGGACTGGATTAACTCGAGACCTGGCGAGGACATTTGAAGGAGTGTCGTCGACCAGGGATTGGCGGCTCCTGAGCCGACCCAGCTGCAATGGGTACCTCCGAAATCGGCGAGTATTTGCCTGAAAGGCGAGGGACACCTGTCTCTGTACAAGAAATAAAGGGATACTCACGTAAAATCAATGTCAGGTTAGACATAAATAATAACCTGAGATTTCGCCTCGAGTATTAGCGGGCGTACGCAAAAAAAAAAAAAAAAACATGCTTACGGAATTCCATGAACGTCCGGATTATTTACAACCTGTTTTCCAGGCAACGGACGACTCTCCAGTCCCACATGGACATTACTCATCACTGTCAGTAATACAGGATGAGGAAACAAGTTTCTCGGATGTGAATCTCCCTTTTCCGATGATTCCACTTCATTCTAATGAATTATGGAAAGATGTTACAATCTCTCCCGAGTTATCTCTAGGAGAACAGAAAAAAGTTTCTTCTATGTTACAACAATTTCAGGATGTCCTTACTGACATTCCTGGTCAAACTGATGTCATTGAACATGACATTATTTTAACTGACCATAATCCTATAAGAGTCAGACCGTATCCTATCCCGATACATTTTCAAGCACAGGTTGAGAAAGATTTGGATGAGATGATAGATTTGAAAATAATTGAACCATCCACATCAGCATATTCTTCGCCGATGGTTATTGTACGAAAAAAGACAATAACATACGTCTTTGCGTTGATTATCGCAAATTGAACCAAGTGACGAAATTTGATGCTGAATGGTACGGGTAAATTTTAAGAATGTTTATTATTTCAGGAACCGTCCTCCCGACGTCCTGTGGTAAGAGTGCATTAGACTTCAGGCTTGACACTCCGTATTACTGTGGCCTGCTGAGTACCCTCCAGGGTTCTCCTTGCATATTCCGTTTGAGGAATTATAGTATATATATATTTAAGTTTGGCCAGTCACACACAATATCCCTGGCCCGCACCTCAGGTACTCAGTAACAAGGCCTAACTTCTTGGCACGATTCACAAATATTTATTAACACATTACTCCTCTTGAGTATGATATGACATCGTAGCTTTTACTAGCACATGTCTCTACTGTCCTTGATTCTGATACTCTCCGTTTTAATGGAACAGTCAACTTACGTGCCCAAGAATTCCATACACACTGCTAAGACTAATCTGACATTATACTGTTAGATGAAAGCATAAGGCAGTGATGGTAATCGATCTTGCAGGTGAAATATAAAGATGCCCAAAGGCAATTAACACATTTTAAAAGCAGGTCCTACTGGACACATTCCTTGCATACTGGTCAAACGACACAAGCAGACTGCCGGTTAGAGACGCTAGCTTGTCCCAAATCAAAACTCACGTCTGCTGTCAATTCAAAGCAGGAGTCAAGACGTCACTTCCTGCAACCACGGGATACCGTGTGTAAACAATATATATCAGGAAGTGATCGAATACAAAACATGATATGATATTTACTCATATCATTTACCCCCCCCCCCCCCCCCCCCTGGATTAAAATAATGAAAAGGAACTTTTCATTATTTTCATAGTACAATCTTACAAGGTCACTGGAGAAACCATATGACAATATCCAAATACTCAACTGTCATCATTATGATAGCACCTAGAGGCGTGCTCCATAATCGACAATTTAACACACAAGGTGTGGTATTTAGTAATAACATAACTAAACCCATTATCGTTAGCAGACGCTCTTTTGACACAAATGTGAGGTAACTATATTAATTAGAAGGCAGTGAAGAAAAGTCAATATGTCAGTCATGGCACTCACACAGCATACCATGTCAACAAATGCCCTAAGTCGTGTCGGTATGTAAGTCTACCTATCTATCAAATGAAATGCATAATAAGCAATCAAAGACAGAATAGAACAAATGAGGCAGACAAGTTAAAATATAAGTGGTGACTGTGACAATATGTCAAAATAATTATTAACATTTGTATGTATGCAATGTCATGTGGTGAATGACAATGTTAATGAGATGTCATATGAAGATATATTACTTAATATCTACACATATGAAAGATATAGGTTATACTAAGTGTAAGCACGAGTGTATTTCAATTCATATAATGATACACTAATGAACCAATGTAATATTATCAGTGTTATTAAAAATGGTCATGTTAGACCATACACAGTTCTTCCTGTAGAGGTATTTAAAAGAATTAAAGTTTCAGTGAGTCAATAGTTCGCACAACATTGTTATTGATCTTTAGTTAAGTATATATGGCGGAAAGAAAATGTTCATTGAAGAAAATCCATTTTCCATCTATGTCGGTTGTTGATGTTTGTCTTCCATGGAATAGCATATACAGCACAGATACTATTGTTCATTCTGTACTTGAGAATTTCATACGTATATGATGAAATGTAATTTCTTGGTTATGTCCCTTTTTGAACTTTGTAGTCAGTAATTTTAGTTACTTCCCTTTTTACACAACGTTTGAGACAGTTAATTAGTGCAAAAAGTTTTGGAAAATGCAGCAAAGTATCTGAATTGCACCGACTTGGATTGCCATGCTGCCAAAAGTCATTGTACAACGTGTATGAAGTAACGAAGTATTGTTCTTCAGCAATTGCATTAGATATCATATGACGAACGCTTGAATATATATCTTGATTTTGGATTTACAGTAATTCATCATCATCATGTTGCTTGGCATAGTGTCTATAGTTTTTCAACCGGTTTAAGTGCATGACGAAGCAATGTGGTTGTAATATCTGAAGTATGCACTATATGAGTTAAAAGAAGGCATGTGCCTTAGTTCATGATGCTACCTTTGCGAAATAATTCCTGACTTGTCCCAAAGGAAGTAGTGTTATTATTGAGCATCAAAGTTGGATTGACGCAGCATTTGCGGAGACAATTGGCGATAGCGGATGCTTCACACATCTGGATAGCACATCGGCCATCACGTTCAACTTTCCTGCGATGGGTTTAATCTGGTAATTATAGGGTTGAAGGGCCAGTGAGGCACGCGCTGCTTTAGCATTCTTGAATCTCGCTGTTTTCAGGTAAGACAGTGCCCTTTGGTCTGTCTCGAGTGTGAAACTTGCACCAAGCAGGTAGCGTTGAAGTTTAGAGAAGCAGAACACAAGAGCTAGTAGCTCTCTCTCTCAATGACCGAGTAACGCTGCTCCGTCGGCGTTAGCTTCCTGCTAACATAAAGTGTTGGATGTAAACAGCCCTTCCATTCTTGCAAAAGCGAACCTCCAATGGACGTTTTGGAAGCGTCTACTGTAAGAGTAAAATGTTTAGAAGGATCAGGCAATCTCAATATAGGCAACTTGGAAAACAGACATTTTAATCTATTTAAAGCCACATGAACATCCTGACTATAAATACACCTATTTGGTGACTCGTTCTTCACCAGTGATGACAACACAGACGTATACTCTGCAAAATTAGGGATAAACTTACGATAAAAGTTTAGGAGCCCTAGATTACTTCTAACCTGTTTTTTGGTCTTAGGTATATCAAGGTTTAGAATCCTAGAGATAGTAGTATCCTCTGTTTTCAAAAAACCTCCTCCTACTTTATAACCTAAAAATGAAATCTCCTGAAATCCAATCTTAGTCTTAGATGGACGTGCAGATAAATTATGACGACGTAGAGTGGTAAGTAAGGATTGAATACCCTTCAAATGTTCATCCCATGATTGATGAAACAGACAAATGTCGTCAATGTAAGTAATAATGTCGTCTCTGTCAGAGAAGAGTCGTCTCATTATGTGAACGAAGGTCGCAGGTGCGTTAACTAAACCAAAAGACATATAGTTAAATTGAAAGAGTCCTAATGGGGTTGCGAACGCAGTATAAGGCTTGGATCGTTCCGTTAATGGTACTTGGAAATAGCCTTTAGATAGATCAAATTTAGAAAAAAATGTAGCTGTAGCTAGTCTATCTAATAAAGACTCCAACACGGGAAGTGGTTCCGCGTCGTGGATGGTGACCGAATTTAGACGTCTAAAATCTATGCATATAATTAGATTTTTCTTTTTTCCTCATCAAAACCATAGGAAAACTATAAGGGGAATGAGATGGAGAAATGACATTTAATTTCACCATCTGTTCTAGTTCCTCTTTAACCTGATATTGTAAATGTATAGGAATAGGGTAAGGTTTCAATTTAATGGGTTGAAAGTCTGTCAGAATGATATCATGTTCGATGATATCAGTGTGTCCTGGAACATCAGTAAGGACATCAGTAAAAGAACGTAAGATTGAAGTAACCTGTTCTTTCTGGAAAGAAGATAGAGTTGGTGATATGTCAACATCTTTCCAACTTTCAGTAGACAAGTAGTGAAGACTAGGTAATACTAATAATGAGTCATTACCATCAGTCAAATCCGAATTTTCTTCCTGTATGACAGCCAAAGAAGAATGACGACAGACAGATTGATCAAGAGCCTCAAAGACTGGTCTTAGATATGGTGGACGTGTATGAAACTGCTGTAACATATTGATATGAAAAGTATTTTCTTTTCCCTCTACTGAGACAATATAATCAACATCAGACAGTTTCTCCACAATCCTGTAAGGTCCTCTCCATGAGACTAATAATTTGTTATCTCTCCTGGGTAATAATACGTAAGCTTCATCACCAGGCCAAAGTTGGCGTAATTTGCGGTTTTGGTTAATAAATAACCTCGCCCTAAGCTTTGCCTTTTCAGATGAACCTACTGCTATCTGGCATGCGTCTATTATTTTTTTCCTCAAATTGACTACATACTGATATGAGGTCTGAACCTCCTTGTTCATCTCAGCACCAATTAAAAGTTGTTTTAATATAGACATTGGGCCGCGTGGTCTGGCGCCAAAAACCAATTCAAATGGGCTAAAGCCTGTATGTTCATTTTTTATCTCTCGATAAGCAAATAAAATAGCTGGCAGGACTCTGTCCCAATTTTGAGGATATTTAATTGTAACCTTATGTAGCATTTGTTTTAAGGATCTGTTGAGGACTTCTATTTTCCCATTAGACTGAGGATGGTATATTGAACTAAGGGATCTTTGAATCCCAAACATATCCATAACCTGTTTCATAGCATCTGAAACTAACTGAGTTCCTCTATCAGACAGGATGTTTTCAGGAAAACCTATTCTACTGAAAATCAAAAATAATGCATCAGCAATATCTACCTTTGTGATGGTTTTTAAAGGAATAGCTTCTGGCCAGCGTGTGCACATATCTATGCAGTCAACACATATTGATGACCTCTGGCTGATGTTACCTTTAAAGGGCCAATAATGTCAATGGCCATCTTTGCGAAGGGATGCAAAGAAATATCAGATGCTTGAATGGGCGCATCATGTTTTGGTTTTCTGGTTGCTACACTTTGGCAGATGGTACATGTACGACAAAATAATTTGACGTCTTTCGTAATTCCGGGCCAAAAAAAAATGACAAAACTCTTTGTTTTGTTCTAGCAACACCTAAGTGTCCTGCACATTCAATGTCATGTGCATGTCGTAAAATGAATGGTCGAAAACAAGCTGGTACCATAATCTGTTTCTTTAAGGAATTAGCAAATTGATAGTTTCTTACTAAAATCCCATTTTTGATAGTATACCAGTGTTTTGCATAGTTATCTATCATTACATCATTCAAATGAGCAATATGAAAATATTTTTTTAAGGAAGTATCATCTTTCTGTCTTTGTATAAAGGTTTCCTTATCAATGAGCTCCATCTGAAATAAATTGTCATCATCATTATTCACATCATTCATTACCTTAATATCATCATTATTTTCCTGTTGATAATGAATTATATCATCATCATTATTTTCCTTTTCTTCTTCATCTTCTGAAGTGATATCTTCAGTTATATCTTCAGGTAACACATCAATGACTGGTTTGTGATGATCATTGTCCATGTGAGACTGAGCTCTGGTAGTCACAGCATTTGAACATAATAAGTGTTGTCTTTCCCATATTTCAATATCTTCCTGTGTACATTCATGCAATTTAGGTATGTTTCCCATAATAATTCCAGCAATTGGATTGTCCAAGAGGCATACCAGTGTTCGTCCTGTAAAATAAGGTGTGTCCAAAAATACCTCTGCTGTGGGGTAATATTCCACAGTTCCACCAAAAGTTATGCATTTCACTTGTTTTCCTGTATAATCCACCTTATCAACCAAGGCCTTGCGCACACCAACAGTGGTTGCACCCGTGTCTCTGAGTAAAGATGCTAACTTATTATTGACAAAACCTCTGTTCAAGATCAATGAACCAGTACTTTCAAAAGATGACATGACTGGGAGAGGGTGTCCGCATAATAATCTAGGCACTCCTTGAGGCTGAAATAAAGAATTGCAATTAGTGCAGTTATCACTATTTGCTAAGTCTACACTGCATGAATTTGCATGTGCTACAATATCATTAGGGTTCTGATTATTATCATGAACAATGGCATTGGTACGTTCAGTGTTTCTTGATTGTCTGGAAGTATTGTTATGATAAGATCTTTTATTTGCATTTTGATCATTTCCTCTATAAAATGATTTCTGACCTCTATTTGATTTTGAGTTATATTCTCCTCTATTTTGCCAGTTATTGGACTTAAATGAGGTTTGTGGATAAAAGTTATCCTCCTGATATGAATTCCAATGTCTTTGAGGTTGGTATTTATTAAAATTGTATCTACCTCTATTTTGACTGTAATTATGTGATGGTTTAAATCTTTGATTCCTATCTATGCTGTTTGATCTATACCTAGGTGCATTGTCTTGGAATGATCTGGCCGATGCAGCTGGTAATGAGTCCCTTACATTGTTTTTGCTCAATACTTTATTAGGATGTGCAACTTGATATTGACGTCCTAGGGTTTGTAATTTAGTTAGGTTCTCTGGTTTTCTTTCCTGTAGGAACGCAAGAAAATCAGAACTAATCGATGACAAAACCTTGTCTCTTAGAATCAAATCTGACAAACCCTCAAAAGTTTTTTCAGTTTTGGATAGTTCAATCCATCTAGAAAAAATTCAGTTTAACAGCTGAAATAAATTCAGTGAAATCTTTTCCAGAATCAGGGTACAAAGATCGAAATTTCTGACGATAGCCCTCATCATCTAATTGATACCTCTGCAATAAAATGACCTTAACAGCTTCATAATCCTTTCTAGTCTGGTCATCCAAAGTGGAGACTACAGTTAATTGTTCACCAACCAATAAATTCATAAGTCTACATGTCCATGTAGATTTGTCAATCTTATATTCTTCACAATAAGTTTCGAACCTATTTAGGAAGCATGAAATGTCATCTATGGATGCGTTAAATTTTGGCAAATTAATCCTTATGGCAGTAGTATGATCTTTATTTTTATCTTCACCTACCCCAGGATGCAACAGTGGTTGTTGTAATTTTAATTTTTCCAGTTCAATCTCAGCTAATCTTATAGCTTGTTGAGATTTACTCTCTTCTTGAGATCTGGCATAGGCTAATTTTTCTCTTTCAAGAGCCAACTCTTCTGATCTCCTTTTTTTCTCCAATTCTTTTTCTTGTTTGTGCAGTTCCTCTTGTCTCCTTTTTTCTTCTTTATGGAGTTCTTCTTGTCTCCTTTTTTTCAGCCAATTCCTCTTTGCGAAGTTCTTCTTGTCTGTTTACTTCTTTATCAATATAAGCTTGCACAGCTGGACCTTCCAAATTAAGTTCCTTTCCAATCTTCAATAAATCCTTTAATGAAGTCATGGTTGCTTATTCTTGTGTTTATCAATAATACACAATATTTTAACTTTTATGTATATGAATATGTCAGCTATATTCAATATTCACTTCACCAATCTCAGATCAATTTATAATTGCAATAGTAGATGTATTCAGCTATACAATATGGAGTAATGAAAAAAATAGAACCACAACAAGTAAGAACAGCAAGACAGGGTTCGAGCAACTAAAGGCAATACAAATGGGAAAACAAAGGAATAACTATAAAATATATATGAATTAATTTAAACTAATGCTCTATTACAAATAGACAAGACAGGACGCATATCACAACAATTATGACATCTATGAAATAAATGATAGTAAGATGAGGCTAGACAATATTACAAACAATAATGCAACGAACTAAATAAAATATAACAATGACAGTACTTATGAGAACAAACAATAGATAAACATGACTACACAGCTAACAAAAATGGATCTGTTAAATTCAATAGAGGCAAACTTTTACACAACCAGCAGAGTATGCTGGGTCCTCTATCTGAATCACACAGATACTGCCCTATAGAACGCTTGATTTGCTCATTCGACCTAGCTTTCGCGGTATTGAATGATCACAAACCAAGTCCCTCCATCCAGCCCGCTAGTTACAAAACCAAAAACACGTAATGAAAACACATATGGTGAAGTCAGATATCAGGCAAACAGATTATATTCACAGCCAAGCTGTATGTAACAATAAATAGACTTATCTGTTGCCAAGAAAACAATCCCTCTTGAGACTTCGACAAGGAAAGGATGTAGCGATGATAATAGCCTAGTATTTGGTTAGGCTTAGAATTGCTTCATGCTGACATCGAAGGACATCGATATGGTCCAAGATCTTTGATAAAATACTTGCTTCTTGAATGAAGATAGTCAGTTCCTGTGACTTCTGTGTAATAATAGGTCACTTTTATAACTTAGTGACAACTTGAGGCACATTCATGATGACGGAAATCCCTTCCATTCATAAAAACTTTTGGCAGACGATGCGTGCCGCCATTTTGAAAAAATAGTCCTAGATTCGTTAGGCGCTCTTAGGCTTGTAAGGCAGCCCGGCTTGGCCCCCAGAAACTGGTACGGGTAAATTTTAAGAATGTTTATTATTTCAGGAACCGTCCTCCCGACGTCCTGTGGTAAGAGTGCATTAGACTTCAGGCTTGACACTCCGTATTACTGTGGCCTGCTGACTACCCTCCAGGGTTCTCCTTGCATATTCCGTTTGAGGAATTATAGTATATATATATATATTTAAGTTTGGCCAGTCACACACAATCTCCCTGGCCCGCACCTCAGGTACTCAGTAACAAGGCCTAACTTCTTGGCACGATTCACAAATATTTATTAACACATTACTCCTCTTGAGTATGATATGACATCGTAGCTTTTACTAGCACATGTCTCTACTGTCCTTGATTCTGATACTCTCCGTTTTAATGGAACAGTCAACTTACGTGCCCAAGAATTCCATACACACTGCTAAGACTAATCTGACATTATACTGTTATATGAAAGCATAAGGCAGTGATGGTAATCGATCTTGCAGGTGAAATATAAAGATGCCCAAAGGCAATTAACACATTTTAAAAGCAGGTCCTACTGGACACATTCCTTGCATACTGGTCAAACGACACAAGCAGACTGCCGGTTAGAGACGCTAGCTTGTCCCAAATCAAAACTCACGTCTGCTGTCAATTCAAAGCAGAAGTCAAGACGTCACTTCCTGCAACCACGGGATACCGTGTGTAAACAATATATATCAGGAAGTGATCGAATACAAAACATGATATGATATTTACTCATATCACTGAACCTATGCCTTTACTTGAAGAACTACTTACTAGGCTATCGAAATCTCATTTCTTCACTAAACTTGATTTGTCTAAGGGATATTGGCAAGTTCCTCTATCCGAACACGCCAAACCGTTTACTGCTTTTTCGACACCTAGGGGTCTATTCCAAAGAATTTCATGCCTTTCGGCCTTATGAACGCCCCAGCGACATTCGTACGCATGATGCGTCGAATCCTATCTCACCGTTCAGATGTCATTGCATATCTTCACGACATCTGTCTTTTTAGTGATACTTGGAAAGATCACTACGACGGGTTAAATGAATTACTGTCTATCTTACGCGAGCATAACCTGACAGCGAAACCATCTGAAGCCTTTATTGGTTTTAGCGAAATATCTTTCTTAGGTCACCGTGTTGGTCATGGTTTCCTAAAAACAGAGGACCATAATACAAGTAAGATACTTAACATTTCTATTCCTAAGACTAAAAACAAGTGCGAAGTCTCTTGGGTCTAATACAATTTTATGGACGATTCATTCCGAATCTGTCCTCAATCATGTCACCTCTTTCTTCTTTGCTAAAGAAAGGGTCTCCTAATATAGTCCACTGGACTCAAGAATGTCAATCCTCTTTGGATAAGATTAAAACTATGTTTTCTACTTCACCTATTTTAGTGTTACCTACTAAAGATAAGACATTTATTCTTCGTAGTGACGCTTCATCCACAGGGATTGGAGCAGCACTAATGCAAGAGTACTCAGGAACTCTGCATCCTGTGATGTATATTTCTCGAAAATTAAATGCCGCGGAGAAGAATTACTCGGTCCTAGACCGTGAATTATTGGCTAAGGTTTGGTCAATCCTTAAACTTCA
Organism: Oreohelix idahoensis; assembly: GCA_024509875.1. Taxonomy (NCBI): domain Eukaryota; kingdom Metazoa; phylum Mollusca; class Gastropoda; order Stylommatophora; family Oreohelicidae; genus Oreohelix; species Oreohelix idahoensis. The sequence goes on along the minus strand of JAMPIV010019878.1, from coordinate 527,618 downwards.
AAGATTTCTTCTTGGCGCGCATTTCATTGTGGAAACTGACCAGAAAGCTCTTATAGCTATTCAGAGTAAAAATCTGAAGAGCGCTAGATCAACGCGATACGCGATTGCTCTTCAGCCTTTTCATTTTTCGGTGCGAGCTATCCGTGGGTCAGAAAATGTGATGGCAGACATCTTGTCTAGATGCCCACATGATTCCACCTAACTGTTAGATAACATGCATAACTTTACTACAGTTCTTTTCCTATATTAAAATATGTATACATATGTAATATATCATATATTGATTGTATCACTACTTAGCGGTTTATTGATGTATATTCACCGCTGTTCTTTCGATGTTTTTCTTCTTTGGTAATCATGATGTTAAGATACCTAAGATGAAATTATTGGATAAACTATTGTACAAATTGTGGCATTGCCCATATGATAATATGCGTTGGTGACACCTCTCTGGAAGTATTTATACTTAGAGAAATATTTTCTCTGAGATCCTGAGATATATTCTCACTTTGTCGTGCCATATGACGACTTAGCCTTACATTAGGCGTTACATTTTTTTTTTGATGCTTATCATCTGCGCATTGCTATTCGTGCGTTGTGAGCCTATTGCATGAGGCTCCTAGAGGTATTTCAAAAAAAAGTACCATTTTTTTTCCCGGGGGGTGTGGTAATCTGTTGCGCGCATATTCTATGCGACGCACAGATTACGGTTGTCTATCTGATATGGGAAAATATTTATTATTTAATCCCGTGGTCAAAGCGAGATAATCCTTGTATGGTCAATTATATGATTATGTGAGTGATCTCTCTTGAATATATTGATTTAGCGTATGAATCCGAATTAATGTCATTTCTCATTTGTTAGGCCTAGAAAATAGATTGATCGTGCTTAAATCGTTTATGGCCTGAATTTATATGTATTACTTGTCTAGTGCAAGAAAATGCGGTCTTATATTGTACATTTTTGCATGTTTAGGTCGGACTATATTCTATGTGCTGAACTCTGGGGCAGGTATTCGTTTTGCGAGGCATGCGTAGTGAGTCTCGACGAAGCCAGCTGATAATGGCTGTGTGTGTTTTTGGGGCTGGTCCTGTAACAAGGTTGAAAATGATCTGTGAATGATTTTTCAGTAGGAGATAGTGTCTCTGCGAGATTCTATGGTCAGAGATTCTCCTCATGTACTCTATTGTGTTTAATTCGGACTCCAGGTAATACCAGACCCTTTTGATGATCTCTATTTTCGGTTAGATCTAGATGGGACATCGTGTTATCGAGCATCTAGGATCGTTTGTATATCGATGAAGATGACAGGTATGTGAACAGTTCTTATGCATTACATGAAGAAACCTTATTGAAACAGAACTGTATGGAAACATTCATGAGAGTATTTATATTCACATTACGAATTAACTTCGGCCCATCATTTATCCTTCTTCTGAGTGAGTGAGCGAAACTCAAGAAGGTGGCCATTTTGTATTACTGTCATCACAATGAATCACTGTCAAGAGAACAGAATATCAATCTTACTATCGGACAGTGGTATAGAGATCTTGCTGTGATGGAAAGCCCACTATCGTGGTTTAACTATTGTTGTATAAACACCTGATATATACAGCTTAAGAACTTAGCCAAGAAAAAAAGGTTCGGACAGTGAACTCATTTTATGTTTACATACTCACCTCCACTGACGCGTTCAGTTAGTTAAAGGATAAGGCGATAGTCTACCAGAACATTGAATGCTGGACTCGTATCGCCATTGTATTTGAATGCTGCATGAAATATGTCTGATGTTGCCACCTACTATTTGAATACCATGATTTAATGTGTCAACATGTACCTATGACTGTATCCGTTCTGTCCAAGTGTGTGTCTGATTAAACAGTATGAAACGACTACAGCAGTCTGCATTGGTGACTTATAGCTATGAGTGAATGAGTGCCTTATACTGGTCAACATACGAACATTCCACCATTCGCCTAACTAATAATTCACACTCTCACTCCATAACTGCACAACCCTGCGTCGGTCGAGTTGACCTTTGTTCTACCTGCAGCACCCATCATATTCACCACTGGTTTGCGTAAGGAGAAGAAATCATACTTTACAGATTCGGCACTTTACAGTGGTGCCACTTTACACTATGTTTATTTGTATTTGATTAATATTCAACATATTGCTGTTGTAGAGTTTCTTTATTGTAAATAAAAATTAACATAAAAACTTTATTTACATGTGTTGGTCAACTCGTCCCAAATATCCCTATTCCATTTATATAATTTTTCACGTCTGTACGTCTAACTGTCGTCACTTATTTGTGTGTGTGTGTGTGTGTGTGTGAGTGGTTGATATATAAAAAAAAAGAATGTATGGATGTAAGCGAGAATGTGTTTATGTAATTTTTGTATTGATGACACATTCAACAATATAGATTAATTGTAGACGGTGTGACCGCATGAGTGAGTGTCGGTATACATAATTTATTTATTTTTATTTATTTATTGTTTTGTTTATTTTATTTTTTATTTTTTTACCCCCACAAACTATCTTGTTTGTTTACAAAAAAAAACACCCAAAAAACACCTACTCATATTTTATTATGATTGCATACTGTAAACGAATGCTGTTATATTAACTTTATAATGTTGCATCCCTTTAAATTAATGCTTAAAGTAACATGTGGGAATAAAAGGATATAGTATACAAGATAAATTAGAGTGGAAGGGAAGAATATTAGACGGGCCTGCGCGCCCAATTCTTAACCCTTCGAAAATAAAGTTCGTTCGTTCGTTCGTTCAGTAATTCATCATACTGTTCATAAAAATTATAAATTTGTGAACGATATGACGAATTACATACTTTAATTAAATAACTTGTTTTATTTCTCTATTCACTATAGTCTGAATATATCTCTTTGTTTTGTTGATCTTAACATCTTGTGTTTTACCTATATCAATTATTCATATCTATATTTATTGCATCTACTACCTTTGGCTTATTTGTCCGAACAAATGATATAATATCGAATGTAGGTTTAATGATAGTGTTAGTACTTTTCATAGTATTTTATTTCATGGTGATACTTAGTTTGTACTTTTCAACATATTTTATTTCATGTTTATAATTAGATACGGTACTGTGAATGTGAGTATGCTATTATTTTACCTTTACAACGTTGGATTCCTTTACATTGATGGGTAAAATGCATGTGAGAATAAATGAAATCACTATAAAAGACAAGAGAAAGGAAGGGCAGAATGTCAGACGGGCCTGCGTGCCCGATTCTCAACCCTTTGAAAATAAAGTTCGTTCGTTCGTTCGGTGTGTTATTCTTTCTTTGTCTTATGAGATACCCTTGAATTCTAGACTTGGTAAACTATTATAAAACTGAAGTAAATTAACAATTTCAGCAGCAAGATCATATTGGCTGCAAGTTTTAGAATAGAGAGAAACTGACGTGGTCTTTACACTTACCATGAAGGACGAGCTCCAGAGAAGTCAGTCCAGACAACAACAGACAGTAGATCCCCAATGTCACCTTTTGTTGCTAACATAAACCAGTCCTCCTCACCAGACTAAGAGGTAATAGAATGACCATTACATCAGTTACATTAAGGTAAATGTCATTGTAGTGTGCAAAAATATGTTTTTCACGAGTAATGTGTCATCTTTGGTGCATAATCCAATCAACAAACTCTTCTATTCGTCCATTCTCTTCTGTAACATTCCTATTGTCTGTTTTGGCATACACTTGTATAAGCTGCAGCTTGCAGTATTGTCGTGGCGTCCCATCTCCACACGCTGCTTGGTCGAACCCATCTACCCTTCATTTTTCTTACATAACCATGTGGTTCGTATTTGTAGTCTCCCAATGATTTTGATTTATGACTCTTTCCTGTTACACTGTCTTCTAAATTATTTTCATTAATAATATGTTTATAAGTTTGCACATACCTAGGCATGTTTGTAATGTACGATGCATCTTCCAGGAGGCAAATGCAGTTTTCCGTTTAAAAATTGTATATACAAGGGGATTGACATAAGTCTTGGGCCTGACCATGAAGGAGTCACAGGAGGAAGATGAAACTTGGCAAATTTAAAGTTCATCATATTTGCACTGAATGTGTGAACTACGCGTTTGTTTCTTCAATGGGTTTTTTCGCTACGGTGCACGGCGCAATGTACCCTATTGACCGGATCTGCTGCTCCAAAGATTTGACAAAACAATGGAAAAGAAGGAGGCCAGAGCTGTGATAAAATTTCTGATGTTTCAGGGGAAAAACCTACAGAAATACACCAGGAGATGAAACCAGTATTTCCTGATTCTTGTCCTTCATATACTTCGGTAAATAACTGGTGTCAACAGTTTAAGTGCGACCGCTCAAATGTTGCTGATCTGCCAAGATCTGGTAGACCAGCCTCAGAGTGCAACGATGAAAATGCAACAATAGTGAAGAAAATCATTGACCAGGATCGAAAAATGACAATTGTGGAGATAGCTAGTAGAGTAAAACTAAATGAAAGAACAGTTTATAGAATTTTACACAACAGACTGAACATGAGAAAAGTGTGTGCACGCTGGGTTCCGCGACTGTTGACACATGAACAGAAGCAAACGAGGGTAAATTGCTGTCAACAGTTGCTCAAAAAGTGTCAGTCAAAAAAATTTTTGGAGACCATGGTGACAGTAGATGAGACTTGGGTACACTATTATGACCCCGAATCCAAAATTGCCAGCATGCGATGGAAAACCCCGGGCTCCCCAACATCTGTCAAGCCGAGAGAGCAGAAGTCTGCAGGAAAAGTGATGCTGACTTTTTTTGGGACGGCAAAGGTGTCCTTTTGAAAGATTATCTGCCTCGTGGCAACACAGTTAATGGACAGTACTTTGCAGATCTTCTCACCAAATTAAGAAAGGTTGTGAACAGGAAACGAGGGATAACGCGCACTCAAAATCTTCCTTTGCTTCAAGACAACGCGCCCTCTCACAAAGCACAGCTTGTGCAGCTAGCAGCCAACGATTTGAATATTAAAATTCTTCTACACCCACCATATTCTCCAGATTTGGCTCCGTCAGATTTTTTTCTATTCCCAAATCTTAAAAAACAGCTAAAAGGCAATCATTTTGACAGCGATGAAGAGGTTATACTGGCATGTGACGACTGGTTTAGTTTGAAAAATAGGGTGTTCTACTCCCAAGGTCTTTTCAAGGTCAAGTAGAGATGGCAGAAGTGTGTCAATTCAGATGGTGGCTATATTGAAAAGGAATAAACACTATTCAAAATTTCAGCTCTCTGTGACATATCCTTCATGGTCAGGCCCAAGACTTATGTCAATCCCCTTGTACCTACGACTATGAAAGTAAAAACCTGAGTTTTCTTTTCAGTGTTATATAGAGCCAACCCTACCATACCGAAGCGAGCCACAGACAATAGCTGGACAAACAGGAAAATCCCTGAAGACCACAGAGACGCGGTTTCACATAAAAAGTGTCACAATAATATGGACAGCTCAAAATAGCAATGGGGATGCCCTGAAAGAAACAAGTACGCAAAAGAAGATTGTTACTCACATTGAAAGGAAGGACTCCACTGTCTTTCTGCTTGCTATGACAAGAAGAAACTTGAATTATACTGCGACAACAGGATATATTGAAGGTACAAGAGACAGATGACTGTAACAGTAAGAATTCGCTGCAAGTCACGAAATGTTAATGCACCTGTATATCCTGAAATAATCGCACCTACTTTTCGGAAAATACGAAAATGGGGCATATTAAACTCCACTTTAACTGAAATTTGGCTTCAATATCTAAAAGAATCACCCCACGCTGAGGTCAACAATCTATTTTATTCAGATCTCGCAGACGTCTCCGCAAGTAACGAAAGAAATAACGAGCAGTTTAATCATTTGGTTTCAAAATAAAAGAGCCAGCCAATACCTTTTGATGTTGCGTTCTAACTTTAAAATTGTGTTGAAACTGAAGACAGAAAACTCAACATTAAATTACAACCTTCTTGTCATCTTGAGATGTCATCAGTTATCTGTAATTTAAGATTTTGTCGTGGTTATCAAGAAATCTTACTTACTTACTTAGTCGTTCCCCTTCTACCGTGAGGTGTAGAGGTTTGGAAGAGAGAGCGCCAGACTATTCTATCGGCTGTCTTCCTCCTGGCCTGGTTCCATTCTAGTCCTCGGTCCTTCAAAGATTGTCTAATGTTGTCCTCCCAGCGGACTCTTGGTCGTCCTCGGGGTCTGGATCCTTGGCTCTTTGTTTCCCATGCTTGTCGTGGTAGCCGATCTTCTCCCATTCTGCAGACATGGCCAAACCATCTTAGTTGGGACTGTTCTACTTGGGTCTGTAGGGGGTGGCATTTTAGGCCTTGACGGATCGTCTGGTTGCGTACCATGTCTCTTCTTGTTACTTCAACCACCTTCCTCAGATATCTCATTTCTGAGGTTTGGATCTGGCTTTTATGGGTTGTAGTCATTGCCCATGACTCGCATCCATATGTCAAGACTGAGACATAGGTGGAGCGGTATACAGCCATCTTCGTTTTCTTACCAACCTCTCTCTTGCTGAGGAATCCTCGATTTATGGCCTGAAAAAGTCTCCCAGCTGCTGCTTTTCGAGTGGCCAACTCTTCTTTGATGCCTCCCTTTCGGTCTATAATAGCTCCGAGATATTTAAAGTGGTCGACCTGCTCCAGGACCTGTTCTCCCAGCTTAATCTGATGTCTTCTTTCTTCTCGTGATATCACCATGGATTTTGTTTTAGAGCTGCTTATGACCATCCCTCTCTTCTCCAGCTCTTCCTTCCATACTTGCAGGTTGGATTGGAGATGTGCCTCTGATTTAGCAATCAGGGCAACGTCATCAGCAAATGCCAGCTCTGAAATATAGACCTGTCTCATCTTCCAGTACCCCACTGAATACTTTCTTGTTCTCTCCTTACATGCCTTGATGACATCGTCCATAAGGAGTATGAAGAGGTAAGGTGATAGGATATCACCTTGTCTTACACCAGTGGTGGTCCTGAACTCTTCTGACTTATGGTTTGCTGTCCTCACATAATTTCTGCAAGACTTGTAGAAGCTCTGTATAGCATGAATCAGAGGTGCTGGAATATTCTTCCTTGCCAAACAGTCCCAAAGTTTGCTCCAAGGGACCCTGTCAAACGCGTTTTCCATATCTATGAAACAAAGATGGATCTCACTCTTATACTCAAGGGCCTTTTCACTCAGCTGTCTGAGTGTGAAGATTAGGTCTTGAGTACTTCGGTTTGCTCGGAATCCGCACTGGACCTCATCCAATTGTGGCTCAGCTAGGCGTCGGAGTCTCTGCTCTAGGATTCTAGAGTAGATTTTTCCAGGGACACTGAGAAGGGATATGCCTCTATGGTTTCCACACTGTCGATTGTCACCCTTTTCTAAAATTGGTGTTATTATGGCGATCTCCCAATCCTTTGGTATGGTCTTGTTGCACCATGCTGCCTGTAGGACCCTTAAGAGTAACAGGTCGCCTGATGCTCCCATGTACTTAACCATTTCTGGTGTTATACCATCATGCCCTGCTGCTTTGCCCATCTTGATTTTCTCCAGTGCTGCCTTCAGTTCTTCCATCTTTATGTCATCTTCATCACCATTGGTTTCCTCTTCTGTGCTAGTGGTTATCATTTCTGATGTTTGACCTTGCTCACCATCAAGGAGTTCTGAGAAATATTCTTTCCATCTTTCCATTACTTCCTTCGGGGCAGTAAGCAATTTGCCTTGCTTGTCCTTTATAAATTTGAGAGGGCATTGTTTTTCCTTCCTCATGTTCTTTAGGGTCTTATAGAACAATTTCTGGTTTTCTTGTGCATCTTTTTCTAGCTTTTCTCCAAATTCTTCCCAGGACTTCTGTTTTGCTGCTAGCACTTTGTTCTTTACTTCTGTTCTGAGTGTCACATATTCTCTATATTTTTCCATTTGTCCTGTTGTGTTTTTAGCTCCTAAGTATTGTTTCCATGCCATTTTCTCCTCTCTTATTTTCTCTTTGACTTCCTCTGTCCACCAAGGTGTCCTCTTTCTCTGGTTCCCAAGTCGGACTTCACCACATGCTTCTGCAGCAGCTGTCTTTATATCCTTGAATTTAATCCAGAGGGTTTCCAAGTCATCAGGTTGTTCTTCTGTGTTGTTCACCGCTGCAGCAATAAGCCCCTGATATCTGGTCTTAATTTCTGGCTCTCTCAGCTTGTAGGTCCTAATGCTCATTTCTCCTGCTCGTTTACTTGGTTTCTTGCGTGATGTTGAGCAGTTCCTAGGCTGAGTAACTCTTTCAGTTGTTCGTTTGATTGTTAGCAGGTAGTGATCACTTCCAATCTCTGGCCCCCTCCAGACTCTTGCATCTCGGACATATTTGAATGAGCTTCTCCGAACAATGGCATAGTCGATCACTGACATCTCATTCTTTGTTGGTTCACATCTAGTGTATGCATGTATGCGCTTATGGGGGATCTTTGTGTTTGTAATGATCAGATTCTGCTCACTGCAGAATCTAAGGAGTCGCTTTCCATTGTCATTGAGAGTGTCTTCTCCATATCTTCCGATAACTCCACCCCATCTAGCATGGTCATTTCCAACTCTGGCATTAAAATCTCCGAGCATGATAACTTCATCTAGGCATTCATCCACTGTCCTTTGAAGCAGCTCGAAGAATTCCTCCTTGACCTCTGCTCTCTCATCCTCATTTGGCCCATACACTGTGACCAGGTTGACTATGGTTTCTCCTTCTTTTAGTTTCACAACCATAATGCGCTCTGAGACAAAGTTCCACCCCTTGATACTATCTTTTTGATTTTGGGCCACAATGCAACACACACCCCCTTTAGCTCTTTCGGATATGGGTACACCACTGTAGAGCAGCGTGTTGCCATTGAGATCCATGACTCCTTGTCCTTTTTTCTTTGTTTCCGTTATAGCCAGGATTTCTAGTTTTGCTTTCCTCATCTCTTCCACCAGCTCCTCTTCCTTCCCATTTATACTTCTTGTGTTCCATGTTCCATAAGTCGTAGTCCGTTCCAGTTCGTCGCCTTTAGAATCAGTCCGGTTTTCTCTCTTGTGTTACTCGTAATCGTGGTTTAAAGCAAACAGGTGATTGGCCTGTTGTGCCTTTGCATGGTGGAGGGGCTGCCTCCTTACGGCCTCCATGCAGGCCGCCCTCCTCCTTTTTCATCCGGGCTTGGGACCGGCATAGGCGGAGTTATCAAGAAATCACTTTGATAATCATTTGAGTGTTCAGGAGCAGCCAGTGCTCAATGCAAACTTTAAATAGCTCTCGCGTGATGAAAGAACACAGGTAATATTAGAAGATTCAATTACAAATATAGTACAGAGCTCTCACGTTATCTAATAACTACCCCTGTATTCCGTAGTCTTCTAGTACAGTACTGAAAGGAGTTTATTTCTATTCACTCTATATAAGGCTATTTCCTGGTCTAAAGATACTATTTGTATGTTTTGATGACTGTCATATTTGATTGTTCTTTCGCTAAACTATCTCAAAGTGAACAAAACTTCGGTGCATCCCATTTCTTTTTCTGAATCCAAGCTGGGCCCCACTCGACTATGGTTCGACAATGGGCCTTATGCTTTACTCAAGTATTTTTGCATATAGCTGTCTTGTTTGCCTAAGTAGTGAAATCCTTTTGTATGTGTCACATTCCCATTTATTATCATTCTGTTTTCTAGATTGGTACTATTATGACGTTTTGCCAGTTTTCTGCGATTCTTATTTATGCCCATGCTACAGTAACACTTCTTTTTGGCCATTTGCTTCCTGTCTCGCTACAGGCTTGAATTAAAAGCAGTGATGAAGCAGAGTTTGATAAGTTCTGGGTTATCTCAGTGGAAGGTACTAGAGCCAATCATGATTTAAACACACATTTACATACACATGGCATATAATACTTTTTGCTTTTGCTCAGACTACTGATTTTTGTTACAGAGGCCCAGGGAAGTAATTGTTTAGTCGCAATTTTCTAGCTTTCCTTTTCTCTAAACATGCCCAAAGAATGTGAATGAATAAATCCTTTCAGCATCTCTATTTGCAACCAAAAGTTTCGTACAGTGTGTCCTCTATAGTCCAAATTATAGGTATACAGCTTTTGTGACATGTGTTTTGCATTTAGCAACACAAAAACATTGTATTTGCTCTATCACAAACTCTCCAGAAATAAGCAGAAATTTCCAGAAGAGATAGCCATATACTAACATCAGTTATACAATAATTCAATGGCCTGTATTTTATTGGACCTCCTTCCCTAAGAACCTGCTTGCTCATCATAGAGTATCAGCTTCGTTAGAATTATACTGCTGAAGATAATTTCCAATCAGTGTGATAAACGAGCGTCAAAGCCTTATCGCTCTATCTTTTCCTTAAAAAAGATAGTTCCAAAGCAGAAAAAACCGTAGGGGAGTGAAGTGTTAGAGACATCACCATACTAGGTCCAGCATCGAGAGGTGGGGTGACCAGTTCCCTTCCTCGCTGCCGTTTCCTTCACTAACTTAATGTCAGGTACCCATTTACAGCTGGGTGGGCTGGAGCGTGTCGGTACTGTGATTCGAACCCGGCACCTTTGCCACGAGAGACCAGCGCTCTAACCACTCTGTCAATCGGACGCTCTTGACTTTTTTCCTACATCTGTCTTATTTTATTTTCTCCCACATTTGTGCTCATGCATCCCACTTGGCTCCTTCATCGTTTTCTAGTAACATTTTAATCACAATTGGACTTTAAAACGGTAATCTTGATTACTCGCTTCTGGTATCCAAGGAACCACATTTGTCCTTTCATCGGTGGTAAAGAAATTTTTTTGATTCAGTTTCCCCAAATTGTTTAACACACCTTGTTTCACAAAATCTTGTGACACCTTAGGTTGGACGTAAGAAAACATTCTTTGATATCTGGTCCCTGCGTAACTACCTATAATTGTCACGAATACCAGCTTGGGATACAATCTATTTGAGAGACGCCAGGTGGGCGTCTTTTCAATACGAGCTGCCGCACAATTACAATAGACCCCGCAAACAATGAAGTCTAGGAGTATGATATCAAAGGCCATCGACGCAGAATAACATCCTTTGCTTCCAGATGGAATGCAATAAGCCTGGAACGACAAAAGGACTTGTTAGCTGGCATGCAAGAGACAAGGGACAGCCAGATTTGTGACAGTTAGGGGACAGGTGAGTTTGTCTAGCTGGCCAATCAGCAAACACCGTTAAACTGTTAGTGGAAAACGAGGTGCAAACAACATAACGTTAGTGTTGCGTGCATATTTTTGACGCACATATTACAAAAAAATCGATATGGTTATTTAATATGGGAAAAATATAGTCATGCATCCATCTGTGTATGAAAATGCTGTTTATTGTAAAAGCGAGATAATCCATGTTTGATTCACACTTTTGATTATAGGAGTAATCGGTCTGGATATCGATCCAGCGCAAGAATAGTACGCTTGCGTTTGTACTTAATTTTAGGGCCAGAAAATATATTAATTTGCTTATTGTGTTTATGGCCTGAATTCATATGTATTACATATTATTAGTACAAGTAGAATCAGTCCTATATTGTATATTTTGGATGGGTATGAGGGACTAGATTCTTGTTAGCGGAAGTATGAGTTGTCTTAACAAGTCGTGATGAGTTCCGATGTACTGCTAAGAATGGCGGGGTACGTTTTTCAAGAGCTGGTCCCTTCGTCAAGAAAAAATGTCTTACGAAGTGGTTTTTTCTTCTGGAGGAGATAGTGTCTCTACGATAGTTTGTGTTAGAGACTCTCCTTATGTCAGTATATAGATGATTCGGACTCCAGGTAAACCCAGCTCGTATTTTTGATGATCTCTCGTCGGTTAGGCCTAGCTTGACTTTTGGGTGCTTCGATATGCTAGTGTTGTGTTTTGTATCGACGAAGATGACAGATTTTCCTGCAGCGGTTATGGCTACGTGAACTAACCTGATCACCGTAGTGCTGCATGGAACCATTCATGAAATCCTTTATATATCCATTGTAAATTAACTTTGGCTGATATTCTTCCTATGAATGAGTGAACGACAACTCAGGAAGGTAGCCATGTTGGATTTCGGTCATCGTCTGTTTTGATCACTGCCAAGAGAACAGATTATTTATCTTATTATCGGACAGTGACAGAGAGATCTCAATCCTGCTAGAAACCCCCTTTTCGTGGTTTCATAAGATGATGTATCATGACATTGAACTTTGATGTACTACCCATTATTTCTGCATGTGTCATGACTTCAGATCTGCTATGTATACCTACAAATTGTTATGTCAACAAAGCCTGATGTACTCGTATGTCCCAGTGTGTACGTCTGAATAAATTGAGTAAACTAAGATTCCAGCAGTCTGCATTGGTGCCTTGTAGACACATGTGTATGAGTGATTATATTGGTCAGCACACGAACAGTACACCATTCGCGGTAATCACACTCTACACTACTACTTCATACATACACCATCCTGCGTCGGCTGAAGTGACCAAGTTTAGGGCCTGCTTCCCCTGGAGCCTTTGCCTTCCCTAACTCAGGACTAGGGTGAGTTACCCATTTACAGCTGGGTAGACTGGAGCATGCCTGATCTCAACAACACACCACTCTTCCTTACAGAGCAGACAGACTGATACTTTACAGTGGTGTACTACAGGTGTAGTAAGAAATAACGTCTTTACAGTGGCGAGCCAGATTCCTGGGTCCAGCTTACGCAGTTTTGTGTTGAGAATCACAGTTTACAGCTGAAAGAACATTTGTTTGAACACATCAACACCAGTAGGACAGCTTGACCTGTATTACCGATAGGATGCTGTATCTAGGTCAGCACTTGTTGACAGTTTTTCGCTGTACAGACAGTATTACACAGGACAGTGGTATCAAGTGTAGAAAATATCTGGAGCAATATTGTTGACATTTCTCAATGTACAGAAGAATCGCAGTGTTGCTGAATAAAGTGCATAGTTCATCGTGGGATCTTCATATGCTCAACAGAGAAAAAATTGACAGTGTAATAGTTTAAACTTAAGTCTATTACTGAATAAAGTGGCAAGTTAGTATTATTTAAATAAACTGTGCCTACTTTACAACACTATACTGGCAACACATTCCATTCATGACATAAAATGATATTGTATGCTATATGCTATTTATGCTTACATGTTATTTGTTGTGTATTAAATTAGTTTATATTCTGTGTGACTAGAACAGGAAATACCGAGTAATATTGGTCTTGTTCTGGCGTTCGATAGGGAGCAATTTCTTAATTGAAATTTGCTTGCAACATAGTTTGCAAATATTTGGTTAGTTGTGACGACTGTTTCATATTTGTATTTGTAACATTTTTTGTGTTCCTTAGTTTTGTTTGATTTGTTTGTATAATTGTAGGTCTCATCTTTCCTTTCATTTCAGTTTTTTACACCCTTATGTTTATACACTGTAGCGTTATTTGTCTTGTTATCTTATGGCAGTTATCATCACAGGTTCTGTGATCATTTTTTTTCATTTCCCCTATTTAATTTAATTTGATCTCTGCAAATGTTTTCAGATTGTCTTTTCTTGTTTGTCATTTGTAATGTCTTTAGTTGACATATGACGTATAGTGGTATACACTGATAGTATAGTACAGATCAGTACTTTCTGATTGTTATTGGAAAAGGGAAATATTTTTTTTTTCCACAGGTACTCAAGTGATCTTTGATTACATTGAGGTATACAAGACCTTTGTAAGGCTTGTCTCCCAAAGTTATTGGAAAAGGGAAATATTTTTTTTTCCACAGGTACTCAAGTGATCTTTGATTACAGTGAGGTATACAAGACCTTTGTAAGGCTTGTCCCCACAGTATTTGAGATACAATTATTGTTGTCCACAGGTACTCAAGTTATCATTGGTTATTGTAAACCATACAAGTTTGGACTAAGACTAAGTCTAAGGTATAGACTTGTCTCCCATTAACAAAGAGAGTAATTTATTTACTTTTTCAGGTTTCTGATTTAAGAAGACAATATGTCTACCTTAGATTATTTCATTACACTAGGAAAATCTTTTGATAAGACTGGAAAAGACTTAGAACAATGGGCTGTTGCTCAATATGACAAAGCATTAGCTGCAGAAGAGAAAAAAATTGCTGCTGCTGTTGAAGAAAAAAAAAATTGCTGCTGAGGAAAAAAAAGCTGCGGCTGAGGAGAGAAGACTTCAAATAGAGGAAAAAAAGCTGCTGCAGAAGAAAGGAAAGCCTTAGCTGAAGAAAAAAGATTAGAAAAAGAAGCTGATACTGCTGCTGAACTTAAGAAATTGCAGATGCAAGTGGAGGAAAGGAGATTTGAGGCAGAACAGAAGAAATTAGAAGCTGCTGCAGAACAGAAAAAACTAGAAGTTGCTGCTGCTGCAGAACAGAAAAAATTAGAAGCTGCTGCAGAACAGAAAAAAACTAGAAGTTGCTGCTGCTGCAGAACAGAAAAAACTAGAAGTTGCTGCTGCTGCAGAACAGAAAAAACTAGAAGCTGCTGCAGAACAGAAAAAACTAGAAGTTGCTGCTGCTGCAGAACAGAAAAAACTAGAAGCTGCTGCAGAACAGAAAAGATTAGATAGAGAAGCTGAAGAGAGAAAAGCAATAAGAGAACATGAGTTTGAATTAGAGAAATTAAAATTGACATGTATGAGTAATGTTAATCAGGCATCTGGTGGTAATGGTAAACCCTTTGTGTACAAGGTCAAAGTACCAGCGTTTAACCCTACCAGTGATGACATAACATTTTGGCTTTCTAGATTTGAACGGGCTTGTCGATCTCATAATGTTGACAAATCACAGTATGTGAATCAGTTGTCTGAAAATCTAAAAGGGGAGTCTCTGAGTAAGTTATATTTTGTTGAAGAGGCCGACAAAGACAATTATGATGCTGTTAGGGCAGCTTTGATAAAGAGATATCAGCTGTCTGAGGAAGGTTACCGTCTTTTGTTTAAAACAATGAGACCTGAGGTAGGTGTAGAATTCTCAGATTTCATCTCAAAAGCACGAATTACACTTTCACGATGGATTGAATTATCCAAAACAGAGAAAACATTTGATGGTCTTACAGATTTATTGCTAAGAGACAAGGTCATGTCTTCTGTAAATAAATCATTCCTAGAGTTCTTACATGAGCGTAAACCTAGTACAATAAAGCAAATGGAAGAATATTGTGACCAGTATGCCACGGCACACCCTGACATGATTCTTAGTAACTCTAACATTAAAGAGAGTATGCCAGTTGCTTCGGCAACAGAATATAATCAGAATTACTCACACAAATTCCAAGGAGCTAAAAATAAAAATGATAAAAAGGTTAATTGGAATAAGTATCAAAACCAAGATAACCACTCAAATCAGGGTTCTTCTTCGAAGAACTGGAATCGGGCTGATAGTCCTCGACACGCGAGGGGTACCCATAATGTTAGAAATTCTCGGAAAGGGAGTAGCTATAGGAACTACCCAAGTGCTTCATGGAGACAAAAGAAACAATATTACAGGGATACTCAATATAACGAGCATGATGATTATGATCATGAATATTATGATTCAAACCCAAATAGGGGTTATAACAGAGGCAATAATAATTATAGAGACAATTATAACCGAGGTAGATCACAACACAAAAGACATGGTAAATCTTATTACCAGGCTAACTCTGCACAACAGGAGTTCCACGACACCGATAATCAGAATAATGATAAAAAAGACTCCAATAGTGTAGCAAATTCCGCTTTCGATTTTGCTAGAGCATCTGAGTGTTCGCAATGCAAAACATTATTCGATCCAACCACAGTTTCTACTTTAAGCTGCGGTCACCCACTTCCCGCTCTCCATGCGTCAATTGCGCATAATGGAAGGGGTGCTCTTGTCTTTAATAGGGGCCTAATAGATGGTACTCCGGTATCAATTCTTTTCGACTCGGGGTGCACTACCATTGGAGTGAGGCAATCACTCGTAAATCCTTCTCGAGCTACGGGCAATATAGTCAAATGTGTAACATTTGGTGGCACATTGGAGAAGTACTCCACTGCCATTATCAATATTGCTACACCGTTCTTTACAGGAGAGGTGCAAGCATGTCTCTTGCCGAATCCGATCGCTGATCTTATCATCGGTCGCATTCATGGAGTGAAAGAATGCACTCCACAGCAAATCTCTAATTGGGAAAATGTTAATATGCAATCTGCTAATGCAGTAATCACTAGGGCTCAAGCTCTCAATATGCCACAATCTTCACATTCTGAAGATAATGATGCGCAGATCCAAGATGATCCCTTGGAGATTTCACACGATTCCTTTATTAAACAGCAGGAAGATGATCCTACTCTAAAGAAATTCTTTACTCTGGCAACAAAAGGTGATCCGAATAAGGATACAAATCGTAAATCTTGGATTACGATGAAGAATGGCGTACTTGTACGTATGGTACAAGACTCCGCTAAGTCCATTCATTCTCAAATCCTTGTGCCTAAAAATATGAGAGTTAAAATTTTACAGCACGCTCATGATTCGCAGTGTGCTGGACATATGGGTTTTTCCCGTACTAAAGCTAGAGTTCTTCAATCTTTCTTTTGGCCTGCTGTGAATAAGGACATACGAATCTATTGTCGATCTTGTAAAGTATGTCAAGAGATTAAATCCAGAGGTCCACGCCATGATGCACCTATTCAGGCTGCAGACATTCCCATTCGGCCATTTCAAAAAATGGCGATAGACATCATTGGTCCATTTAAGATAAAGTCTGCTAGAGGACACCAATTTATTCTGACGTGTGTTGATATGTGCACACGTTGGCCGGAGGCTGTTCCTCTAAAGAGCATAACTACTGCTGATGTCGCAGATGCTCTTTGGTTAATATTTTCTCGTCTGGGGTTTCCAGCAGAAATATTATCCGACCATGGTACCCAACTTATATCGGATACCATGTCTCAAGTAATGTCGACTCTGAAGATAGAGAGATCGCTGAGTAGTATTTATCATCCTATGTCCAATGGGATGGTGGAACGTTTGAATAGAACTCTGAAAAACCTACTAGGTAAGATAACAGAAGATCATCCTCAGGATTGGGATAGGGTTTTACCCGCGGCTCTCTTTGCATATAGAGAGGTCGCCAACGAACATACAGGATTTTCTCCCTTTGAACTTGTCTTTGGCGCGAAACCGCGAGGTCATATGTCCTTACTTCATGATCTTATAACTGCTGATAATATTGTCGATGACACAAAATCCTCTTATGAATATGTCATCGCACTTAGACACAAGATTATTGAAGCATGCAAATTGGCAACTGCTTCTTCTGAATTTGCGAAACAGAAGGCAAGGGAATTTGCCAATAAAAAGAGATGTTTGCGTCAACTTTGTCCAGGTGACAAAGCATTTGTCTTGCTACCTTGTAGGGAAAATAGACTTCTCATTTCTTGGAAAGGTCCGTACGATATAATATCAAAGGTTTCCGATGTTGACTATATCGTCGATATTGACGGGAAGCGTAAAACCTTCCACATCAACATGCTCACGGAATTCCATGAACGTCCTGATTATTTACAACCTGTTTTCCAGGCAACGGACGATTTTCCAGTCCAACATGGACAGTACTCATCTCTGTCAGTAATACAGGATGAGGAAACGAGTTTCTCGGATGTAAATTTACCTTTTCCAATGATTCCTCTTCACTCTAATGAATCATGGAAAGATGTTGCAATTTCTCCAGAATTATCTCCAGGAGAGCAGAAACAAGTTTCTACTATGTTAGAACAATTTCAGGATGTCCTTACTGACATTCCTGGTCAAACGGATGTCATTCAACATGACATTATTCTTACTGACCATAGTCCTATAAGAGTCAGACCGTATCCTATCCCGATACATTTCCAAGCACAGGTAGAGAAAGAGTTAGATGAGATGATAGAGTTAAAAATTATTGAACCATCCACATCAGCATATTCTTCGCCGATGGTTATAGTACGGAAAAAAGACAATAACATACGTCTTTGCGTGGATTATCGCAAATTGAATCAAGTGACTAAATTCGATGCTGAACCTATGCCTTTACTAGAAGAGCTACTTACGAGACTATCGAATTCTCACTTCTTTACTAAACTCGATTTGTCTAAGGGATATTGGCAAGTTCCACTATCCGAACACGCCAAACCGTTTACTGCTTTTTCGACGCCTAGGGGTCTATTCCAATGGAATTTCATGCCTTTCGGTCTTATGAACGCCCCTGCTACATTTGTACGCATGATGCGTCGAATCCTATCTCATCGCTCAGATGTCATTGCGTATCTTGATGACATCTGTCTTTTCAGTGATACTTGGAACGATCACTATAATGGTATAAATGAACTATTGTCTATCTTACGCGAGCATAACCTGACAGCGAAACCATCGAAAGCATGTATTGGTTTTAGCGAAATATCTTTCTTAGGACACCGTGTTGGTCATGGGTTCCTAAAAACAGAAGACCATAATACAAGTAAGATACTTAACATTTCTATTCCTAAGACTAAAAAGCAAGTACGAAGTCTCTTAGGTCTAATACAATTTTATGGACGATTCATACCGAATCTGTCCTCCATTATGTCACCTCTTTCTTCCTTGCTAAAGAAAGGGTCTCCTAATGTAGTCCATTGGACTCAAGAATGTCAATCCTCTTTGGATAAGGTTAAAACTATGTTTTCTACTTCACCTATCCTAGTATTACCTTCTAAGGATAAGACATTTATTCTTCGTAGTGACGCTTCATCCACCGGGATTGGAGCTGCACTAATGCAAGAGTACTCTGGAACTCTGCATCCTGTGATGTATATTTCTCGGAAATTAAATGCCGCAGAGAAGAATTACTCGGTCCTAGACCGTGAATTATTGGCTATGGTTTGGTCAATCCTTAAACTACAAAGATTTCTTCTGGGCGCGCATTTCATTGTGGAAACTGACCAGAAAGCTCTTACGGCTATTCAGAGTAAAAATCTGAAGAGCGCGAGATCAACGCGATACGCAATTGCTCTACAGCCATTTCATTTTTCGGTGCGAGCTATCCGTGGGTCAGAAAATGTGATGGCAGATATTTTGTCTAGATGCCCACATGATTCATAACTGTTATACAGCTTTGATACAATTGTTTCTATGTTGAAATGTGTACACATATGTAATATATCATATATTGATTGTAACACTACTTAGCGGTTCATGGATATTTATTCACCGCTGATTTTTTCAATGTTTTTCGTCTTTGATGATCATGATGTTAAGATATCTTAGATGGAATTTATGTATAAACTAATGTGGTCATAAAACTTATGCTTATCATCTGCGCATTGTTATTGGTGCGTTGTGAGCCTATTGTATGTTGCTCCTAGATGTATTTCAAAAAAAAAATGTACCATTTTTTTTTTCCCGAGGGGTGTGGTAATCTGTTGCGTGCATATTTTTGACGCACATATTACAAAAAAAATCGATATGGTTATTTAATATGGGAAAAATATAGTCATGCATCCATCTGTGTATGAAAATGCTGTTTATTGTAAAAGCGAGATAATCCATGTTTGATTCACACTTTTGATTATAGGAGTAATCGGTCTGGATATCGATCCAGCGCAAGAATAGTACGCTTGCGTTTGTACTTAATTTTAGGGCCAGAAAATATATTAATTTGCTTATTGTGTTTATGGCCTGAATTCATGTGTATTACATATTATTAGTACAAGTAGAATCAGTCCTATATTGTATATTTTGGATGGGTATGAGGGACTAGATTCTTGTTAGCGGAAGTATGAGTTGTCTTAACAAGTCGTGATGAGTTCCGATGTACTGCTAAGAATGGCGGGGTACGTTTTTCAAGAGCTGGTCCCTTCGTCAAGAAAAAATGTCTTACGAAGTGGTTTTTTCTTCTGGAGGAGATAGTGTCTCTACGATAGTTTGTGTTAGAGACTCTCCTTATGTCAGTATATAGATGATTCGGACTCCAGGTAAACCCAGCTCGTATTTTTGATGATCTCTCGTCGGTTAGGCCTAGCTTGACTTTTGGGTGCTTCGATATGCTAGTGTCGTGTTTTGTATCGACGAAGATGACAGATTTTCCTGCAGCGGTTATGGCTACGTGAACTAACCTGATCACCGTAGTGCTGCATGGAACCATTCATGAAATCCTTTATATATCCATTGTAAATTAACTTTGGCTGATATTCTTCCTATGAATGAGTGAACGACAACTCAGGAAGGTAGCCATGTTGGATTTCGGTCATCGTCTGTTTTGATCACTGCCAAGAGAACAGATTATTTATCTTATTATCGGACAGTGACAGAGAGATCTCAATCCTGCTAGAAACCCCCTTTTCGTGGTTTCATAAGATGATGTATCATGACATTGAACTTTGATGTACTACCCATTATTTCTGCATGTGTCATGACTTCAGATCTGCTATGTATACCTACAAATTGTTATGTCAACAAAGCCTGATGTACTCGTATGTCCCAGTGTGTACGTCTGAATAAATTGAGTAAACTAAGATTCCAGCAGTCTGCATTGGTGCCTTGTAGACACATGTGTATGAGTGATTATATTGGTCAGCACACGAACAGTACACCATTCGCGGTAATCACACTCTACACTACTACTTCATACATACACCATCCTGCGTCGGCTGAAGTGACCAAGTTTAGGGCCTGCTTCCCCTGGAGCCTTTGCCTTCCCTAACTCAGGACTAGGGTGAGTTACCCATTTACAGCTGGGTAGACTGGAGCATGCCTGATCTCAACAACACACCACTCTTCCTTACAGAGCAGACAGACTGATACTTTACAGTGGTGTACTACAGGTGTAGTAAGAAATAACGTCTTTACAGTTAGTAAGAGACAAGCAAGGAAATCTCATCACCACAGAACAGGGGCAGGAAACAAGATGGGCAGAGCACTTCAGAGAAAAACTGAATAAGGAACCACCAGAGACTCAGCTGAATGTTCCTGAGGCTGAAAGTGACTTAGACGTAAATACAGACATCCCACGAAAAGAAGAAATCATCACAGCTATCAAAGGGTTGACAAAATGGAAAAGCGCCTGGTCACGAGACTGCAACAACTGGAGAGGAATTACCCTCCTCTCAGTTCCCAGCAAAATACTAGGCAGGATAATCATCCAGAGAATTTCAAAAGCAGTTAACCAAAAACTGAAGAAAGAACAAGCGGACTTTAGAAAGAACAGAAGATGTGCAGATCATATATTCACCCTCAGGAACATTATAGAGCAGTGCTCAGAATGACAGAGACAGTTGTACATTAACTTTGTTGATTTTGAAAAGGCTTTCGACAGCATACACAGGGACAGCCTATGGAAAATACTGAGGGCTTATGGAATTCCCAGCCGCATTGTTTCCATCATAAAAAGCCTATATTCTAACTTTACGTGCAGTGTCGGACTGAGCAATGTAACTTTCGAAGTGAAAACAGGAGTACGACACGGATGCCCCATATAAACAACATTATTTTTGACAGCCATAGATTGGGTGATGCGCCAGACAACAGAGGGCAGTCCAAGAGGAATTGGATGGACAACATTTTCTACACTGGAAGATCTGGAACATGCAGATGACATTGCACTTCTCGCGCATTCACATCAACACATTCAAGACAAAACCGATAGACTGAACAAGTATTGCCAGCAGGTTGGCCTGAAGATCAATTTGAAGAAGACAGAGATCATGACACTAAATGTGGGCAATTCTGAGCCAATAACAGTAAGGAACCAGAAGTTAGAACAGACAGACACATTTACTTACCTAGGATGCAAAGTAACACCTGACGGCGGAACAAGCAGGGAGATTAACAACAGAATGACTAAAGCGAGAACAGCCTTTGCTATTCTCAACAACATTTGAAAGTCTTCCCAGTACAACACAAACACCAAATTAAGATTGTATGAGAGCTGTGTACTTTATGTGCTTCTCTATCGTGCAGAATGTTGGAGAGTAACAGAGAAGGAAATGTCGAAACTGTCCTCCTTCCACACAATCTGCCTATGGGAAATTCTCCGAATCTTTTGGCAAAACACCATCAGCAACCAAGAACTACTTATTCGGAGTAACCAGGAGGACATGCACACCATCATAGCTGGGAGACGCTGGAGTTGGGTTGGCCACGTCCTCAGAAGGGACCCTGATACATCCATAAGAACAGCTATGCTATGGACCCCCGAGGGAAAGCGAAAGAGAGGCCGACCAAAAACAACTTGGCGGAGAACTGTGGAAGCCGAGATGCAAACAATGAACCAGAGTTGTGGCACTGTACGATGGATGGCCGCCGACCGAACAAGGTGGAATCAATTTGTTGCTGCCCTACAGGACGCCACCAGGCGTGATGACCGCTGACTGCTTTGACGGTTGACGGTTATGGATCAAAGAAGAAGAAGTGTAGAGAGAAATACCTAAAGCCTAGCCTTATTCAACACGGGTTGATTCTGTGTGGATAAAATAATTCATATGTGTGGTGTATTGTGTTCTTAAAGAATTTTGTGAAGGAAAAAGAAGGTTAGTAGAACTTACACAGATTAATACTTTTTTCTTATTCTTTATTCATTTTAACCTTAAAGCTAAATGTGCGAAAGATAGTCTGCCAGTTACTTCTTTTCGTAAATGATTAATAACATATGAAGATCTTCCTCTCAGATGATAGGCTGATAGGAAGTAATTAATAGTTCATACTTCACTTTCATTTAGCTTGTTCAATCATCATCACATTTTTCCATGTGCACACACTCTCATGCACAATATCGAATTGAACTTATTGAGATCAATAGTGAGGAGTAGTATAAAAATGAAAGTCAACCAGTGATATTAAATGGGAAAACTTACGAAGACATTTGTGTGTCTTTAGTCAATCAGAAGTCTCAAGTCTACACGCTACGTGTCTGACGTCTAACCAGAAATAATTATTAAAACAGACATTTGGCTAGCAGAATTCGCCATAGGACATCCTTCATTCCTCAATTAAAAAGGAATATTTCTCGCTCACATTAAGATGGTGGACGCAGTATTTTTCGTCACCTTATATCACGTGCACACATGTTCAATATCTATTTATATCAAGTTCAGCTCCATCGAAAGCTTACTACAAGAGTCAACCTAAAGCTTACAGTCGATTACCTATATTTCGTTCAGCTCCATCGGAAGCTTACCATCTGAAGTCAAGCTAAAGAGTCCAAAAGTTGAGTCTCATTTTTATATCAAGCGCAACACACTCTTAAGCGCACTCTATGAAGCTTACTCCAAAGTATATTTCATGAATCACGATTACATACTCAAGTTAATGAGTCCACATTTTAAGAACATTTCGTGAAGATACCCAGTCTAGCCAGTACCCTTTGGAGATTAGACAACAGATATTTTTCATACGACAACTGTTAACTCTTGGTCAATGCTACAGAGATATTGTGAAACAATGACGGACTGTATATCGTCAACGTTCTCAGTACAATAACAGTTTTCATCTGAACGTCCTCAACTTAGAGATACCCCACTCGATATACCTTATAACAACTTGGTTCATTCTATACATACATGTGAATCATCCTACCCGGGAGAGGAATCTAGAGACACATGGACTGTGTAGATTACTCACCATTTTGGTAACACGTAGCATATTACATCATCATCATTTCACTTTACATAAGCTCATTCTTCTATTTAATTAACTACAATATTAATATCTCATATGTGTGTTTTTGTGTGAATCGTCTTTCACCATCACGTTCTAATCATTACTAACCCTATATGTGCGGATGTTTAATTAATAAACCCAATAATCGTTTGATCATTATCTAATTCATTAATGTATCACTCGTGCTGTCGGTGTTAAATATCTCCTACATATAGGGGAATTTCTACACTTAGATGAGGCTTGGGGATTTTTTTTTGTTACGGGATCTAAGGGCAGAAAGTAAGGTCGTGGGGAAACAGAACTCTTTCCATAATTTACTTGAAAATACTAACCAGGGGAAAGCAATCGCATTCTCTTCTTCGTGTCCTTATATCGATTAGGTCTCTAAGTCGTTGAACTGAAAGAAACTAAACTCATTCATAATCAGATATACTAAGTAGCATCCTAGCAATATAAAATGTAAAATTTGGAATAGAATAAAAACAGTAAATGGCTAAGTAATGTCTGCATACTTGAAAAAGCTGCCGAGTTGGATCTTGTAAGATATGGCTTTCACTTTGGTTCCAGGTTCCCTTGAGATAAATAAACACATTTGAAGATGTGGCAGCCGATGCTGACCAGCCCGTAACAACACATATCAAGTACATGTAGCCGTGATCGTCTTTGTTGTCATCCAGTACAGTGAGTGCTCTCTGAAAAGTTTATTAACAAGAAATTGTAATATTCCTGTATGAGCTTTTTGAAGACCCTGCAGGACATAGCCCAGAATGTTAATGAACAAAGGCGACAACATTCATCTGTTTTCATCTATTTTTTATCTTTTAATAACTAATTTTTTTTCTTTGTACCTTCTATATGCACATTATATTGGGCAATCTACTAGCACGTCATCATCATCCTTAGCACGGAGTTTAGAGAGTCGTGAAATGGGAAAGCAGAACTGGAAATTAATCAACTGATAACACTGACAAACAACATTTTTCTTTCTTATATAAGAATAAGTGTTCTTAGGTCAGTTTCTTGCGCTGATTTCAAATCTGAAATCCGTTTATCTCTATCACGTCGGGTTCTTAAGATATTTGTGAATAAATATATTTTTGGGAAACCGTTATTTGCTCCGTTTCATTTTTACTATATAACTTATTAAAAATTAATAAAATGCAAAATAATTCTACTTTTTATACTGCTAAAAAATGCATGACATATGTTACGCGATTTTTCAAATAGTTACTGTATTTTGAAATAATTCTGAGCAAAATATGGCTTCTAGAAGTTGTAGAAATTCGGCTGATCTATTCTGTTACGTGTGCGGATATTTTACCGATCTTGTTGACCAGAAAAACTTTACACCATTACTAAAGAAAACATATGAACTTTATTTCGATTCGAAAGTTGATGATGCAAATAAATCTTGGAAGCCAAATGCAGTTTGTTCGACTTGTGCAAATACATTGGCAGGTTGGTTACGAAAATCGCCGAAGCATAAGTCGATGCCTTTTGGAGTGCCAGTAATATGGCGTGAACATACAAATCACACTACTGATTGTTACTTCTGCTTGACAAATATCCATGGTTTCACTTTTAAAACTAGAAAGTCTGTGGTTTACCCAAATATTGAATCGGTTTCGAAACCAGTGCCTCATGATCCAATCACGTGTCCGATCCAAGTACCACCAGAACAATATCCGTTGGACGTAAACGAACCATCAGAAAGTGATAGTTTACCTGCTTTAGAAACTAATTCTGACTCAGATTACATACCGGTGAATGATGGTGTTTCCTTAATTAACCATTCAGAACTTTCAGATCTAATACGTGATCTCGCTCTTACCAAAGGACAAGCGGAATTACTCGGTTCGCGACTCAAAGAATGGAATCTTTTAGCGCCCAATACTCCGATATCTAAATTTCGTCATAGACACAGAGAACTTGTTCAATACTTTGAGATGGATGATGACATGTGCTATTGCAAAGATGTAAACGGTCATGAGCACATAGTCAACGAATGGCGATTTTTCATCGATTCTTCCAAGACTAGTCTAAAAGCCGTGTTATTGCATAACAGAGATTTTTTTTCATCAATTCCAGTCGCCTACTCTGTTCATATGAAAGAAACTTATGACAATATGGCTAAACGTTTGGAAAAAATAAAGTACAATGACTACCAATGGCGGATTTGTGGAGACCTAAAGGTCATTGCAATTCTCACGGGCATGCAGACTGGGTATACTAAATTTTGTTGCTTCCGATGTGAATGGGACAGCCGCAACAGACAGGAACATTATGCAAGAAAGATGTGGCCTATCCGGGATCGTATGCAGCTCGGGCATAAAAATGTAATACGCGAGCCATTAGTTAACAATGACACCTTCCTTTTACCACTGTTACATATAAAGTTGGGGCTCATGAAGAATTTTGTAAAAGCGTTAGATAAAACGAGCAAAGCTTTCACTTATCTTCGAGAAAAGTTTCCGCAAGTTAGCGATGCAATGATAAAGGAAGGTATCTTTGTAGGACCTCAGATTAGGAAAGTTATTGCAGACAAACAATTCGAGAACTTGTTACATGGTAGTGAACTTCGCGCATGGATGGCATTCAAATCGATCGTCGATAACTTTCTGGAAAATCACAAATCTGTCGACTATGTTGCATATTGTTAAGCAGTGCATAGATGCATACATAATTATGGGCTGTAACACATCCCTCAAAATCCATTTGCTCGATTCGCATCTTAACTTTTTCCCTGACAACCTTGGCGAAGTCAGCGATGAACATGGAGAATGATTCCATCAAGATATCGCCGTAATGGAGTCACGTTATCAAGGACGGTGGAGTGTGACCATGCTTGCCGATTATTGTTGGATGCTTCATCGCGATGTACCACATGCCATTCACCGACGAAAGTCGACTGCAAAGAAATTCAAGCCTACATAACTGTTATACTTCTTGTACGAATGAAGTTGTAATACTGTATGCGTTGTTAAAAAACTTCAATTGCGTATTTCTAGAGATCCCGACCTGATAGAGAAAAACGGTTTGCAGATTTAAAAACAGCACATTAAAATTGACCAGAAAAACATAGAAATGTTAGAGAAAGAAAAAAAAAGTTTTTTTTTTGTTAGTCAGTGTAATTGGTCATGCTGGGGAGAAGCAGGCCATTGGTGAATCTGTAAGAAATTATGAGTAAAAGATAGGTTCGTTACTGCACAGAATGAAGATGACATGATAACAACCTCCAGTATGGTAATGGATTTACGGCAGCTAAATGCTGCCTATCTGAGACTCTATAACACAGGGCTGTTATTGTGTTGGATTCTAAATCTGTGCTTAGGAAGACTGAAATGGATATCTAAGATATGAATAAAGAACACAAATAGAAGTCTCAAACATTCAGGAACTGGTTTGGATTTACTGTCGTGGGCATGCTGGCATGCTAGCTTTGAAAGCTCAAGTAGTGACAACAATAGATATGGATACGGGAGAGACACTAAGAACAATTAATTATCGCCTGGTAGAGAACAACACAGTAATCTTTGAATCAACAAGGATAAAGTTTCTGTAATTTGTCATCACACGGGTGTGTGAGAGGACACACCAGGCGTATTTACAAACAAAAACTTTAGGACAAGTTAGCATTCAAGCCCTTAAGGAGACAGAGCACGAATGGGTTTGTCTGGAGCAAATTATATAGATTCTGAACAACATTAAAAATATAAATATAAACCGTTTGTTCAGACGTCCTATTTAGCTGTCAAATAAAAAGTTACTCTCAGTGCTACATACCGAGAGATAGTAGTAACAAGTTCTATGTCATAGAGACAGTGACGTAAAAAGATTTTAACAGACTAGGCGACAAGAAGAAACAGGTTGGTCAAAAAAGAAGAACAACTCAATAACTTGGGCGGACATATCATTTTTCTAGATTCTTGTCGAAATTCCGTAACCAATATGATCCTCTCAGTGATAACTGAAATGGGAAGATTCTACAATCAATTCAGCAATCATGCTCACATCTACTACTGAATCGTGGTAAAATAACGTTGTCGCAAACGTCAAACCATTTTCGACGCAATTACTAACGTGAACTGCAGTGCTCACAGGTGCATAGTTACCAGGAAAATAAGAAAAAGGTTAGCACTATTATAGCTTGACGATGCCGAGTAAAACCCTACGTTGGGATTTAGTATTCCTATGGATTTCCTATAGAATTAAATAAGAAGCAAAACTAATTTATCCCCGGAGAAAAACCCGTATGCCTAGCTTCGTCCACATAAATACATGTACAACGATTTTACCCAATAGAAAAAGAAAGGACAATAATACTGAACAGTAAATTTATCATCAATTGTAGGGATGAATACCTACTATGTAGCCGTCACGCACTAAAATGACCATCAGTAATGTTTGAAGCTGCAAGTTTACATCTGTGATTTATTATTGGAACTTTGTTAATATTACATCCTTTAATTGAGAAAAGAGATGATACAATATTGAAGAAAGGAAGAAGAATTCAAGAGCTGAACCAAATAAAGATGACAGTCAAATTTGTATTCATGGACTTCTTACAATTGATCTTGTGAGTTGACATCGTTTCAAGTTTAATATTTGGTATTCGATGTTGTGAGACTCTTGATTGATTGATTTCACTGCATTAATGAAGTATAATGAACATTATAACATAGGTAAAAAATAAATAAACTATCATCCTTAGGTCATAGAAGGAGTACTACTACCTTACGATACGACACTATCGAGGTCTTAGATAGCAAAACTAATTCCTCACACGGTCATAGAGACAATGAAAAACAAAAATATATCTATAGATATGAGAAGAACTTGTATCATCCCTGCTATGGATAAAATGGTGCCGATGACAAATATGAACCTGTGACACCTTGTCGGGATAAAATGGTGCCGTTGACCATTATTAAAGTCTCAAGAATTGAATTTATCGCAGTGCTACAGTGATCGTTGTCGTAGAAATATCACGATTGTTATATCACAAGAATACATTGATTGTTCGTAACGGACATCTCAGGAGTTGACTGCATCACAGTGTTACGCTGATCATCGTGGCAGATTTATCAAGATTTGCTGGATTGCGGTTGAGCTGATCATAGTCGCTTCTTCTTCTTCTTCGTCCCGAAAAAGACGTTGGTTGCGCTGTGTCCCTTTAGAGCGAATTTTCGATAATTCCGCATTTCGGTCGACACATCCGACTTCAGCACGGCATTTTTGTGAGACTGGGTTAACCTTCCCACTTCGATCCCTACTCTCTCAGCCAGACTGCAGTGATGCAGCCTGTTAACCACCACTTGGAGGTGGAGTAAGGTCTTGGTCAGCCCTGATTCGCTGATCCTGACGCAAGCAGTAAAACTATGGGTCTCAGACTGCATTTATCACTGTTGGTGCGTGTGTGACCGCATGGTCTTCCACACTAGCATTATCCCTACTACTTCCACGCTAAGCATTTATACGTGCTATAATATGCTACATATAAGAATGACAGACCTCAAAAGCAAATATGACGTTTTTACACAAAACGCAGTATCATTCAAAGTTCAGTTGGCAGTCACTGCTCTGAGAAGGCAAACGTAGGTCAGTCCCAGATAATAATAATGAATGGGTTTTATGCGCGAAAAGTGGGAAATGAATGTTTGTGTGATCTGGTTTTTTTTTATCCAATTGTTAAGTTGGAAAAGATCACACATGTGAAAAAAGTCGAAATAACAGAAAGTCGTGTGCAAAATGTCGAAAACAGAGAGACGTGTGCAGAAATTGTATCGTATGGAAAAAAGAATGGGACGTGTGGAAAAAGGCGGGAAAAAAGACAGGAACATTATAAAAAGGAGAGATGTGGGCGATAATGAAGATTTTAGGATTTATGATTCCAAAGATTCCATGATCTTAGACTAGAGATTTTTTATTTTAGATAGCGTTAGGTGAACTTCGTCTTTGAGGATATCAAGACAAGTTTTTTTTTTAGTAGACAAGTGTGTATATCATTCAGTTGGATTATATATTTTTCATTTTGGATAAACAACCATTATTTTGTGAAATGTGCAGTGTTTGTCTAATGACATCAATAAACTTTAATATAATTTTCTACTGAATTGTTGTTTATGGAAATTTACAGTAATTTCTTTTGGATATACGTTGTTGCGCTGAAACTGTTTTACTTATCACTGTAGCGAAATCTGTGAGATAATCGCTTATTTCAGTAAGATTTCAGTCCTATGATAATAAATACACCAGCCCTCAGGTGTCTGACTATTTTCATCTTCGACGCCAGTAGAGCGCTGCCTTTGGTGCAGTGGGAATGCTTAAAAAATGACCCGCCGTAAAAATCTAACACGCTTTTAGTTTCGGTTTAGAAACGTACAATAAACATTTTAACATCTCGCCGATCTGCTGCACGAAACGGGGGAAAAGCTTGTAATTAACGAATTGCCAGAACTTGAGACCAAACTATCGTTTGAATTAACGTAATATGTTAACTTTAACACTAAAATTTGTAATAATTCGGACATTTCTCAGTAGTAAGAACGAGACGATTGTAATAATTAACGCCAACACTACCAACGGTTTGAAAAACCCCTCTTCGCTCTGCTCGCGGTCTCTTTATTATATACACGCGGTGGGCAAAGCCAGCAGAGACAAACACACAGACAGTTTTCCATTTTCTCCTAGCGGTAAAATTCTGACGTCACTCAAACTAGTTGGTTATTTGAATAATGAAAGAAATGATAGAGACAGGGGGGGGGGGAGGGGGAGGGGGGAAGATGGCCGACTTGTGTATAAGTTATATTTGACAATTGACAGTGACAAAACTGAAAATCTAAACCATAATGAAACTGACCATAAAAATCATATAGTAGGATAGCTTAGTGTCCCCTGAGCAAAAATATGTTTTGAAAACTATGGTAGTCCAAGTATTAGCCAAGTTATTGCGATAATACTATATGTCTAAGAACGCTCGGTCGGACAGACTGTTGTTCTTGCTCGTTACACATAACGTTATTGGGGACGCAAGTTTAAAAAAGAGGCATGGGAGTAATTCAAATCCTATTGGTTGGTATAAGAGTATAGGAGTAAAAGGGGGAGATAGGGAAGTGTTAACTAAAACTAAACATCTTTTTCTATTGGCATAACTAACGCAGACTGACCAATGGACTACGAGGCACATAGTTTGTTTGGAGTTTTGGTTTTGTTTTTTCAAACTAAATTCAAAAAGATTTAGTAGTGCCTGCTTTCATTTGTCGGCTCTAATAGATATTGGCAAGAGGCATAGTGGTCTCGCAGCCATTTGACTAGAAAATTTTATACAAACAACTACGTTGAGAGCAGATGTGATAATTGTAAAATTAACTACTAAATTCACTATCTGGACGAGGCAGAGCAAAACTGTGGCCATATTCTTTGCCAGTCAACGTTATTTGTGACATATTTCTTTGAACTAGTGGTAAGAATGCTTTATGTATTTACGTGCTTGATTAAAACTGCACAAGTTAGATACTGCTATGGGGATAAGTGAAGGACATGCCGGGAGCAAACATTATTGAGTCCTCACATTGAACTGTATTTGACTGTTGCATAATAATAATAATAATAGCCCCTTCAGTCATAACTGACTATGGGAATGCGCCCCTGAGGTGACAGCCCTCAGCTGCTTATTTTCCTGGTGCTCCTTTCGACGTTTTCTCCTCACCTCTGCTTCTTGTGTGAGCCTCTCTTCGCCCAATCTGAGGTGGTGCCGTAAATAGCATCGCCACTTTGTGCGATCGGCAGCTTCATCCTCCCATGTTGCTGGATCCATGTCCGGTGCCCTCATATCTCTCTTGCACACATCTTTGAACCTCAGCTGTGGTCGCCCAACTGTTCTCTTGCCATCTGCTAATTGTCCGTAGAAGATATCTTTTGGGATGCGACCATCTTCCATGCGGCGAACATGGCCAAGCCAGCGAAGTCTGCGCTGTCTAAGCAGCGTATACACACTTTGAAGGCCAGCACGTGACAACACCTCGACATTTGTCACTTTATCTTTCCACGAGATGCCGAGGATGCGGCGTAGACACCGCAAATGGAAGGTATTGAGCCTTCTTTCTTGCTTAGCATAGGTCGTCCAGGTCTCGCTGCCATATAGGAGTGTGCTGGTGACGCAGGCATTATATATACCGCAGCTTTGGTCTTCATTGTGAGTTTAGAGTTTCCCCAAACACGCGATGTGAGGCGGGCAAAGGTAGCTGCAGCTTTGCCAATGCGGCTGTCGATTTCTGTATCCAGTGAGAGTTTGTCATTGATGGTAGACCCTAGGTATGTGAAGTGGTGCACCACTGCCAATTCATAGTTATCGATAGTGATAACTGGTGCAGCACCCACATCCTGACTCAGCACATTCGTTTTCTTTAGACTTATTGTGAGGCCAAAGTCCTTGCATGCTTTAGTGTTCTTTAGTGAAGCGATTCATCAAGCTCTGAAGCTCCTGTTGGCTTTGAGTGACGACTGCAGCATCATCAGCGAACAACAAGTCTCTTATAGTGACCCTTCTGATTTTTGTTTTTGCCTTCAGCCTTGAAAGATTAAACAGACGGCCATCTGACCTAGTGTGAAGGCATATTCCTTCAGTTGCATCTCTGAATGCATGTTTCAAGAGTAAGGCAAAGAAGATTCCGAAGAGGGTCGGAGCCAGAACACAGCCTTGTTTAACGCCACTTCGTATATCAAAGGGCTGTGACGTGCTTCCAGCATATTGGACTGTTCCCTTCATGTCGTCATGGAATGACTTTATCATTTCCAGCATTTTAGAAGGGCAGCCTATTTTCAGGAGGATTTTAAAGAGTCCATCCCTACTAACCAGGTCGAATGCTTTTGTGAGGTCTATAAAGGCGATATATAATGGTCTTTTCTGCTCTCTTGATTTTTCCTGAAGCTGGCGGAGAGAGAAGATCATGTCTGTTGTTGATCTGCCAGCTCGGAATCCACACTGTGCCTCTGGATATATGCGCTCAGCTAACTTGTGTAGTCGCATTAAGATGACTTTGGCAAAAACCTTACCAACAATACTAAGGAGAGAGATGCCTCTGTAGTTATTGCAATCACTTCTGTCTCCTTTATTTTTATACAGTGTTACAATCTTGGCATCTCGCATGTCTTGAGGAATAGTTGTCTCTTCCCAGCACTGGCACAGCATCCTATGCAGGGGATGTAATAGCGTGCTCTTACAGCATTTGATTAAATCAGGAGGAATCCCATCACTGCCTGGTGCTTTGCCAGAGGCCAAGCTATCAATAGCCTTACTGAGTTCCTCTAATGTTGGTTCGGCATCCAGCTCCTCCATAGTTGGCAGACTATTGACAGCATCAAGGGCTGCAGGCGTAACGGTATTGTCTCTAGCGTAAAGCTCAGAGTAGTGCTCGACCCACCTCTCCATCTGCTTACCCTTATCGGTTAGCTTCTCTCCGCTGATGGTTTTTAGCGGTGCCGTCTTACTTTTATGGGGGCCAAGTGCTTTCTTTATACCGTCATACATTTGTCTAATGTTGCCTGTTTGCGCTGCGATCTGGATGCTCTCACTGAGCTGGAGCCAATAGTCATTTGCACAGCGTCGAGCAGTTTGTTGAACTTTGCTTCTCGTAGCCCTCAGGATCTGTAGGGTTCTGGCACTCGGTGAACGTTTGTATTCATTCATAGCACTGCGCTTAGCTTCAATAACAGGTGCCATCACATCTGATGAAGCATCAAACCAGTCATTTGACTTTGCTGTTTTCTTACCAAAGGTGGCAAGTGCAGTACTTTGAATGGTGTTCCGTAGATGCTCCCAGTTCTCTGTAATAGTATCACCATGCTGAGGGCTACTGAGCACTTTCTTGAAGGTCGCAGTGAATTGAGCGATCATGAAAGGGTCTGACATCTTGCTGGTATCAATGCGTGGTTTCCCTTCATGTCTGACACGATAGAGTTTTCTTGGTTGTGCTCTGATTTTGCAGCAAACCAAGGAGTGATCTGTGTCACAGTCTGCACTATGGTACGAGCGCGTGGAGAGCACAGACCTGAGGAGTAGCCTTCTGACGAGAATCAGGTCAAGTTGGTGCCATTGCTTGGATCGTGGGTGTCTCCATGACACCTTATGCTGGGGTTTTGTCTCAAAGTAGGTGTTGGTCACGCAGAGATCATGGTGGACGCACAACTCTAAGAGCCGTTGTCCATTTTCATTCATCTTGCCAATACCAAACCTGCCCAGACATGAAGGCCATGAAACATTATCGGCACCCACTCTAGCGTTAAAGTCACCAAGGAGAACAAGCTGTTCTTGCCTAGGTATGCTTTTGATTACTGCTGCTAGATTCTCGTAGAACTCATCTTTAGCTTCTGAGGCAGAGTACAGAGTAGGAGCATACACACTGACAAGGGGGATGGGACCTGTGCTAGTTTGCAGGCGGAGCGTTAACAGGCGTTCTGATCCATTCTCGCCTGGTTCAACCATGTTAGTTAGCGATTTTTTGACCGCAAAACCTACTCCGTGTTCTCTAGCTTTATTAAGATCTTTCCCTTGCCAATAAAATGTGTAGTCCTTCTCGCTCACCGTTCCAGAGCCCGCCAGGCGCGTTTCCTGAAGTGCAGCTATATCCACCTGAAGTCGTTTAAGCTCATCATTAATTATGGCTGTCTTCCTTACATCGTTTACATCCTGTAGGTTTTCAGATAGTCCAGTCAACATAGTCCGGACGTTCCAGCATCCCAATCTGAGAGTTTGCTTATTTCTATTTTTTCGA
This sequence comes from Oreohelix idahoensis, assembly GCA_024509875.1. Lineage (NCBI taxonomy): Eukaryota > Metazoa > Mollusca > Gastropoda > Stylommatophora > Oreohelicidae > Oreohelix > Oreohelix idahoensis. The sequence continues at coordinate 493,140 of JAMPIV010019878.1, read as the reverse complement.
TAATTGCTTGGTGCAAAATTTTCTGTCCGCAGTTCGGGTTTGACCCTAATCCCCATGCACCCAATGGGGAAAGCAGACAGTGGCGGGACAACACCTTATTGACTGGGGGCTGCCCAGTTTGAAGCGGGCGGTAGCTGTCCAGTGAGATCCTAGAACCTCTCCCACTGTCGGAAGTAGCCCCTGGCGCCATGCCCTACGCCAATTGGGCAAAAGGCTTATAACCGGTAACTGCTACTTCGCGTGTTTTGCCGACACCTATAGGGTGAAGCTGGAGTGTCCTCTCCAGGGCGCGAGCTTGGGCACAGTTATATGGAGATCAAGCTGTTGCCCATGCAGCATGTTCCCCCTCTCCACACAGCCGGTAGATCCAAAGGAACGGCAGTAGCCGATACAGTTTGGTACCAGCCATGTCGCAGGAGTTGCCAGAATAATGTCGAATCAACATTAGACTGCCTTAGGGACTCCGACTCCGGATTTATCCTCAGGGTTTACTCCCGAAGCCAATTCCACAAATGGATATTCCCGCAAGGCAACGGTGGTTTGAATTCAGAGTTCCTTCTCTTAGATAAGCTACCAACCAAGGATCACGAGCCCTATCTGCCCGAAGCTGCTGGTTTTAAGGCGCCAGTCGCTCGCCTTTGCCCCTTCTCCCGTCAGTGGAAACAGTTCCGCCGGGCTCAAATTGAGCCACACGTGAAGGCCGGGAGCTGGACTTGGTTGTCAGAGGCTGTTTGACGCGCGTGCCATAGAAGTATTTTTGCATATTATTATGATTTTGTATTAACTATTTTGTATTGGAAGATGTTAGGAAGCCTCAGTGTTCCATGAACACTCTTTAACATGCCTAGAGCGTTTATAATTTAGAAAAGAAAAAAAATCATATAAAAAGGAGATGTGGTTACTTCACGTTATTGTATTGAAGCAAAATATGTAAAAGTACAGTGGCGTATCTGCCATAGGGACATGAGGTGTGGTCACAGAAAGTGTGTGAGTCATATAATTAGGGGCTGATGCACACGAATGCACACGATGCTGACCCCATACCTTCATATATACATAGGGATAAGAAGTTGTGATCAGATATGAAAAGGCCAGGGTGTCTTTTTATTACAGGGTTTTTATTTCCTGTTACCATCCGGTGACAGGAAACCTGATGAGTGAGTGAAAAGTGAAAAGTCTCCATTTAAACGTTGCTGTCAGCTGATAGCCTGAAGGAGCTTGTGTGTGGGTGCTGATCTATTATATCTACAACGACATCCTGACTTATTATCGTCATACCAAGAATCCCAGGTGACACGTTAACAGCTGGGACATCTGACACTTCATCATAATAAACTGGTTCTTATCAAAATAAAACTGAATTATATGGGGATTGATGAAAACAACAGCTCCTCATAACCAATGACTATCACTAGCAGTTATTAAAGTTTTAGTCTGTGAATACACTTACAGGAACTCTATATAACAACATTACATTCATAGGACCAAGAGTCCATATTTTTTAGTTAAAGCATTATATGTAAATATATTTCCTCATTTTCAAAGACCTGTCCAAAAGAGATGGCGGGACAGGCAGATTAAATTGTACAAAGAAAAAAACATTCCAATTTTAAAAGAAAACTTTAACCACAGTGTTATTTATTTTCTTATAGTGAGTTAAAGTGTATTGTGTTGATGTACCATCATTTTCATTTCACCCCTAGACACTAGAGACATCATACACCAGCCACTAGAATCAAAATACGGACTGTGTGAGATCTAGGGAGGTAGCGTTAGGTTCCCTGATATATATATATATATATATATATATATATATATATATATATATATATATATATATATATATATATATATATATACATATCATTATCATCATCATTATCTTTTTTAGAGTCAGGGACCTACATGAGCTTGACCTCACACAGTTGACACAGACACAACTATTTTTCTTGTTAGGAATAACATCTTAACCTCCCCAGCAAATTCACCTTTGCTACAATCACCAAACTTACAGGGAAGAACAAACCTGGAAAGAAGAAGAAAAATGAATAAAGGTCAAGTATTACTATCTCTGGTGGAAGGCCAGTTAGCACTTGAATCACAACAATATATGAAGGATTAACTGTAACTGAATATAGCAATCAATATAACTAATTGATGCCGTACCGTGCCCTGCCACATAACATACTAACTGATGCCGTGACCTGCGCACAAGTAACTGCCCTGCCACATAACATACTAATTAGCGCCGTGACCTGCCCTTTTTTCTTGGTGAAAGCAGACAGGCATAATCACTATAATGGACCTAGGTCAAGAACAACAGCAGCAACAACAACAGCAGCAACAACAAGCGTTGTATGCACTACAGCAACAACAACAGGCGTTATATGCACAGCAGCTACAACAGCAACAGGAAATGCAACAGGCAAACGTCCATCCTGCTAACATACCCTTACCTTTAGAGGCCGAACCCACAGTGACCGCGTTGCAACGGATAACAGACACGCTATCCAATGTAGATCACTATAATAAATATAACCAAATTCGCTTGGTTATAACTCCCTTCACCGGCGATTCAAAGGCATGTGACCGCGCCATCTTGTCAGCCATATTGTCTCTGTGGTTCACCCGTCTTGTCAGCCATATTGTCTCTGTGGTTTAGTGCCTTTTCACCACATTATCTTCAAGAAGATTTATTACGAGGCCTCAATAAAGCCTACAAATTAGAGGTGTTATATTTGTGTTTTTCGCTATTTCTAGAGCGATTATCGCGTGTGTTATTTGCGTGGCGCGATCAATCCGCGCAGCGCACTTAAGTTGAGTGGTTAGCCTAGAGCCTATATAAGAGATAGCGGTCGGCGTACGGGCCTATTTTGCAGAAGCCGCCCAGAGAGAAACGAAGTTAGACACCAGAGTCGGTCTGTAGATGCCTTGAGCACAGAGTCTATGAACACTGACTGGGTGTTTGGTGTTTGCTATATTCGGTAGTATTAAATGTTGATCTGTATAAGGCTTTGTGTTGCTTGAATTGTTAAGTCTGCTGCTGAGAGGGTTGCAAGCAACCAATAATTGCAACCCCTGTCAAACGATTCTTTATAAATTATCTTAGTGCATGGGTCTTGGGTGTGAGGTAGCCACATCGACATAAGTTCACCGCCACCTACACCTAGCCCCTGTCACAAGTGGCGTCGTCGACAGGATTGACAGACAGCACGCAGTGAAGCAACTCTTCAGCAGAGTAACAACAGTAGAAACAGTAGAACACCCAGTTCAGTGCAAGGCAGGGAACAGGATCATACAGCTTACCATTGTATGCACTCAACTCTACTAGCAACAAGATGGCGGCACGCAACACACGTGCTGCTAGTAGATTGGATAACGAAGATGTGGCTGAGGTGGATGACCCTGTAGTGGGGCTGGATCGTCAACCAGAATGAGTACAGTACATCGTGGTACCTACTCAAAAAAGAGTGCGGTGCTTTGGGGTGCGCACGGGTCCTACGGCCGAGAAATATGTCAGAGAGGTGAGAGCTGCCTGGAGAGTTGGGATGATAAGTAAAGAGGACCAGGCAGATGTTATTCTTGACAGTGTGACCTAAAGTGTCCGCAGGGGAGCTGAGGATTCAGGCTGATGACGATAACCCAGAATCGATGCTACATTCCATTCTTAGGGTGTATGGGGAGCGTCGAAGCATTCCAGAGCTAATGGCCACGTTTTACTCTACCCGGCAAGGTGCAAAGGAGTCTCTTGGGGAATTTTCCCATCGCATTCACGAGGTGTTTGAAAGTGTTGTAAGAGCACAAAACTCCGCCTATGCCGGTCCCAAGCCCGGATGAAAAAGGAGGAAGGCGGCCTGCATGGAGGCCGTAAGGAGGCAGCCCCTCCACCATGCAAAGGCACAACAGGCCAATCACCTGTTTGTCTTAAACTATGATTACGAGCAATACAAGAGAGAAAACCGGACTGATTCTAAAGGCGACGAACTGGACCGGACTACGGACTACGACTTATGGAACTTGGAACACAAGAAGAATAAATGGGAAGGAAGAGGAGCTGGTGGAAGAGATGAGGAAAGCAAAACTAGAAATCCTGGCTATAACGGAAACGAAGAAAAAAGGACAAGGAGTCATGGATCTCGATGGCAACACGTTGCTCTACAGTGGTGTACCCATATCTGAAAGAGCTAAAGGGGGCGTGGGTTGCATTGTGGCCCAAAATCAGAAAGATAGTATCAAGGGATGGAACTTTGTCTCGGAGCGCATTATGGTTGTAAAACTAAAAGAAGGAGAAACCATAGTCAACCTGGTCATAGTGTATGGGCCAAATGAGGATGAAAGAGCAGAGGTCAAGGAGGAATTCTTTGAGCTGCTTCAAAGGACAGTGGATGACTGCCTAGATGAAGTTATCATGCTCGGAGATTTTAATGCCAGAGTTGGAAATGACCATGCTAGATGGGGTGGAGTTATCGAAAGATATGGAGAAGATACTCTCAATGACAATGGAAAGCGACTCCTTAGATTCTGCAGTGAGCAGAATCTGATCATTACAAACACAAAGTTCCCCCATAAGCGCATACATGCATACACTAGATGTGAATCAACCAAGAATGAGAAGTCAGTGATCGACTATGCCATTGTTCGGAGAAGCTCATTCAGATATGTCCGAGATGCAAGAGTCTGGAGGGGGCCAGAAATTGGAAGTGATCACTACCTGCTAACAATCAAAGAACAACTGAAAGAGTTGCTCAGCCTAGGAACTGCCCAACATCACGCAAGAAACCAAGTAAACGAGCAGGAGAAATGAGCATTAGGACCTACAAGCTGCGAGAGCCAGAAATTAAGACCAGATATCAGGGGCTTATTGCTACAGCAGTGAGCAACACAGAAGAACGACCTGATGACGTGGAAACCCTCTGGAATAAATTCAAGGATATCATAAAGACAGCTGCTGCAGAAGCATGCGGTAAAGTCCGACTTGGGAACCACCTGGGAAGAATTTGGAGAAAAGCTAGAAAAAGATGCACAAGAAAACCAGAAATTGTTCTATAAGACCCTAAAGAACATGAGGAAGGAAAAACAATGTCCTCTCAAATTTATAAAGGACAAGCAAGGCAAATTGCTTACTGCCCCGAAGGAAGAAATGGAAAGATGGAAAGAATATTTCTCAGAACTCCTTTATGGTGAGCATGGTGAAGCATCAGAAATGATAACCACTAGCACAGAAGAGAAAACCAATGATGGTGAAGATGACATAAAGATGGAAGAATTGAGGGCAGCACTAGAGAAAATCAAGATGGGAAAGCAGCAGGGCATGATGGTATAACACCAGAAATGGTTAAGTACATGGGAGCATCAGGCGACCTATTACTCTTAAAGGTCCTACAGGCAGCATGGTGCAACAAGACCATACCAAAGGATTGGGAGATTGCCATCATAACACCAATTTTCAAAAAGGGTGACAATCGACAATGTGGAAACCATAGAGGCATATCCCTTCTCAGTGTCCCTGGTAAAATCTACTCTAGAATCCTAGAGCAGAGACTCCGACGCCTAGCTGAGCCACAATTGGATGAGGTCCAGTACGGATTCCGAGCAAACCGAAGTACTCAAGACCTAATCTTCACACTCAGACAGCTGAGTGAAAAGGCCCTTGAGTATAAGAGTGAGATCCATCTTTGTTTCATAGATCGGGAAAAGGCGTTTGACAGGGTCCCCTGGAGCAAACTTTGGGACTGTTTGGCAAGGAAGAATATTCCAGCACCTCTGATTCATGCTATACAGAGCTTCTACAAGTCTTGCAGAAATTATGTGAGGACAGCAAACCATAAGTCAGAAGAGTTCAGGACCTCCACTGGTGTAAGACAAGGTGATATCCTATCACCTTACCTCTTCATACTCCTTATGGACGATGTCATCAAGGCATGTAAGGAGAGGACAAGAAGTATTCAGTGGGGTACTGGAAGATGAGACAGGTCTATATTTCGGAGCTGGCATTTGCTGATGATGTTGCCCTGATTGCTAAATCAGAGGCACATCTCCAATCCAACCTGCAAGTCTGGAAGGAAGAGCTGGAGAAGAGAGGGATGGTCATAAGCAGCTCTAAAACAAAATCCATGGTGATATCACGAGAAGAAAGAAAACATCAGATTAAGTTGGGAGAACAGGTCCTGGAGCAGGTCGACCACTTTAAATATCTCGGAGCTATTATAGACCGAAAGTGAAGCATCAAAGAAGAGTTGGCCACTCGAAAAGCAGCGGCTGGGAGACTTTTTCAGGCCATAAATCGTGGATTCCTCAGCACGAAAGAATTTGGTAAGAAAACGAAGATGGCTGTATACAGCTCCACCTATGTCCCAGTCTTGACATATGGATGCGAGTCGTGGGCAATGACTACAACCCACAAACGCCAGATCCAAACCTCAGAAATGAGGTATCTGAGGAAAGTGGTTGAAGTAACAAGAAGAGACATGGTCCGCAACCAGACGATCCGTCAAGGCCTAAAATCCCATCCGCTGCAGACCCAAATAGAACAGTCCCAACTAAGATGGTTTGGCCATGTCTGCAGAATGGGAGAAGATCGGCTACCACGACAAGCATGGGAAACAAAGAGCCAGGGATCCAGACCTCCAGGACGACCCAGAGTCCACTGGGAGGACAAAATTAGACAATCTTTGAAGGACCGAGGACTAGAATGGAACCAGGCCAGGAAGAAGACAGCTGATAGAATGGTCTGGCGCTCTCTCTTCCAAACCTCTACACCTCACGGTAGAAGGAGAACGACTAAGTAAGTAAGTAAGTAAGTAAGAGCACAAAAGCAGAATAACGTCACTCCTTTGGAGCCATCATTTCTTCGTGACCTGTTTGCTACTTGTCTTAGAGATGATCTACTAAGAAAGTTAGCAAAGGAAACGATCATCAAAGAGCCTACAGCATCGTTCACGTCGGTGAGGGACTATGCTCTACGGTTTTTGAGACTGAACCAACTTCTGGGGCTGGTGTTGCCAGTGTCGAAGCAGCGTCTGGAGCAGGTGTCACCAGTGTCGAAGCAGCAAATACGGTGACTGTACCAGATGCACATGTATTAAACGCAGAAGTGGAGCGGTTGAGAGCACAGGTGGCACAATTAGAGGCTAAAATTGATGCGATGAATCAGGAGCAGGGGAGACGTACCAGGACAGTTCGTTGTTTTAGATGCAGAGAACTAGGCCAAGTACAGAATCGATGTCCACAGGCATTAAACTAGACCCCTCTGCGGCTGGGAGTCAGGTTACAGAAGGGGAACAGATTGACTCAAAGATAAAGATGGTTGGAAGTCGACCGGAGTGTGAGGTACTTATTGCAGCAAAGAAAGTCAAAGGCGGAAAGGAATGTAACGGTAGCAGGAGGCGACCCAGGGAACAGAGGAAGCCTAGGAAAATAAGATGCTTCAACTGTGGAGACTTTTCAAACCACATGGCAGCCAAGTGTCCCAAGGGCCCGCTTCCTAAGCGAAGTTTTCATTGTAAGTCCCCAGGCCATTTGATATCGGTTTGTCCATCAAAGAGCGCCCTCACTAGACGTACCAACACATCTAGATTGCCGTCACAGTGCAAGCCAAGAGATGGCCGTGGCAACTGTCATCCTAAGGGCGCCAAGAATAGTGGTCGACATTTAGAGGAGGAGACTCATCTAAAACTCGTTGAAGGACACGTTTCCAGGCTGCGATGGGCGCACGTAAGAGCAGAGGCACCGTTGCAGAATTTTGCAGCAGTCTGGAAAGAGAGATGTGACAAGGTGTCGTGTTCTATTCCACTACAGGTGGGAGAATTGGTAAAGAAGAAAATGCACAACGCTGATAGATCCAAAGTTCGTGATATGTGGTCAGAAGAGGTGTACATTATTGTTCGTGCTCCCACGATAACACGGGGTCCATATATCATCCAACGAACGGATAGAGTGAGTCCGAGCATTAGTGTCACTGGCAACGACCTGAGACGAAGTGAAGGAAAAGGTGATTTTCCAGATTTGGTAAATACGACTGAAGCGCCTGATTTTGTGCAGTTGTCGGGACGACAACAAAATCAGGCGGGGAATATGTGACCACGCCATCTTGTCAGCCATATTGTCTCCGTGGTTCACCCATCTTGTCAGCCATATTGTCTCTGTGGTTTAGTGCCTTTTCACCACATTATCTTCAAGAAGAAGATTTATTACGAGGCCACAATAAAGCCTACAAATTAGTTGTGTTATATTTGTGTTTTTCGCTATTTCTAGAGCGATTATCGCGTGTGTTATTTGCGTGTTGCGATCAATCCGCGAAGCGCACTTAAGTTGAGTGGTTAGCCTAGAGCCTATATAAGAGATATAGGGCGGCGTACGGGCCTATTTTGCAGAAGCCGCCCAGAGAGAAACGAAGTTAGACACCAGAGTCGGTCTGTAGATGCCTTGAGCACAGAGTCTATGAACACTGACTGGGTGTTTGGTGTTTGCTATATTCGGTAGTATTAAATGTTGATCTGTATAAGGCTTTGTGTTGCTTGAATTGTTAAGTCTGCTGCTGAGAGGGTTGCAAGCAACCAATAATTGCAACCCCTGTCAAACGATACTTTATAAATTTTCTTAGTGCATGGGTCTTGGGTGTGAGGTAGCCACATCGACATAAGTTCACCGCCACCCACACCTAGCGCCCTGTCACAGGCATTTCGGAGATGGCTAATGAACATAGACAAGTTTAGTTCCATGGTAAATGCTACAAGTGACAAGGAAAAGATCAAAATTGCATACTTGTCATCGAAATCTCTTGTGACGGATTTTCTGTGACGGCGCTCCCTCATCTACCCAGACGGGACCTATGCATCATTAAAGAAGGAACTAATTGCACGGTATAGTGATATAATCGGCAAACAGAACGCATGGTCGCTTTTGAGGAAAACCCATCAGTAAAAATCTGATCCTGTTCAATTTTATGGAGACCGTATATTGAATTTGGCTGAAGAAGCTTTTATTGAAGGAACGGTACCATCACAGGACATTGAAAAACAATTGGTAGGTATTTTTATGGACGGACTTTACATAGATAACTTAAAGCTCCATCTCATAAGAAAAGACCCTAAAACTTTCACTGATGCTATACAAATGGCAGTATCGGAGGATAACGTACGAAAACGTTTCAATCAACGCACAGGTAGAGATCCTCGCTATGATTTAAACAGTGACCACGAGCCAATGGAAATCGGTCACTCAAGACAGTAGTGGCACCGTCACCAACATCGATCTACACGCCATCAGCCTGAGCAACGTCAGTTCCAGCAAGCACACCAACCGAGGCAACAGAATGTCAAAAATGTCAATACGATTGTCTGTTACACATGGGGACAAAATAAGCATGTCTCTCGTGCATGCCAATCACACCAGCAAGGATCATTCGGAAAGGGTAGACAAGGACAGAGAACGTATCAACATAATCAATCTCGAGGTTATAACCAACCACAACAAGGACAGAACAACCGCGCAAACGCAACCCAACACAGTTTTGCCAGAGGTAGACCACAATATTTCCCTGCTTCGGGAAACGGACCAAGTACACGTTAGATCGGACCGCTGACGTGAGCTATACAGAATGGAACACTTATAAACCCTATAGTTCCCACACAACAAATAAGAAGTCACACAACACGGAACATCATTCTTACCGCAATAAAAGGCAGCAGACTGTAGTACGTAAATAACATTAACATCCACCCAGACCCGAGTTCCTGTCTCATCTCTATTCAGGGCATGCATTATCGAGCATTGGTGGATACCGGAGCATCGGTAAGCCTAATACAAGAACAACTTTCTCGAAAAATTCAGAAATATGTGAAATTTCACCCCACGAAAACTTACATGGCATCGGTGACCGGCCAGGAAATGAAATCCCTTGGTACTGCGTTTATCACATTCCAGATTCGGGAACAGAAAATAAACCATAAATTCATTATTACACGCGGTATGTCTCGGAATCTTATTATTGGACGTGATTTCCTGAACAAACACCAGGCCCGGATATACTACGATCTACACAAGAGTAGAGTAAACGGAGAATCCATCATCCTCCAGGATGATTTACACGTAGCTTCGTTGGTACGCCTCACAGCTCCAGTGACCATTCCACAAAACTCACTAATAATAAACAAAGGTCGTGTAAAGGGGTCAGACTACATTCGACCCAGACAGAAAGTAGAAATTGCACCGTTGCTGGGTGAAGATATAAACGATGATCCACTGTTATTCATTACTGAGGGCATTGCAGAAATTACAAGCTCCCGAGATTTCCCCATCATGATAGTAAATACCACAGGAACAATATCATCCATTGCGAGAGGTGCGATAATTGCAAAAGTTAATCTCCCCCCCCCCCCCTTTCCAATAAACAAAGAGGCCAGACAAAACTGCACAAATGGAGACAAACAGCATACGATACGACTATTAACAAAGCATACACACGTATTTTTCCGTTGTGACACATGAGTTTTTTTTTTTAATGGGTTAACTCACCGCTTTCCTTTCGTGTTATGGAAAGACCGTTTTATAATCTTCAATCGCATCGAGAATGTATTTGGCGATTGTTCTTAATGATGCTGTTACGACAAATACCATTTGTACTAGAACTATTTGATTCGCACACATGTTACGTTTACTTTCCAACCTGAATGATCGTATATGGTTACTCACATTATTCAAGCCAACGACCCTTTCTCATAGATATATGACGAATCAGACGTCAAATTTATTCTTCCCTACACATTTAAACGCGTCCATCTCCTGTCACTTTCTCCGACATGCTCCTTCACAGACGGAGCGTTTCTCAATCGACTCCCCGTTCCGAGCATTCCCCACTATTCAATAGGAATTTACCTATGTTAACGTGTATATCAAATTCTATAAATACTTCTTCGTAGTCTGGGAAACCCCTTCTCGCATTCCTGAATCCAGTGAGACACATCAGAGGTCATGACCCGACACACTAGAGTGTAAGGACTATTGATTTTGCCTAGCATAATTGGGGTTTTAAATTTTAAGCTGTTTTGCATATAACTACCATGTGTACAAGAAGATGAGATGTCCATAGCGGACATCGGTAAAAGATAATGAAGACATTGTTACCCCTACTGACACAGCTAACGCCCCAAAGACCCCCGAGTACATTCCCATGACTGACATTCGTTCCCCTCCCATGGTGATAAACCATACTCCGTCATGTATCCCAATATACACCCCACTCCACTAAATAACTGAGACATATATATTTTCACCTAAAATTTGACTTGGCGATATATTTTGCAAGTTGTGTACAACTTATGTAATGATCAACGCAGTTCGCGGATTGGCAAAATACTACATGTTTGCATGAAAACCATGACGATTCCATGCAAAATTGCTAACATGGTAACGGATATGTTTATATGTTGATAAACCTTGAATTGAGAAATAAACATCACATATTGATGTACCTGTATTTTCCTGACAATTTGTCACGTTGTAAGCGGAACGCTACAGTATATTTTCTTGACAAATTGTTGTCCATTATTATGAACTTGCATTTGTATGCAGATTTTATATGTGATGACGAACCTATAAACAGTTTGGTACTTGGTTCATAGTAACTGAGATAGTTCATACTCCAACACCCGATAGTTATTTGTATCGGTATAGTTGTCCTCCCTCATAGTAACGACCATTACATAAGTTGGAGATAAGAGACATTTTTTAATAAATACTTTGTAACTCCATGTAACCAGATTAATAATGCTATATTTATATTTTACGACGAACACATAGACAGTTCACTACAACTTGTCCAGATTGTTGGTGTTTAAGACCCATATACATCCTGGTAAATCACTGACCGCAGTGGCAGGATTGGGGTCGCCTGTATCATATGATTGCATTATATTTACCACGTTCTATACTGACAGTTACGATATATATATATATATATATATATATATATATATATATATATATATATATATATATATATATATATATATATATATATATATAAACATTTTTTTGCGTTCCACTGTCTGATGTTTGACCATTAGTTCTATGCTGTTAGGCTGATGTTCATTGCAGCTACTACATTTAAGATTGTTAAATACTTAATGAATATGTTACGTACATTTATTACCTAAGGGGGTAGTCTTCGGTCCTGCCAAATGTACGCACCAGTCTTGAGATAGTTATATTATTTGTGCGTTCGATTGATTCACGCACTGACGTGCACAATGCTGTGTGAGTTGCTTTGGACGCACGTGTAACCTAGTTGAGTAGTTTGTGACGTCAGGTTTTGAAGTGGAAACATGGAACTGGCTTGTGTCCATGATTGTAATTTTATATTGTGTATCCAATGGCATGTTGAAGGAAGCCATTTATTATTGTGATTTGTATTGGTCTTCAGGTCGAAGCCAATCGCAGTTATGTCACGTAAGTTATCGCCCACTTCTTATTTTAATGCTGCATAAAAAGGCCGCTCTACTACTAATCTAGCGGGAATTTTATCATTCCTAGAATGGATCTACAGAGTCGCTTGCCTTTAAGATTTGGATCGTAGACGGAGAATTCCTACGAGTAGAAGAAGTTATATTGTTTACCTTATGCACATGTTATGTCCACTTATATATTTTCCGTGTTATGTGTTATATGTTGTGTATTCTTCGCGGGAGGTTGGGAGGTAGATCTGACGAACGAGATCCATCTCGAAGCCAATTCGGGCTCTTCGTCAGACGTTCTGTAGGACATTATTTTGCAGACTTCCCGCAGTGGAATGTTCCTACGCGTGAGCGTAGAAGGATTCTAGGTCCACTGTGTCTGGTGGTCTGTGACACCTGTCTGTTTTAGCTGTAGTGTCACGTTTACTTGTTGTTTTTGGTAGCTATTTTTACTTGTGCCTTAGTTTTATGATGAATTTTGTATGTGATTATTGTCCATCTCACCTTTCCTGTCGTTTAGTTTTTTACAAAACCTATGTTTTTTACACTGTGTTGTCAATTGTCTTGTGCATTATTTAATCGCAGTTATCATCGTAATTCTTTACGACATTCCATTTTAGTTTCTCATTTTATTTTAATTGGATTTCTGCGAACGTCTTCGTTTGTTTTGAATATCTTGTCGTGTCATTATTGTGCTATTGTCTGTCACATTACTGCTTTCACACCATTACATGTTATAAATTACATTATTAATTATTAATATTATTGCCTATTATATAAATTGATTTTACCGTTCTAGAACAGGAACGAAGAACACTAGTTGTAGTAACACTTTTAAGTAGTATTATTACATAATAATATTGAAATGGCTACCTTAGACTATTTCATTAAGCAAGCAAAAGCTCTTCAGATGGCTCCTGATGAAGCTAAAGCATTTGCACTGTCAGAATATAAGAAAGCTCAAGAAATAGAAGCTGATCAGAGAAGATTGGAAACTTAACGTTTGGAAAATTTGAAATTTGAGGCAGATCAAAAAAGGATTGAGGCTGAGGAGAATGAAAAGAAGAGGAAATTTATAGCTGAGGAAGATGAGAAAAAAATGAGATTAGCCGCTGAATTGGAAGAGAAACGATTTCAGCGAGAGGCAGAATATAAGCAAAAGGAGGCTGAAGAAAGACTTAGAAAAGAAATGGAAGTTAAACACAAGGAAATGGAACAGAAACAAAAAGAAATGGAAGAAAAAAGATTAATAGCTGAAAAGGAACTGGAACAGAAACAAAAGGAAATGGAAGAGAGAAGATTGATAGCGGAACAAAATGTAAAACGACTTCAGCTTGAGATGGAAGAGAATGAGAAAAAACGACAGCATGAACTGAAATTAGCAGAGTCAGAATATGAGAGAATTAGGTTAACTCAGGAAGCTAATTCTCAGAGAACTTTTGAAAGCCAAACTTCATCCAGACATGATAATTTTAAGGAAATTCACCTTAAATTACCAAAATTTAATCCCCGTCTGATGACGTAATATTCTTCCTAGATAGGTTTGAGGCCACTTGTGGGTCTTATAACGTGGATAAAGCGCTATACTGTACATATTTATCCAGATTACTTACAGGAGATGCATTAGCAGTTTATCATACCACCAGCATTGGTGAGAAAAATGACTACAATGCTCTTAGAGCAGCACTTCTGCAAAAATTCCAAATGACAGAAAACGAATATCGTTTGAGATTTCACACATTACTACCTCAATCTGGCAGAAATTTTAGTGATTTTCTGTCACAGATACGACTAACATTAGAAAGATGGATCGAATTATCCAAAATTGAAAAGTCGTATGAAGGTCTCTTTGATTTACTGATGCGCGATAAGGTACTTTCGTCGGTAAACCCTACATTTCTCGCATTTTTACACGAACGGAAACCTTTATCTATGAAAAATTTAGAAGAACATGCAAAAAATTTTTGCACTGCTCACCCAAACATGGATCTAAGTAACGCGCAGATTAAGAGTGAATTGCCTGTTGCTTTTGCAGCACAACAAAACAATTTTTCACGCAATCGTTCTTTTAGTGCTGATAGGTATGTCAATAAGGGAAATAATCATAATTTCAACAATGATAACTTTTACAAAGGGAAGCAATTTCAACAATCTGCTCCATTTAATGTTTCTTGGAACCAAACTCACAGATCGCGATATTTTGGTAACAATTATTTTAAAAATAATCAAGGACATTATAATAAACAAAACTGGAGATCAAGGTCTCAGGGTCCGCAAAACAGACAATTTTTTGGAAATAAACCATTTAACCAACATCATAACGATCATTCTAAAAATTATCGGACTAATCCAAATTTTAACTCTAGCAGAAACGACAATTATGGCAATTTTAATGACAAAAATCACAATCGATCGCGCCGACGAGATAGATCGTCGAATAATACAGGTAGACATTCTAATGTTGCTTTTAATGATACACAGGCTAACATTGAACAGGGTAAAGTAGCTGAAACTCACAATGCTATGTCTTGTTCTCTAGATTGTTCCCAGGTGAAAGACTGTCCAGAATGCTCGACTCTTTTCCAGCCTAAGGCGATCACGACGCTGCGTTGCGGACATACCTTGCCTAGCCTGCCTGCAGTCTGTACAGCCACTGCTGCGTCAGTACACCAGGGACAGGGCTCTCTTAAGTTTCACAAGGGATTTGTCAATAATATTTCATGCTCTCTCCTATTTGACTCAGGTTGTACAACAATCGGTGTCCGGACTTCGCTGATCAACCCAAGTTGTGCCACGGGCCGGGTTGTCAAATGTGTAACATTTGGTGGCACAATTGAAACATTTTCCACTGCTATTATTGATCTTCATACTCCTTTCTTTACAGGAAAGATCCAAGCATGTCTTCTGCCTAACCCAATTTGTGATGTAATACTGGGTCGCATACATGGTATTAAAGAGTGTACACCTCAGCAAATAGCTGAATGGGAAGAGCGACATATTCAAACTGCAAATGCAGTAGTGACTAGAGCGCAAGCTACTAATATGTCGCATGATACACCTATTGAACCTACAGTTCATACCACTTGTGATGATGATGCTCCTATTTCACGGGAGTTGTTTGCAACATTGCAAAAGAATGATAATTCATTAAAAAAAATTCTTTCAGTATGTTAACAAAAAGAATACAAGCAACAAACTTGCAAAATCTAGACATGACTTTATACTTAAAAATGGGATTTTGGTTAGAGTAATACGGGAAAAGGATTTATCCTTATGTTCTCAGATTCTTGTCCCATCCTGTATGAGATCTCGTATATTACGACATGCTCATGACTCGCAATGTGCGGGCCATATGGGTTTTTCGCGTACCAAATCCAGAGTGCTTTCGGCATTCTACTGGCCAGGCGTCCATAGAGATGTTACTCTCTATTGTCGGTCCTGTTTGATATGTCAAGAAGTTAAGGTACGGGGTCCATTTCATGCGGCTCCTATTCAAGCTGCGGACATCCCGATTAGACCATTTGATAAAATGGCCATTGACATTATTGGTCCAATGCTTCCATCTGCTAGAGGGCATACGCATATTCTTACGTGCATTGATATGTGCACTCGTTGGCCTGAGGCCATCCCTCTCAAGAACACTTCATCTGCCAGTGTAGCAGAGGCATTGATGTTAATCTTCTCACGCATTGGTTTTCCACGGAAAATCTTGTCGGATCATGGGGTTCAGTTCATTTCTGAATCCATGTCTCAAGTTATGAAGACATTAGGTATAGACAGATCTCTTAGTTCTATTTATCATCCGATGTCAAATGGGTTAATTGAGCGTCTCAATAGGACACTCAAGCAGTTGTTGGGTAAGATGACTCAAGACCATCCCCAAGACTGGGATCGGGTCCTACCCGCTTGTCTCTTTGCGTATCGCGAGGTACAAAATCAAGCAACGGGGTTTTCTCCGTTCCAGCTTGTTTTTGGCATGCAACCACGCGGTCCGATGTCGTTAATCCACGACTTATTGGTGGATGAGAATATTGAAGAGGAAACTCAATCCTCTTATGAGTATGTGATCTCTCTTAGAAAGAAAATCATAGATGCTTGTAGACTAGCTACTGCATCATCCGAACATGCCAAAGAAAAAGCTCGTCTATCTGCAAACAAATATAGACGTCTTCGCCAGCTCATACCTGGTGATGAAGCTTTTGTATTACTCCCTGCGCATAACAATCGTCTTTTAATTACCTGGAGAGGTCCTTTCAGGATCATCTCAAGAATATCCGATGTCGACTACATCGTTGATGTTAATGGCAAACATAAAACCTTCCACATTAACATGTTGAAGGAGTATTACTCACGTCCTGATTATCTACAATCGGTGTTCCAAGCAACTGACGATCCTACACCACCTATTCAACACTATTCTAGTTTGTCAGTCATCCAAGAAGAGGAATCTTCTTTCGATGATGTACAACTACCAATACCAGTTGTACCACTCCATTCCACTGAGAAATGGAATGATGTTACTATCTCATCTACTCTTACTGATGATCAACGTCAGCAAGTCTCTAAAATTCTACACACGTATGAGGATGTCCTCACTGACATCCCAGGTCATACGTCAGTCATCCAACATGACATTATTCTGACTGACGATACACCGATTCGAGTTCGCCCATATCCTATTCCTTTACACTTTCGTGATAAGGTTGATAAGGAATTGGATGATATGCTCCAATTAAATATAATTGAACCATCTTCATCACCATATTCTTCTTCTATGGTAATCATTAGGAAGAAAGACAACAATATACGTCTTTGCGTAGATTACAGGAAGTTAAACAAAGTTACAAAATTCGATGCGGAACCATTACCTCTTTTAGACGACTTATTAGAGAAATTATCTCATGCTACATTCTTTTCGAAATTTGACCTTTCAAAGGGTTATTGGCAAGTGCCACTCACTACGAAAGCAAAGCCATTCACCGCTTTCTCGACACCACGGGGTCTTTTTCAATGGAATTTTATGCCTTTCGGGTTAATGAATGCGCCAGCTACCTTTGTACGCATGATGCGCCGCATATTGTCTCATCGTCCCGATGTCATTACTTATATAGATGACATCTGTCTTTTCTGTGACTCTTGGGATGAACATATTCAGGGTTTAAAATCTTTACTTTCTACCTTACAGGATTATAACTTAACAGCGAAACCTTCAAAGGCTTTTGTCGGTTTTCATGACATCTCATTTCTTGGTCACCGTATAGGTCGCGGTTTAATGTATACAGAAGACAGTAACGTCTCTAAAATTTTAAACATCTCAGCACCTAAGACAAAAAAACAAGTGAGGTCACTCTTAGGACTAATACAGTTCTATTCTAAATTCATCCCTCATTTGTCTACTATAACTGCACCTCTTTCGTCTTTACTGAAGAAGGGCACACCTAATGTAATAAAGTGGTCGCAGGATCACCAAACGGCGTTAGACTATATAAAACAAATTTTTTCAAATAAGCCTTTTTTAAGGTTGCCTAACAAAGATCTCACCTTTGTTCTTCGCAGTGATGCTTCTTCCTACGCTATCGCGGCAGTTTTGATGCAGGAATACGGAGGCACCTTATTTCCTGTTATGTACGTATCCAGAAAGCTTACAACGAGCGAGATAAATTACTCCGTTCTAGACAAAGAGCTCCTTGCTCTTGTCTGGGCAATCACAAAACTGGATCGTTATCTCCTCGGATCACACTTTGTGGTGGAGTCTGACCAGAAAGCTCTTACCGCATTGAATACAGGGAACGTTAAGTCATCAAAGTCAGCGCGTTACGCTATAGCTCTTCAACCGTTCCATTTTGAGATACGAGCTATTCCTGGAGTGCAGAATGTATTTGCAGACTGTCTTTCAAGATGCCCTAGTGAACTTGGTGAAACTAAACTACTTTTAGATGGAGAAACGTCCTCACCGAAACATGAATAACTTTGTACAGTGTCATTAATTGTACATCTGTGAAGACTATGTATAGTTTTGCAGTATTCGTATAAATATAACTTTCAGAATATAGTTACTCCTGGATTATAACATGACTTTTCTTGTGAAGTAACGTTTTATTAGAACGGGAACAGTGATATTAAAGTAACATTTTTTTTTAGTATGGAAACATTGGTAAAAAGCAACAAATAGACATTCGTTAGTGTTATGGAACATATTACACTACATATCGTGTTCGTAAACTTATTTCGTGCATGGAACATTAGGAACATATTCTTGTTGACTCTAAATAGTTCTGAACGAATATTCACAATGACTGAAATTAGAATTACTTAGAATAAATTACTAGTTATTTATTTATGTGTAATTAAGTACTAGAATTAGATTAATTCAATTTAATCTATTTGATTGTTTATAAATCACACATCTACTAACGTTATTAGTGTCTCGCAATACGTGTAGTCACGTATCCCACTACATGATATTTCACTTTTAGATAACTAGTCAAACTGCTTCTTTGTTAGATGCGTTGCCTCTTAAAGTGTTTAATTTTGCATTGCTTCATTTTTTGCACATTGTATTTCAAAATTTTCTGTTTCACTGATTCTTTTATCATTGATTATCATCAGTGTTGCTGTTCATTTTCATTTTTGAAATCATATGTTTCAAATTTTGTTGAAAACTTAGTTGAATTTTATTATCATCTTTTTTGTTGATTTTTCATTTTCATTTTCAACTTCTTTTTACTTCGAATATTACCACATCGTTCCAAAGTAGGTCGATGGTGGATGTGTGCTTTAATGCATACTGTCATTTAGTTATATTAATTTCAAGTCAATATTCTTTTCTTAATATGATATAACTTTATGCATTGTATATCTTGTTGTAGTTTTGACTCACCTCTCTCGAGTAATTAGTTCGAAAAAAATTAATGGGATTACTTTTTTTAAGGGGAGGTAATAAGGGAGCTGTTACGTACATTTATTACCTAAGGGGGTAGTCTTCGGTCCTGCCAAATGTACGCACCAGTCTTGAGATAGTTATATTATTTGTGCGTTCGATTGATTCACGCACTGACGTGCACAATGCTGTGTGAGTTGCTTTGGACGCACGTGTAACCTAGTTGAGTAGTTTGTGACGTCAGGTTTTGAAGTGGAAACATGGAACTGGCTTGTGTCCATGATTGTAATTTTATATTGTGTATCCAATGGCATGTTGAAGGAAGCCATTTATTATTGTGATTTGTATTGGTCTTCAGGTCGAAGCCAATCGCAGTTATGTCACGTAAGTTATCGCCCACTTCTTATTTTAATGCTGCATAAAAAGGCCGCTCTACTACTACTAATCTAGCGGGAATTTTATCATTCCTAGAATGGATCTACAGAGTCGCTTGCCTTTAAGATTTGGATCGTAGACGGAGAATTCCTACGAGTAGAAGAAGTTATATTGTTTACCTTATGCACATGTTTTAAATGCCGTACATGCTTCAATGCCAAAGTCGTGGCACGGATGTAAAGAGAGGTTAGCCAACTGAAAGCCTTTAACTGATAGAATTATCGTATATGACTTTGTGTGAAATTATATGATGTACAACGCTATGTAGGATGAACGTCTGGGAATTTTAACAAAATGTAATATGGAAGATTTCATCCCAGAGTATGAATACGTTACCATGATAGACGTCCTTGAAAGAAGGTCAACGGTCGTGACTGAGAAGGATATTATACGGTAACAGTTTTGTAATCCTTAGTCTATGGACAGAGGTCTTTACTAGAAGAGAATCTTCAGGAACTTTAGCAGCAATAATTAATATGTTGTCGTGTGATCTTTGCGCCTGTGACGATGTCCGTCTTGTCCACTTCGTGTCCTGGTGAATAAAATCTATGTAAAGTTACCAACGACTTGTGTGCTGCCAATACGTGACCAGTTCACCCAATTCAAGATACTTGTTGGTTTTCGTTTGAAAAAACATTGTTGACATTTATTCCGTTGTACATAAATTTACTTTCAAACCATTATAGCGTTTCCATTCATCACTCGTCTTATGAAAATATTTTTTGACACCAACAGAAATATTAGTTTACTAACTGTTAGCAATATTAGTGCCAAAGTCTTTTTTTGTTTTTGTTTTAGTTATCCCTACGACTTCCACAGCTAAGCATGTTTGCACAACACGAATGAAAATCGTATTGTTCAATTATTTTTTTTTTCTCTTCTCGTAATGTCGAGCATTAAGTATGTTTCCTTTTTTGCCGCTAACCATTATGCTGTGGGTTTGGCAATGACTAATTCACAGGTTGTAAATGTTGAATTGTTAAGAAGTCTTGTAGTGTTTCACTAAATACTGATTTTCAATGGCGAAGTGTATTAGATCCCTCGTCTTACGAAACAATGTTTATTTTAAGAGATACCTCTACGCAATAGGTTAGTGGTTTATAACAGTCACCTAGCATGAGGTAGTTTAGTGTTGATAGTACGCAAATGCTACATCCCTCTGGGAACATCCAGGTGTGGCCCGGTTCGTATGTGACCGCATGGCCTTCCCACGCTTTGCATTATCCCTACTACTTCTCACGCTAAGCATTTATAATAATAATAATAAAAGCCTTCTTTAAGCGCCAAACACGGCGCATAAGGCAGAAACCAGTGCTCTCCAGGTTGTTCGTTGTGACGCCACTCCTCTTAGCTCTTGCACATTATTTAGGCCCAACGTTCTTCCTTCTCTTATTATTGTTCTCTGAGTGTTTCTTTTGGTCTTCCTTTTTTCCTCTTACCCTCAGGAACCCAAGTGAGCGCCTGTAGTGGTATTCTGTTGTTTTGCATTCGTAGGACATGACCGATATATGACCATCGTCTTTTCCTTATATAGTCGGAGACATATTTCTGCCTAGAGTCTTCTCTTATTTGTCGATTCGTCTGAATTCTTTCCATCGGCTGTTCTTGAGTTTTCTAAGACATTTGTTCTCGAATGTTTTCAGTTTGTTCTCCAATGATTTTGTTATTTTCCAACTCTCACAGCCGTATGTTAACACTGAGATAACATTTGAATAAACAGACGAAGCTTGGTATGTATATTCAATGATCGTAATTTCCAAATGTTAGATAATCTATTGAAGGCGCTAGCTGCCAAAGCAATTCTAGTAATGGATTTCTCTTGTTGTGTCACCATCCTGAGTCATTTTACTGCCTAAATAATTGAAACTTTCAACTTTCTGTAGTTTTTCCCCGTTCAAGATGATATCAAAGGTCTCGTTAGAAAAGTTCATAGCTTTAGTTTTAGAGGCATTTATTTGGAGACCAATTTTAACCGAGAGATGACACAAATTATTTATTGCTCTTGGGATTGTCTTGGTGTTGAACTTAAGAATGCTACATCATCTGCGAAATCCAGGTCCCCCAGGAATTTTCCATTTGTCCATTTTATACCCAATTGTTCATTGTGGGTATAGTTTCTCATAACCCAATCAATAGCTATTCCAAAAAGTAGTGGTGACATAATACAGCCTTGTTTCACCCCTGTTTCTACTGTAAACCATTCTGTATTCCCTTTATTTGTTCTAACACAACATCTTGCATTGTCATATAGCGCTTTGATTATATTCACATATTTAGTTGGAAAACCATAGATTGTAAGTATCTTCCACAATGATGGGCGGTGTAGACTATCAAAGGCTTTTTGAAAATCGACGAAGGTGATAATAAGTGGCGATTGCATTTCCACTGATTCTTCTATAATTGTTCTTAGTGTGAATATTTGATCAATACATGATCGTTTCGGCCTGAAACCCGCTTGTTCTTCTCTGATCTTTTCGTCAGCATGCAATTTAAGTCTTTCTAACATCATGCACACCATAATAATTTTCCAAGGTACTGATAATAGAGATATACCACGACCAGTTTACAGTCTGATCAGTCTTTACCAATAATACTGTTCTTTCCATTAGTTTGTTGTGGTGTTGTTCTTCTCATCCATAACTTCATTTTTTTTTATTTTTTTTCTTAAATATATCTAAAATTCTTAAGAGGTTGTTGTCTTAACTGCTTTTAATCATTTCCCCTGAAAAAAACAAAATATTTCGTCAAAACTACTGCATTTATACGGTGCTAATAATATGCTACAATATAAGAATGACAGACCTCAAAAGCAAATTTGACGTTTTTACACAAAAACGCAGTATCTATTCCAATGTTAGTATAGGAAGGCACACGTAGGTCAGTCCCAGATTATAATAATGAATGGGTTTAAGAGCGGAAAGTAGGGAAATGAATGTTTGTGTGATATGGGTTTTTTTTTTTAATCCAATTTGTTTTCCAAATAAAGAAAGTAAATATGCAGAAATTTTAACGTGTGGAAAAAAGTATGGGACGTGTGGAAAAAGGCGGGGATAAAGTGGGCGTAATGAGTATAAGATATACCACGCCAGTTATTACAGTCCATGTTACAATTACTGTCTTTCCATTGTTGTGGTGGATGTTCTTCTCTCCATACTTCATTTATAATATCTAAAATTCTCAAGAGGTTGTTGTCATTAACTGCTTTAATCATTTCCCCTGAAATTTCGTCAATACTGCATAGACGTGCTATAATATGCTACATATAAGAATGACATGAACTCTCAAAAAGCAAATATGACGTTTTTTACACAAAACGCATAGTCATAAAGTTTAGTAGGCAGTCCACTTGCTCTGAGAAGGCACTCGTGGTCAGTCCCAGATAATAATAATGAATGGGTTTGCGTTTTAAAGCGAGCGGAAGGGGAACAGTGGGAAATGAATGTTTGTGTGATATGGTTTTTTTTAATCCAATTGTTAAGTTGGAAAAGATCACACATGTGAAAAAAGTCGAAATAACAGAAAGTCGTTTGCAAAATGTCGAAAAAACAGAGAGACGTGTGCAGAAATTTTAACGTGTGGAAAAAAGAATGGGACGTGTGGAAAAAGGCGGGGAAAAAGACAGGAACAGTATAAAAAGGAGAGATGTGGGCGATAATGAACATCTCAGGATTTATGATTCCAAGGATTCCGTGATCTTAGACTAGAGGATTTTTTTTTAGATAGCGTTAGGTGAACTTCGTCTTCGAGGATATCAAGACAAGTTTTTTTTTTTTTAGTAGACAAGTGTGTATATTATTCAGTTGGATTACATATTTTTCATTTTAGATAAACAACCATCATTTTGTGAAATTTACTGTTTTTGTCTAATGACATCAATAAACTTTAATATAATTTTCTACTGAATTGTTGTTTGTGGAAATTTACAGTAATTTCTTTTGGATATACGTTGTTGCGATGAAACTGTTTTGCTTATCACCAAACTTAAAGGGAAGAACAAACCTGGAAAGAAGAAGAAAAATGAGTAAAGGTCAAGTATTACCATTTCTGGCGGAATGCCAGTTAGCACTTGAACCACAACAACATATGAAGGATTAACTCTAATTGAATATAGCAATCAATATAACTAATTGATGCCGTAACCTGCCCTGCCACATAACATACTAATTGGTACCGAGACCTGCGCACAAGTAACTGCTCTGCCACACGTGTTAAGTCCCATTATCGTCACTGATTTATTAAAATTGCTCAATTGTGGTTGAGCTGATCATCGTCGCCGATTTATCAAGATTTGCTGGATTGCAGTTGCGCTGATCATCATCGCTGATTTATCAAGGGCTGCTCAAATCACGAGACTACATTATTTGTGGTCGCAGATATCTCAAGTGTCGCAGTATTACGAGGCCACCTTAATCGTCGTCGTGGATATTTGAAGGTTGCTGAGCAACGTTGCAGCTATTTCGTGTTGCATAACATTGCTGCGCTGAGGTTTACTTCTGCTAGAGAACCTCTGAGCAGTATAAAACTTGGTGTGGATTCGAAAACAGTGTCAATCAGGGACTGACGGCTACTTTTACGTAACCAAGAAAAATACGAAAACCTGTTCGTGAGTAGCTAACTTTAAATGTATATTTTCTGGTAACAGTGATTAGTTCAGACGATAACAAGATGAACAGTACATGGGCGTCCACGTAAGGTGCAGTGAAGACTTAGAGGAGACAGTACTCACAAGCAAGTGAGAGAGAGACAGACAGACAGACACAGATTCCGAATCTCCACGATTACATCCTTAAGAGTGTTTAAGTTAGTTTATATTATTACGGAGTTAGATACATTTTACTTTACTGTAGGTTTTACAGATACTGACCCAGTGCACTGAACATAATGGGTATTGTCTTGAAAAACAAAATTTATGAAATAATTAATTAAAGTTCCACTTTGCACGGTCGGTGGCCATCCTTCGTACAGTGCCCCAACTCTGGTTCATTCTTTGCATCTGTCGTGTGAAATTCTAATCCACATATATAAATTAAAAAGTAAATGTAAAGCCTAACAAATAACTGCAATAAAAGGAAAGAAGAATGGTAAAGAACAGTGCTGTCACAATGACTGTACTCGAAATCCCCCTTGTTTTCTAATTCGTCTGCAAATTATAACGTTTCACGTTGATAGTAAAAGCCTACTGCATCACTACACGCTTTCTTCAATAAAACGTGTACTGCCTTTCTAAGAAAAACCTTGAGATACGCAAGCTGACCTATATTTAATATTCCATTCATGTCATTTTATACACTAAGTTACCATAAACGAAAGACAGATGGAATTAGGATAGAGAGAAGGGAGGTCTGAAAGCCGGAACGCAGGCCACACTAAACACGCGTCTCGCTATACAATTACTACCATCACGCGTGTAAGGCCACAAGCACTAGCTTTTTTTCAAATCGACAGTGATAAAAAAAAACACCACCCATACGAGAGTTAGGTTTTAAAAACTAACAAAACGCTTATTAGGAAACATGACATTATACTGGTTTACGTTTGAAAACATTACAGTACCCAGACACCACATCGATCGAAGTGAACGGGAGGTAGAAGAAAATACATATTTTGAACGCAGCCCCTTAGCCCCATTAAATTTATATATTTGGGTTCCTTAGGACTTGCTGACAAAGAATATGTTAAACGTTACGCAAATAGTCTAGGAATTAACAAATAATAGCCAAAAGAAATAGTGAGGGATGTCAGACAACACCAAAATCAGAATCGCTCAGTGGCAGATTTTGACACCACCATTGTACGGGAAATAGGTCCCCATGTTACCTCCTATTTGATTGGCGGAAAGTAAATGTAAGGCTAAACACGATTAGTCGGGCTATAAATATTGATTCTTTGTTGTTAGGGAAACGTGAGTAGGAGTACTTTTTTTCAAACGCTGGTGTAAACATGGCTCGATTGGTTAGACCCGCCAATATAGGCAATTTGAAGCGTTAGTTCAGCACCACATTTTCAAATAAACTTACTAAAGAACCAGTGCGTTGAGCGCCAGTGCATATTTTTCTAAATAAAAGCCTGGGACATCGGCAGATCGGATTTTGTGCCTATTCATTGCCAGTCAACGTAATTCTGTATTATTTCCATGAATTGTGGTAAGCTTGAAATATTTGATATCTTTTAATGAAAAGTGAATGTAAATTGATAATTTATGTCTGTATATGTGTGTGGTTCAGTAGCGAACATGAGGCAAAGCCTATATAGTGCTCCAACCTGAACAGAAGGTGTCGGAGGAAA
Source organism: Oreohelix idahoensis (assembly GCA_024509875.1). Taxonomy (NCBI): domain Eukaryota; kingdom Metazoa; phylum Mollusca; class Gastropoda; order Stylommatophora; family Oreohelicidae; genus Oreohelix; species Oreohelix idahoensis. Next base: position 467,088 of record JAMPIV010019878.1, on the reverse strand, counting down.
GTAAAACTACATGGAATTGCCAAACAGTACACTGACACCTATCTTATTGACTAGAAAGAAATAATGCTGGAATTGCAGAGGCGTAGTAACCATTAGGGAGGAGTATACTGGTGTAAATTATTTCAGATGAAGCTGACAGTTGGCCTACCGCTCTGAACTCAGTGTTTGTCATGTATTGTGTTCAGTCTAGAAATAGATTATAAATTAGTTATGAAGTAGTAGGTACAACCTTCTTGTTTCAGGGACTGTGGTCCTAAAGTTATTGAGCAGAGGAGTCTTTTCCTGCCGCCATCACGAAAGTTAAGCCTCTGTGGCCAGTGGAGCTCAACATTATGTGTCCCCTCAAAAATTGACATTTTAATAAAAAAGAGGGACAATACCTTGTTTAAATTGACAGGAACTGTGAACTTTTTCCCCATACTATTTCTCAGATAAACAAACACTTGAAGTCATGATGACAAATAACAACATAGCTTGAAAAACAAAACCAGTATTACCTCATAGTACTACTACACACTGACACACATAGGATAATATTAATAAAATATGTCACTACAATGTTCATATTTATAAATTCTGTATATATAAATTGTGATTACATTTGAATGTGTTTCCTGGTTCACTTTGTAGTTGAATCAGGATATATATAATAGTGAAAGTAATTAATACATAAATATTTGAAACTTTAACAGTGACTCATTTAAGATAGTCTTATAGAGTGTTAAATGTGTGTGAGTGTCACAGTGTTGTCAAGTGTGGTGGAATAAATTAAATTGTTTATCTGTCTGTTGTTGTTGTGACTTACACTTCATCATATACATACCCTAGACATTTAACGTAGTCATCACAATATTCCAGAATAATTCTGACTGAGGTATAATGTGGTAGCAAGTAAGGTTATCTGTAAAACACTACACCTATTAGATACAGATACCTTCACAGCTGATCTCAGTCAGTACACTAAGTCCCCTATAAATATTTATATCATCCCACTTTACCACAGCATCTCAGCCTCCACAGTCCTCCGCCAAGTTGTTTTTTGGTCGGCCTCTCTTTCGCTTTCCTTCAGGGGTCCAAAGCATAGCTGTTCTTGTGATGGCATCGGGGTCTCTTCTGAGGACATGACCAACCCAGCTCCAGCGTCTGCCAGCTATGATGGTGTGCATGTCCTCTTGCTTGCTACGAGTAAGCAGATCTTAGTTGGTGATGGTATTCGGCCAAAAGATGCGGTGAATTTTTCTTAGGCAACGCCATCCTTGGCTCTCAGAAATATGTCAGAATAATAGCCGGGGAAAACTCTCAAACATTCTTATCACACAGAGGACTTCGTTCCCCGATCACACAGGCTGAGAAAAATGGCTGACCTCCCTGGTCAAGCGCCCAAAAATGAACTGTCACGAGATATCGCATATCAGTTCCCGCCAGATCATTCACGCATGCGCGAATAATCGCGTGACGTGAGTTTAGCTCACACGAGCTAACGTTCTCGAAAACTGTTCAAGAAAATCTTAAATGACCAAATAGCAGGTCAAGGGAGACAACAACTAAATCAAACCTATCTCAAAAAATATTATAACCTGTTAACTCCCTTAGACCACAGTATAAACAAGTTACATCGAAAGCTAAAACAAACTGACTTTAACACCAGGGATTGTAAGAATAGTAGTTACGAGCGTTGCACTGAACATTCTGCAGCTAAACACCTGTCTTGTCTCGCTATCGCTTATCATGACTGATCCATGTATCATGCATATACCCGCAGCCGTCAGAAAACAATATCAACTCACATACATTAGACTTGTAGGCAGTAAAGCAAAACCTAGCCCCACGTCTAAACCTTGTCCTCTGGTTCGTACTTGTCACCATAAGTCAGAGGTCAATGATCAAGAACCAGTTGAGCTAACGAGTAATAACCAGAAGTCTCAGTGGTGGTTTCGAGATCGATGCTTTACACCCCAGCTGTGTCTGGATTGGCATACGCAAGACCATCTTCCTAACTGTGTATTTCAAAGCCAAATTTCATCTGACATAGAAGTTAAGCGAATGTCACTGACAATCGTGCAACCTGAATGAAAATTTGTCGATTTGTTTCATGATGAAAATATTAGTATCATAGCATAGCAGAGACATTAAAGTGAAACTAAGACAGTGCGGGATTCAGTTATTCAACTATGTGGAAAAGTCTACAATAACATATTTTTGAGTTAGTTAATTAATTTAATTTAACTTCTTCATAGCCATGCTTTTGTAAAATAACTTTTCATTGATTCCATCGACATACATTCATAAGCAAAAGCAGCAAAATATAGATTTAAATAAACAAATGTCATAATTGTACTCAACAGCTTTATTAAGTCAATATTGTTGAAACTGAGTTTTACGAATTGTTTTATCACCGATAGGCACGTAGGGAGGGGACACAGTAAGGTATGACTTTACTTGAATAACTCTGGAGCAGACACTTTCATAACCGTGACGATCTAGTTATACCCGTGTACTTCTCTGACACTGGGACCTCACATCTTCTGAAGAGTTCTTCGACTCTACTACAATAATCACACTTATAAAACCTTCCGATACATTGTTCAATCCGAAACTGTAAGCTCTTCGCACAAACAAGGAGTTTAGGAAGAAGAAGTAATCTTTTTTCTTTTTTTATTTGGTCACGCTTTAAGTATGGCCTTCGATCTTTCGAACAGTACATTTTACCGCACTTCAAAATATGAAGCAACTAATGGCTTTATCCTACATAGATGTACCACAAGTATAGATATCAGAACAATAATTACTGTTCGTTCCAGGAGCTCTGAATTAAATGTATCTATAAACTCAATAGAGGTCGGGGTATTTTTAAAGTTCAATTGAGACTAATGTTTTTCAGGGATGATAATAATTTTCTTCTCTAGCTCAATAGCAATTATCTTGCCTCGTTCGTCTAACTAGCTACCAAAGTTGTCATGAAGTATTATTAATCCACTCAGTTCCCTACTCAGTGGCGACATCTTTCTACAGTCTGCTAAAGCAACTTTGTCCCAAAGCATTTGTTGCAACAAAGGAAAGGGTCAAGATTGTGTTTAAGAAACGGTGGAAAACAACATAAACAATTTTTGATGCAATGGGTTTTCATCCGGCATACAGACCAAAGCAAACACAAGAACCAGTTACACCAATTTATCGATGCCAGTCCCGGTTATTGCATCGAACTCATTTAGACATATCAACTGATCTCATCGGATTTTATCTAGACGGTGAAAAGTATTCAAAAGATCAGTTCATGCAGTCTGTGTTTTGTTTTTAAGGCGTGTCCTACACTAAAGAAGAAATGTGTAATTAAAAACAATTTAATCCATTAAAACGTTATAACAATTATACAATATTTCAGATTAAATTATAGAAACATAAATCGTCCTCGGGGAAAATGTTAACTACTCCGGACAAAGTAGAATACTGTCACGGGTTGCCTCCCCTTGCTCTGTTGTAGTGGCCCACCAGTGGCCAAGACCTAGAGTATCTAACGTGGGTCTTCAAAGGTGTCTACTTTCGTACAAGATTACTCTTGGCAGAGTTGTAAATAGAAAGATAATGATGTTTCTACCTCGAAGGAGTCATCACAAGTTATTTCAGAAGCCAGCCAAGAACAATGCAGAATGCGTCTAAGCACGTTAACTTTTTATCTGACGTTGCCTTTTGTAAAGATGTATATTTATGATTTAGCTCGTTGAAGGCCCCCCCCCCCTTCCCCCCCGGCTGATTTAATTCAGCGAATATCCCCTCATTATTATTCTTAATGGCTCTCCAGATGTAAATACAACTATATGTATATTAAAATCCGGATTCACATGCCTTTCGCTTCGAAATAATTAATGTCAAAACCAACACATACAAATTTAATTATCAATTATTTTAACACTTGTAAATAAATGTGACTGGTTATTATGAAAAGTAATTAGGTTTCTTCACCCAAAAGTCTTTAGGCTTGATGAATTTAGCAAAAAAAATTCGGTCGTGTTTTTGGCCTGGTATAATTGGAACTTACCAAAATGCTGGTGCCGATGCTGCTTTTCCGAAGATTCGTCTCTGTGGTGAGGGGCACGTTTTCAGATCAGTTCAGGAAATAACCATTCCTGGTCAAGGCAAGAATCTTTAGGTGTTGATCTCAAGCTTCGAACCACAGTCTAGTAATACAGCAAGTTGTCTCTCGGGGACCTACCACAAATAGTCGGTTCGCCTCGTGCTAGTACCACAAACTCAATAATTGAGAAATCTTAGATTTCTTGATCAGTAGAATAGTCTTGACAACTTAACACAGATGCCTCGAACAAACGTCTGGGGTATTATATCTATTTCAGAATCCCTCTGTGACATGAGTGGTCCTGTAAAATTCCGGGTTCTGTATTAATATAGGCGAGTATCTACTGATGTACAGAGATAATACGTTTTGTCCGGCCCCATAAATTCAGAATCCAAATCTTATTCTTTTCTCTGGCAAGGTCCGAGCTGTCTACGTTGGATATTTCAGGAATGCAGTGCCGTTTGTCAAACTTTTTGCACGTTATATCGTATATTCCCGACCCACACTTGCACCTGCGTTTTCTGACAAACTATTGTTGTTATTTGTTTGTTTGCGTACGCCCGCTATTACTCGAGGCGAAATATCAGGTTAGTATGTCTCACCTGAGACTGATTTTTACGTGAGTATCCCTTTTTCTTGTACAGAACAGGTGACACTCGCCAGTCATGTAGATACTTGCCGATTTCGGAGGAACCCATCAGAGCTGGTCGGCCCAGGAGCCGCACCTTGGAGAAGCACAGAAAGTACACAGCTCTCATACAGTCTTAATTTGGTGTTTGTGCTGTACTGGGAAGACTTCCAAATGTTGTTGAGAATAGCAAAGGCCCATCTAATTCCCCTTGGACTGTCCTCTGTTGTCTGGCGCATCACCCAATCTATGGCTGTCAAAAATAATGTTGTTGATAAGAAGCATCCCTGTCGTGCTCCTGTTTTCACTTCGAAAGTTACATTACTCAATCCGACACTGCACGTAAAGTTAGAATATAGGCTTTTTATGATGGAAACAATGCGGCTGGGAATTCCATAAGCCCTCAGTATTTTCCATAGGCTGTCCCTGTGTATGCTGTCGAAAGCCTTTTCAAAATCAACAAAGTTAATGTACAGCTGTCTCTGCCATTCTGAGAACTGCTCTATAATGTTCCTGAGGGTGAATATATGGTCTGCACATCTTCTGTTCTTTCTAAAGCCCTTTTGTTCATTTCTCGGTTTATGGTCCACTGCTTTTGAAATTCTCTGGATGATTATCCTGCCAAGTATTTTGCTTGGAACTGAGAGGAGAGTAATTCCTCTCCAGTTGTTGCAGTCTGAAAGGTCGCTCTTCTTGGGCAATTAGACAATTATTCCTTTACCCCACTCTGTTGGTGTTGTCTCAGTTTCCCAGACTTGAGCAAATATTGGTTCTAATAGTTCTGCTGCTAGTTCAGGGTCTGCCTTGAATAACTCAGCATTTAGATTGTCGTGACCAGGCGCTTTTCCATTTTTTCAACCCTTTGATAGCTGTGATGATTTCTTCTTTTTGTGGCATGTCTGTATTTACGTATAAGTCACTTTCAGCCTCAGGAACATTCAGCTGAGTCTCTGGTGGTTCCTTATTCAGTGTTTCTCTGCTCTGCCCATCTTTTTTCCTGCCCCTGTGTTGTGGTGATGAAATTTCCTTGCTTGTCTCTTACTAACTTTATGTTGTTTGCACCTCGTTTTCCACTGATAGTTTAGTTATTTTATAAACTGTGCTTTGTTCATTTCTCAGTGCTGCCTCTTCTGCCTGTCTTGCAAGGTCATCCAGAAATGTCCTTTTGTTAGCACGGGTTTGACGTTTTACTTCCTTGTCCAGCTGACTGTACTGTTTACTATCTTTCTTTCTTCTTTGATCCTTAGCCGCCGACCATAAAAGCAGTCAGTGGCCATTACGCCTGGTGGCGTCTTGTAGGGCAAAAGCAAATTGATTCCACTTTGCTCGGTCTGCGGCCATCCTTCGTACAGTGCCCCAACTCTAGTTCATTCTTTGCATCTCAGCCTTCACAGCCCTCCGCCAAGTTGTTTTTGGTCGGCCTCTCTTTCGTTTTCCTTCACGGGTCCATAGCATAGCTGTTCTTGTGATGGCATCGGGGTCTCTTCTGAGGACATAGCCAACCCAGCTCCAGCGTCTGCCAGCTATGATGGTGTGCATGTCCTCTTGCCTGCTCCGAGCAAGCAGATCCCGGCTGGCGATGATATTCGGCCAAAAGATTCGGAGAATTTTTCCCAGGCATGTTGTGTGAAAAGAGGACAATTTCGACATTTCCTTCTCTGTAACTCTCCAGCTCTCCGCGCCACAGAGAAGCACAGAAAGCACACAGCTCTGATATAATCGTAATTTTGTGCTTGTGCTGTACTGAGAGTACTTCCAAAGATGCAGCAATAGAGAATGCAGTCAGCGACCCATAGCTTAACTGCTTGCATCAGAGTCAGCGAACCAGAGCTGACTAAGACCCTACTCCACCTCCACGTGGTGGTCCTGAAAACAGTCTGCATCACTGCAGTCTGGCTGAGAGAGTAGGGATCGCAGAGGGAAGGCAAACCAGGTCCCAAAAACTGCCGTGCTGAAGTCGGATGGGTCGACCGAAAGGTGCAGATATCACAGCTCCGGCGTAAACAGACACAACGCAACCAACGTCCTTTTCAGGACGAACGAGGAAGAAGAGGATGAAGAAGAAGAAGACTTCCAGCTGTTGTTTAGACTAAAAAAGGCTGTTCTTGCTTTGTTCATTCTGCTGTTGATGTCTCCGCCTTCCCCGCCGTCTCTGGTATAGTTGGTCAAGATGTGAAACTGACATCTGATTAATAGCATATTCAGTGTCTTTTGTCCAGTTTCAGCAAACAGACGATATAGTTTTTGGGCAAGTGTTTTTTCAGTCACGAAAATCGTAACTCATGCATCCCAGGCATGCGAAGGCATCTGTCCGCTCCAGCCGCCGATTCCCTACCGACATGGGCCCAGGGTTGCTCACATTGAGCGCCATGACCTCTGTCTTCTTTAGGTTAATGTCCAAGCCCACCCGCCGACTACACTTACTAAGTTCATCCGTTTCCTCCCGGATGTGCCGATGCGAATGCGCCAGCAGCGCAACGTCATCTGCACACACCAGATCCCCCAATGTAGAAAATGCAGTCCATCCCACTCCTCCCGGACCGCCCTCCGCCGCCTGGCGAACCACCCAGTCCACGACTGTCAAAAATAGAGTGGCCGACAAGGGGCATCCCTGTCGCACTCCTACCCCCACCTCAAAGGCCAGGCTGCTCTGCCCAATGCCGCACGCAAAGTTGGCACAAAGGCTTTCCACGATTGACACCACGCAGCCCGGAACTCCACAAGCCCCCAGTACCTTCCACAAACTGTCCCCATGCATACCGCCAAAAGCCCCCTCAAAACCAACGAAATCAATGCACAACTGTCCCTGCCACCCCAAGCACTGCCCCAAAATGCCCCCGAGGGTAAACACATGATCTACACATCCCCCGCTCTTTCCAAACCCCGCACGCCCCCTCCCCAGCCCGTGGTCCACTGCCCCCGAGATTCTCTGCACAACAATCCTGCCTAGTACCCCGCCGGGAACCGAGAGAAGAGCTACTCCTCTCTAACCATTGCAGTCCGCAAGATCTCCCCCCTCCGGGCAACGCGACAACCATTCCCCCTCTCCACTCCACTGGTGCTGTCCCCGCCCTCCAGACCCGCGCAAATAGTGGCTCCAACAGCTCCGCCGCCAGCTCTGGGTCCGTCCCAAATAGCTCCGCATCCAAGCCATCATGACCAGTAGCCCCTCCATTCCCCAACCCCTCGACTGCTGTGATGACCTCCTCCCTCGGCGGGATGTCTGCACCAACAGACAGGTCACTTTCAGCCTCAGAAACATTCAACTGTGTCCCGGTGGTTCCCCACCCAGAGTCTCTCCGAAATGCTCTGCCCATCCCGCCTCCCGTCCCTCTACTGCCGTGACGAGATCTCCCCGCCCATCTCCTACCAATGTAACACTGTTTGCACCCCGTTCTCCACCGATGATTTTAGTCACCTTGCATACTGTGCTCTGCTCACCTCTCAGCGCCGCCTCCACTGCCCGTCCCACAAGGTCATCCAGGAATGTCCTTTTGCTAGCACGGGTCTGACCATCAACTTCCCTGTCCAGCTGACCGCACTGTTCACTATATATTGCCTTTAATCTGGGAGACTTAGCTTCTGTTTTCTTTCTTTTCATTTCCTTTCTCTTCGCTATGGTGTTTAGCGTATCTGGTGTTATCCAGTCTTGTCTCTTTCTTTCCTGGAATCCCAAGCATGACTTGCTGCTTTCCTTGTATATTGTTGAGATGGTGTTGAATCTCTGGTCAACATCATCGGTCTCTGTTCTTTCCTGGCTTTTGATAATCTCATATCTTCTCTTTACGTCGACCACGAAAGCTTTTCTGGTGAGGGGATCCTTCAGTTTCGTGATGTTGTATCTTTTCTGTTTGACTGCAACTGGTCCAGCAGCTCTGAGTTTCACTTTCAGTCTTGCTACTACTAGGTGATGATCACTTCCAACATCTGCGCCTCTTCTAACTTTCACGTCTTGTAGTGCATGTCTCCATCTGCCATTGATCATTATGTGATCTATCTAGTTTCTGTCTCGTCCGTTTGGTGATTCCCTTGTGCACTTCCTTGTGTGGAAAAAGTGTTCCTCCAATGACCAGGTTGTTAATACTGCAGAAGCTTATTAATTTGTCCCCATTCTCATTTACTGTTCCACTGCCGCATTTCCCCATTACTCTTTCGTTATAATTATTGTGTGCTCCCACTTTCGCATTTAGGTCTCCCATTACTATAATGAGATCGTACCTGGGTGTAGTTTCCATTTCTTTTTGTACCTGTTGATAGAACCCGTCCTTGATCTCTTCATCGCTGTCGTTTGTTGGTGCATAGCATTGTATAATTGTGGTGTTGGTGAACCTCCCTCTTAGTCTTGCTCTTATCAGTCAGTTGTTGATGGGTTTCCATTCCAGTAAAGACCTTTCCATTCCTTTCTTCAGGATAATGGCTACACCTTCGTTGTGTTGACCATCCTCTCTGCCAGAATAAAGTACTGTTTCCCCTGTAGCTGTTTTTATTTACCCCCTACCTGTCCATCTGCTCTCGCTTATTCCCAGGATACGTATCTTGTAGTTCCTCATCTCTGCTGTGATTTGTCTCAGCTTTCCTGCCTTATTCATAGTTCTGATATTCCAAAAACTAATTCTGGTTTCGTGTTTTGCGGTCGGGGCATCCGTTTTCATGCCAGTGGTTTCCTTTCGGCTTTCACCACTGTCAGTCATACGAGCCTGAGACTCCGGATGTCCGTCCTGCAGCAAAGTTTTTCCATTTATTGTTGTTCCCGTAACTTGCGATTTTTTTACATAGACAGGGGGTGTCGGCCCTGTGCTAAAACCCCCAACCTGGAGGACCAGAGTACCAGCTTTTGTCTGACCCCTACCCACGCAGACCAGTCCAGCTTGGTTGAACCTACCAGGAGTAAATCTTCCACTGTCATAGCTCTGGGGATTGTCAGGGTACACAAGCTGCCATACCGCTACAAGGTATAGGTACCATTGATGGCAGACTGTTCACTATGTATTGCCTTTAACCTGGGAGACTTAGCTTTTGTTTTCTTTCTTTTCATTTCCTTTCTCTTCGCTATGGATTTTAGCGTTTCTGGTGTTATCCAGTCTTGGCTCTTTCTTTCCTGGATTCCCAAGCATGATTTGCTGCTTTCCTTGTATATTGTTGAGATGGTGTTGAATTTCTGGTCGACATCATCGGTCTCTGTTCTTTCCAGGCTTTTGGTAATCTGATATCGTCTCTTTACGTCGACCACGAAAGCTTTTCTGGTGAGGGGGTCCTTAAGTTTCGTGATGTTATATCTTTTATGTTTGACTGCAACTGGTCGCAACTGGTCGTGCAGCTCTGCATGTCACCTTCAGTCTTGCTACTACTGGGTGATGATCACTTCCCACATCTGCGCCTCTTCTTACTTTCACGTCTTGTAGTGCATGTCTCCATCTGCCATTGGTCATTATGTGATCTATCTGGTTTCTGTCTCGTCCGTTTGGTGATTCCCATGTTAACTTGTGCACTTCTTTGTGTGGAAAAATTGTTCCTCCAATGACCAGGTTGTTAATACTGCAGAAGCTTATTAATTTGTCCCCATTCTCATTTACTGTTCCACTGCCGCATTTCCCCATAACTCTTTCGTTATAATTATTGTATGTTCTAACTTTCAAATTTTGGTCTCCCATTACTATAATAAGATCGTCACTGGGTGCAGTTTCCATTTCCTTTTGTACCTGTTGATAGAACAATTCTTAGACAACGCAAACTACTCTTGCTTTGACGTGTCTGCCGCATTGAGCATAGTCACATACTTAAATATATCTTCTACGGACTACTGGCAGATGATAAAAAAACAGCTGGGCGATAGCAGCTGAGGTTAGAAGATTTTCAAGAGAGACATGAGGGCACTAGACATAAATTCAGCAACCTGGGAAGACAAAGCTGCTAACCGCACCACAGGCGATGCTCCCTGCGACGCCGCCTCAGACGGGGCAAAAAGAGGTTCTCACAACAGACAGACGAGAAAATAAATGCCAAAAGGAGCACCAAGAAAAAAAGCAGCTGAAGGCTGTAACCTCAAGGACTTATTCTCATAGTCAATTAATGTTGAAGGGCCTACTAATCTAATTTATTAATCTAATACTGCTGAAGAAAAAAAAACTAATTTAGAAAACTTACTTTCTTTTCATCGTCCTTATCTCTGCGTCGACCCCATGAAATTAGTGCTATATAGATTAGCCATACTGCTATAACCATTGAGACCTGAAAGAAAATCATTATGTTAGGATTGTATATATTCATTTGTAAATTTGTTTCAATTTTCAAATAACACAAAATAGTTTAATAGCAACTATTGTTATTCATGAGTTTTACACAGTCACACAGCCACACAGCCACAAAGCCACACATTCCATGCCACAGTTGTAGAAAACTAATAATACATTGTAATGTAGCTAGAGATGTATAATTGTTATGTGTCTTTACTGAATTAGTGAAAGCACTAACCCTAAAATGAAACGTTCTTGAGGTGGCAACAACATTCGTAAGTGGCGTTGCATTGGTAATGCGTACATCGTTTTCTTTCAGCTAGCATAAAGGTAAAGGAAATCTCATAGCACATATTGTGGTAGAGGAGTAAAGTGTTAGAGGCTTCAATAAACTTCCAGTTTTGTGAACTGGGATGACCTTAGCCTTCCATAATCAGGAGCAAGGGCAGGTACCCACTTATTGCTGAGCAGACTAATCGAGAAATTACTTTCTTTTGAGCCCGGAACTTTGTAAATTTCCCGCAAAAACAAGTACTCTAACTGTCGTAGATTTTGAATAGGAGTATTAAGACTTGGGTTTGGTCCCTTCTGAATAGGTTGGAATGAGTGATAGTCACGGTGAGAGTTAGAAAAATGAAATAGATTCCACGAGTGGTGAGATGATAGACTGTGGTATAGAGGCTGTCGTGGAAAGCGAAAAGAATTCTTCTCCCTCTCACCTATCCTCTACGACGGCTTTTTTACAGAGTCCGACAGTCTAAACCACATATATATTACATATAATTCTATCTACTCACGGGCACGCACATACACGTGACGACAGTTAAACACACAGACTTGGAAAATCTATAACAAATGATTTTATATGTATTTGAACGAGCTGACCAACGCACTGATTTAGTTCAAGAGAGAGATTTTTTATTATTATCATCAAAAAAAAATCTTCTCACAACACCAAAAATACATCAAGGAAAAAAAAAACATATACAAATAGTCATACAATTCAAGAAAATGCTACAAGGATGGTAGCCCGTTAGATCTTACTCTAGGTTTAGCCCACAGCCCCGTTAAGAGAACAGATGATGGCCCAAAGAGTTACAGATACGTAGGGTTTAGTCTAAGAGATTTCTTCTTTTCTCGTAAATGTATGCACAGAGTTTGATAAATCTGATTTAACCTAAGAAGTAAAGAAACTCTAGCAAATAGTAACAAATTCTGCAGGTTAAACAAAAAGAATTAAGACAGTAAATGTGGGACGATAATACATCGGTAAAATAACACTCAGACCTGTGTACTCTCATTCATCCAGCCATGGCCTTTCTTACACATGTATACTCACAACTTTGCTCGCTGCCTCTAGGAGCATACTAATTCTAGGACCTTCACACAGACCCGAAGATGCAGTCCTTGACCAAGAAATCCCCAGTTCCAAAAGACGTACTAAACTCTCAGGGAACGATTCCTTGGGGGTTCTAATTTTTCGAATGTCTGATTAAGTCACATAAAATTTTGTCCAGGCACGAAAGTTAGCAGAGCACAATGTCATTAGCTTTGGATTCTAGAATTAAGGAATGTCAGATCGGTGTCTACTTCCAGGAAGGTACTATATTTTGTCACCACAATACTAGTCACAATCTCTTGCGGAATGTTAATCTTGTAATATTCTCGCCGCCAGGCAGCATGTACATTTAAATTTGTGGAGCAATATGACCTGGCTCAAAAGCCCAATATATATATTTCTAGTCTTTAGAAACCGTTAGTGGGGTTGCTATTACTGTCTCTCTCTGATGGCTTATGCACTGTCAGACCCGTGTTACTTGAAACAAAGAAACCCACGTGGTTAAAGATAGGAAATGTCTTTGCTTCTCACAAATATGTCTCTCAGGTTACTAACCGCTGGCAAGTTGGGTACCACCGTTTCACTATATAAAAGAAAGAACACATATCAAATAATTTACATATATGTACTCAATATAACTTACATTTTAAATAGCAAGCCGACCGCTTGACTTATAATTAAAACTTCCCATAAAGTAAGTTATACAAAAATCAATCATCAGGAATTTATGAATATCTACGTATTCCGTCACTATTCACTGATGTAGCATCTAGCATTTATAAGTTAGTTATTAAAACAGTTTCGACTGAGTATTTAACAGTTAAATTAAACTTATTTCAGCTACTTGTTTAGTAAGCTAAAAATATAATTTATTTTGTATTTCCAATGCAACTCGACGATTTAAGAAATAACAAACTATCAAAATATTCACTCTGCACACAGAACTAGTTTAAAATGGAATCGGCGATTTTAACACTAAATCACTTCACAACACTAGATATCTATTATATATAATATTAATATACCTCAACCACAGAATTTCTACGAACGTTAAACCACTTCGACCAAACTAAGGCCATCTCTATTTACAGAGATTATTTAGAAATCGAACGAAGGTTGTTCTAGTCTAACTGCAAAGTTACTGAGTGAAATGAAATAGTTTCAAACGTGGGTTAATATTTTAAACCAGACAAAGGATGAACTATTATTTCGTAGAACGAAATGCTCTCCCCTTTCCGGCTTAAACGATACGTTTCACACCTAACATGTCGTAACTGCCACCACTGACCAAGATGTACGCGTGTCAGTTTCAAATCTCAGCCAACCTGTCTCCAATGCAGGGCAGTTTTCACACTACAGCTGACCATGGCCCACAGTGAGCGCCGTGTCAGTTTGGGATTTTTCAGACAAATGTCTGAATACTGACCGGTGCAGATGTAAAGTATCACACCTCACCGGGACTTATGCCGAGAAGAAGCTCGCGCGCTCGGTGAGAATGTAGACTATTGTCTACGTCCTATGTTCAGCGAACCGACTTATCACGCCTTCTGACGCCCTGCAGCCCTGACATCTACGTAATATCGTCCTAGCGCGATTCTCAGTTTTGAGAAAGAAACAGGTAAAGTTTAAAAATACTGAAGAAAATATTTTTCGCAACCGAGAAATGCGAAAAATACAGGAAAACCAAGTATGGAAAGAATATAAATGAAAGGATTAGGGTGAGAGAATAGGAAGAAGATGTATGTAATTTAATGACATAAAGACCTACGTGACAGGACGTCCCCCCTTAAGATATGGAAGCACTCCATGTCTACGTTATGGAATTAAATTTCCTATAACCGTAGCTTCGGGGTGTCTGTCTTCTTCCCTCTCATCTTCCCCCTCCATCTCTGTCCAATTCCTACTCAAGTCTACTCCCCAAAGTTTCCTTCCTCTGGAATGTCTCCCATGCGCGCTTGAAAGAGCGTCGCCGCTTCTGACATTTTTGAAAGATTTCCTGTGATAGCGGTGGAATATCCCTGCCACTATCGTCATCTTCGTCAGTTTTGGCGATCGTCAGGAGATGGTCGGAGGTTGGCACTGGTTTTTCCAAGTATCTCTTTAAGAGATTTAAATGGAAAACCTTCTCCTTTCCTTCAATAGAGATCTGGTAGTTAGCCTTAGAAATCTTTTTCAGGACGGTAAACGGCCCTTGCCATCCGATCTTCAGTTGATTGTTCTCAGTAGGGAGTAACACCAAAACTTTCTCTCCTGCTTCCAGTTCTCTCTCTTCCGCGACTTTCCTGTATCGGTTAGCGTGCTTTGTGCGTGCTCGCTTAAAGTTAGTCGTTGCTAGGTCCCACCCTAGTTTCAACCTTTCCTTTAAAACCGACACATATTTACTGGCTGAGACAACTGTCTCATCAGCCTTCTCGTCTGTCAGAGACTGAAGTAAGGCTTCAAGCGGGCCCTTAATGGGTCTGCCGAATAAAAGTGTAGCTGGCGGAAATCCTGTGGAAGTATGAGGAGATTCTCTGTAGCCAAATAATGCTGCAGGAATACAGAGATCCCAATCTTCAGGTTTCACTTGTGCCAGCTTACTTAACATCATGGTGAGGTTTCCGTTAGCACGTTCCACGAGCCCATTTCCGGCCGGAGTATATGGCTTAGTGTGGATGTGCTGGGTCCTCAAGATCTTAACGATCTCATCCATCAACAGGTTTCGGTATGGAGATCCGTTATCCGTCAACACTTGCTGAGGGAATCCCAACCGAGTGAAAATCTGCACGAGGGCTTCTGCGACCTGCTTGGCATCTGCGCATGTTAGCGGGATAGCTTCTGCCCATAAAGTGCATGTATCGACTAAGGTCAGGATAAACCTGTTCCTTCTTTTAGTCCTTTCGAAAGGCCCTAAAATGTCGATCACAACCCGTTCGAATGGTGTTCCCATTATCGGCATTTCACCCATGTGGACTGGGGGTGTCCGTTGCTTGGGTGGTACACGTTGGCACTGGGCACAGGATTTGACGTACCTGATAATATCAGTGTTTACTCCTGGCCACCAATAATGAGTGGTTATACGTTGGTTTGTGGCGTTCTGTCCCATGTGTCCGCTGAAGGGAAGAGAGTGCCCCATTTCTAGGATTTGGCTTCTGTACTGTTTCGGTACTAGGAGCTGGTTGTAACCTTGGTCAGGCTTGCCCGTTCTCCGATAAAGTACGCCATCCTCAGAAAAAATGTCCCCGTGCTGTTTGGGTTCCTTAGCCATGGGCAGTTTCCTAAAGCAGGGTGCCAAAGTAGGGTCCTTGTATTGCGCTTCTTTAAGTTCCATAGGTAACAAATTAGGCGCAGGCTCCCGTTCCTTCTTGGTTTGCCCTCTTGTAGTTACTGCTGCCACAATCGGCTCTTCCGGTTTCCCAATACACACGTATCTCCCGCCAAGTATGACTGGGTAGATGGGATCATCCATAACAGCCGCTTTGATCACCCCTCTGACAAAGTCAGAGTGTATCTCCACCAATGCGATGGGAAGCGCTGTAGGTGCATCACTCTTACGAACTCCACAAAGTTGGACGGTCTCTGCTGTCTCTTGACCGGGTTTGACCAGGTTCCTGGCAACAATGCAATCATAAGAAAGCCCCGTGTCAAATAAGCAAGAAGTTTGAGAACCGTTCAAAGTAACAATACCTCGCGTTGAGGGTCTATCCCCAACAGGTTGGGAATCACTGTCAATAATTCCGCCTTGCGAGACTGTTAATAAGCATCCGATGCGTTTCGGCTCGGTGTGCTCGGTCTGATCATATGTCCCGTGCTCAGGGGTTCTCCCTTTGCCACCTTGTCCTTTCTGGCTACGCTGCCATGTAGGGCGGTCGGGTTGATCAGACTGTTTGGGGTGGTTGGGGTACTTGTTTTTGTAGAACTTGGATTTTTCAGGAGGGGGGTTTTGAGGTCCAGTTTCTCTGTGGTTATTTTGGTTAGAAGCCTGAGAAGATTGCTCTAGGTTATGTTTTCGAAAATGCTCCTCTGTCGGTTTCCGCTTTGTGGCCGGTAGTTCAGCCAGCGCATTTTGGTAACGCTCAGACTTCTCTAGGATGTCTTCGAGCTTTTCTGCACCCTGCTCAGCTAGAAATCTCCGGGTATCTGCAGACAATGTGTTCTTTATTTGTTCTGTTAAAACAAATTCCTCAAGACCTTCATAGGTAGAGGGGAGCTGTGAGAGCTCTAGGCACTTTGTCAGATAACCCTTCAAACGAGACGAGAACTGCTGAAAAGTTTCAGAATTCTCTTTCCGGCTGTTGCGAAACAGTTGCAAAAATTTGCGAGCGTTCATTTCAAAGCGCTCCAGTAACGCTTTCTTCAACAGATCATAGTTGTCTTGTTGGCTGCTTTCCAGTTTGGCGTAAACATCATACGCAGAACTTTTCAAAGCCTGGGAAAGCTTCATGTTCCAACGCGACCTCTCTAAACCGTACAGAGTTGCAATTTTCTCAAATTTTTCTAGCCAAGTGTCAATCTTCTCATTTGGACAAGGGAAAGATTCTAGCGGAAAAGACATAGCAGTGAGATGGGTGGATTGAGTGTTAGAAGGATCAGTTAAGGAAGAATGAGGAGAAGACTCTCCATTGCTGGAGGTAGAGGCAGCACCACGACTTTGAAGTTCTAGAGCTTTAAGAGCCAACTCTCTCTTTCCTCTCTCTCCTCTCTCTCCTTCTCATGCTGTCTCTCCTTCTCTTTTTCCTCATGCTGTCTCTCCTTCTCTCTTTCTCTCTCCCTGCGGATTTCCATTTCCTCATCCATCTTCTTCTGCTGTAATAGCCGGTCTTCCGCTTCTTTCCTCCTAGCTTCTTCTTTTTCCTCTTTAGCTTCAGCTGCTTTCCTCTCCGCATCATATCTCTCAAGTTCGTCCCTGACAAATGCTTTCGCTTCCTCTCCTTCCAGTCCCTCCTCTCTCGCTTCTTCCCTGAGGAGTTGTCTAAGCTTTGCCCTCTCGGCCATATTATGTCAGTGACTGAGACTAGTGGAGAACGAAAATAGGAAAAAGGATACACTGGTTCCTACCACTTACGAGAAAAAAAATTACCAAAAATCAAAAGATGATATCATTAACCCTGGGATACCTCCTCCAAATTAAAATCTAACTATCGCTGCTATTATCGGCAATAAAGCACTTAATGCAAAACACGACTACGCCAACTAAATGGTAGTTAAGATTACTTCTGAAAAATAAGTTGCTACAGTGGAAAAACAAAATAATTATTGCAAAAATTAAAGAGAAAAATAATCCCTTAATTATAAAGTCCACTATCAAGTTCACCCCTGAAGACAGTTAGGGTAAGGGAGGCAATTAATCTGGACAAATAGTCCGAAACGCACTCCTTAACTTTAGTTCAAACACCTTCCTGCTTCAGAACCCTTGCGAATGTTATACACTCACAAAACTTTACCAGCGTTTAGTATTACAAAATCAGTAATTAACATATATTCCGACAATCAACCTGTAACTGAAATGTATATTATTTCTAAATGCTGTGGAAAAAAACTATCAGTTTGTGTGGTCAGCACGCCCGTAAACAGATCGTTAGTCTAGGGGATAAATTATTTTTAAAGGATACATAACTCACAAGACATCACACTCTTACTCTATTACAGAATAAAGAATCTGGCGTACAAAATCCAGATAGACGAGTCCACGTTTGTCGTACTCGTCTTCCTATTCTAAGTTCAAAGACCGGAAACGAGCAACCATTTGTCGTACTCGTCTTCCTATTCTAAGTTCAAAAATCCTACGGACGAGAACCCATTTGTCGTACTCGTCTTCCTATTCTAAGTTCAAAAATCCTACGGGCGAGACCCCATTTGTCGTAGATTTTGGATAGGAGTATTAAGACTTGGGTTTGGTCCCTTCTGAATAGGTTGGAATGAGTGATAGTCACGGTGAGAGTTAGAAAAATGAAATAGATTCCACGAGTGGTGAGATGATAGACTGTGGTATAGAGGCTGTCGCGGAAAGCGAAAAGAATTCTTCTCCCTCTCACCTATCCTCTACGACGGCTTTTTTTACAGAGTCCGACAGTCTAAACCACATATATATTACATATAATTATATCTACTCACGGGCACGCACATACACGTGACGACAGTTAAACACACAGACTTGGAAAATCTATAACAAATGATTTTATATGTATTTGAACGAGCTGACCAACGCACTGATTTAGTTCAAGAGAGAGATTTTTTATTATTATCATCAAAAAAAAATCTTCTCACAACACCAAAAATACATCAAGGAAAAAAAAAAACATATACAAATAGTCATACAATTCAAGAAAATGCTACAAGGATGGTAGCCCGTTAGATCTTACTCTAGGTTTAGCCCACAGCCCCGTTAAGAGAACAGATGATGGCCCAAAGAGTTATAGATACGTAGGGTTTAGTCTAAGAGATTTCTTCTTTTCTCGTAAATGTATGCACAGAGTTTGATAAATCTGATTTAACCTAAGAAGTAAAGAAACTATAGCAAATAGTAACAAATTCTGCAGGTTAAACAAAAAGAATTAAGACAGTAAATGTGGGACGATAATACATCGGTAAAATAACACTCAGACCTGTGTACTCTCATTCATCCAGCCATGGCCTTTCTTACACATGTATACTCACAACTTTGCTCGCTGCCTCTAGGAGCATACTAATTCTAGGACCTTCACACAGACCCGAAGATGCAGTCCTTGACCAAGAAATCCCCAGTTCCAAAAGACGTACTAAACTCTCAGGGAACGATTCCTTGGGGGTTCTAATTTTTCGAATGTCTGATTAAGTCACATAAAATTTTGTCCAGGCACGAAAGTTAGCAGAGCACAATGTCATTAGCTTTGGATTCTAGAATTAAGGAATGTCAGATCGGTGTCTACTTCCAGGAAGGTACTATATTTTGTCACCACAATACTAGTCACAATCTCTTGCGGAATGTTAATCTTGTAATATTCTCGCCGCCAGGCAGCATGTACATTTAAATTTGTGGAGCAATATGACCTGGCTCAAAAGCCCAATATATATATTTCTAGTCTTTAGAAACCGTTAGTGGGGTTGCTATTACTGTCTCTCTCTGATGGCTTATGCACTGTCAGACCCGTGTTACTTGAAACAAAGAAACCCACGTGGTTAAAGATAGGAAATGTCTATGCTTCTCACAAATATGTCTCTCAGGTTACTAACCGCTGGCAAGTTGGGTACCACCGTTTCACTATATAAAAGAAAGAACACATATCAAATAATTTACATATATGTACTCAATATAACTTACATTTTAAATAGCAAGCCGACCGCTTGACTTATAATTAAAACTTCCCATAAAGTAAGTTATACAAAAATCAATCATCAGGAATTTAGGAATATCTACGTATTCCGTCACTATTCACTGATGTAGCATCAAGCATTTATAAGTTAGTTATTAAAACAGTTTCGACTGAGTATTTAACAGTTAAATTAAACTTATTTCAGCTACTTGTTTAGTAAGATAAACATATAATTTATTTTCTATTTCCAATGCAACTCGACGATTTAAGAAATAACAAACTATCAAAATATTCACTCTGCACACAGAACTAGTTTAAAATGGAATCGGCGATTTTAACACTAAATCACTTCACAACACTAGATATCTATTATATATAATATTAATATACCTCAACCACAGAATTTCTACGAACGTTAAACCACTTCGACCAAACTAAGGCCATCTCTATTTACAGAGATTATTTAGAAATCGAACGAAGGTTGTTCTAGTCTAACTGCAAAGTTACTGAGTGAAATGAAATAGTTTCAAACGTGGGTTAATATTTTAAACCAGACAAAGGATGAACTATTATTTCGTAGAACGAAATGCTCTCCCCTTTCCGGCTTAAACGATACGTTTCACACCTAACATGTCGTAACTGCCACCACTGACCAAGATGTACGCGTGTCAGTTTCAAATCTCAGCCAACCTGTCTCCAATGCAGGGCAGTTTTCACACTACAGCTGACCATGGCCCACAGTGAGCGCCGTGTCAGTTTGGGATTTTTCAGACAAATGTCTGAATACTGACCGGTGCAGATGTAAAGTATCACACCTCACCGGGACTTATGCCGAGAAGAAGCTCGCGCGCTCGGTGAGAATGTAGACTATTGTCTACGTCCTATGTTCAGCGAACCGACTTATCACGCCTTCTGACGCCCTGCAGCCCTGACATCTACGTAATATCGTCCTAGCGCGATTCTCAGTTTTGAGAAAGAAACAGGTAAAGTTTAAAAATACTGAAGAAAATATTTTTCGCAACCGAGTGATGCGAAAAATACAGGAAAACCAAGTATGGAAAGAATATAAATGAAAGGATTAGGGTGAGAGAATAGGAAGAAGATGTAGGTAATTTAATGACATAAAGACCTACGTGACACTAACTACACTGCCAATCAGACGACTAGAATAACAGAAAACAGTATGAAACAACATTAAAGAACTAAGAATAAGGTATACAAGATTAGACATCTGGCTTGATACCCATGGTTGATTATACCCTGTGACTGTAATGATACATACCACAAGAGGGTTTTTAAACACTTCCAAGAAGAGTCCGATATCGAGTGGATTAATCAGCCTAGGCACAACAAGCACACTCCCGGTAAAGGCAGCAGCTACCACACAGCGACAATACATCATTCTCAGGTTGGAGTAGGCTGACATCTGTAACACATTTAAAATGTCTCATCCATGTAGAATTTATTGGCTAAATCAAACATCCAAAAGTTTTTGTTTTCTAATACACAAGTGATCAGTGTGACAGGGGCAATCTGTAATACCTATTCACCTCTTTCTGTTTCAGACAACATGTGGGATATACTGGCGTAACGAGTGGCGATATTGTGTGTCTGCCTAAGACAAGACAAAGGTATGTGTGACGTATAAGACGAGACAAAAGTCTGAGTGAAGGTTTGAAAATAGAGGAGAGTCTGAGAAATGAACGTGAATGTAAGTGGTAGTGTGACAGTCAAATGTACAAAGATGATAAACACTCTTTTACCCCGCCACTCGGACGTTTTTAAATGTCAACCCCCACTCCCCCTCTCTTTCTCATTTATCAACAAATGAATAATGACTCTTTCGCCGGGTTACATGTAAAGTGATGCAACTTCTACGGAACTCTGAGACGTGATCCGTGGACGAAATGCCGAGCGGAAAAGAGACGAGAGATACAGTGGAAATCGAGCGAAGCGTAGCTTAGCACTCCGGTTCGCATCCGCATGCAAAATTTCTAAGACTGAGACGAAGCGACCGGAGATACGGAAACCAGGGGCGGCAACTTGCTTTAGTCTTGCTGCGAGGATTTCGACTTTTCCCTGAGATGAAGAAACGTGTGAAATTCTAACATGCCCCCTTTATCTTCTACTCGTTTCACATAAATTAAGATCACTGTAAAATGCAGTTATCACTCGTTTTTGCCAGAGATTAAGATTCACTAGCGTATAGTTGAATCCTGCTAGATTTTTATCTAAATTGTTGGCAATAATTGGAGTGAATTCTTTCTGTGCAGACGGTAATATATACATTAGCTTCAAGTGATCAGTGGTCTAGTTATTTCATTTTATTTCACTGGATTTTGGTGTAAATCTAAACATACTAAATAAACACATTTCAAAATTCTAGTGCGAACTAATGTTACATCTATAAGTTATTTTCCTAATACAATAGACGCGTAAATTAATTTTGCAGCCGTTAAGGGAATTATAACTATTTAATACAGTTTAGTTCTATACATATAGACGTGTGTTTTAACTATTAGACCAGCGGGGAGCTTTTATTGAATTTATATAATTGAAGACGCGAGGTAGAAAATAGGGTAAACGTAAATTTATCGCGCGTCAGATTATAATATGATTTGTATTGCATTTCATGTTTTTCTATCTTTTATACAGAATGATCATTCAACCTTGCATCCCAGCAATTAATTAATTAATTGATTATATACAGAGTCCTGCCGACTCAGTTCGATAACTCCAGTGACTAGTGAACATTATTTAAAATTTAATCTTTGTGGCGATCCTGTTGAGTTTCAGCTATCTGAAGTTTGCAGAAATAAAGCAAAGCCAAAGACTGTTTTAAAATCCCAATTCATAAAGTCGTTTTAAAGTTAAACTGGAGAAGAACACTTGCCAGTAGCAATATTTTACTTACTGCTCTATTTGTGAAAGAGAACATAGATTTCCCTGAACACTGTTCGTCAAGTACTTTCACTGGATTTTTTTAAACAACTCCGAAGAAACCATACCACAGTGTTTAGTCTTTATCATCACGCTTAAGAAGTTTTTCACCACCAGCGGCGAACCTAAGATACCCTACCAGTCTCACCACCTGTACCTACGACCGTGCCATTCCCTTGGAAATTTTTACATATAAAAAAAAAAAACAGTACATTAGGCTTCAACGTCCAGCGATTTCGGGACACTTTTTTAACTTCAAAAACCCGCTAATCTGGGGCTGTACACAGAAGAAAAGACCTTTACCTATGCCAATGTTTTTAGTGCTGTTTTTCGTTGTAATTTCTACGGTGCCAGATTCTACGAATCGGTAAGTGTGTGTATGATTGAGTGCTGGCCATCACGAGCGTGCTTGAATGAAAGGAGATTTAATTTTTCCACCATTATAATTAGTTCTACATGGTAATATAGTTTTCCGTATTCATTGTATTGTTTTCTTTAAGTGGGATTTCCTAACTTTGTTTATTTTCCCCCTCCCTTACGTCTGTTTAGTAAAGGGAAAACTTTTGGAGAACAATGAGATTTTTCTAACCCTACTAATTACGGTAACACCTCCTTTCAGAGTAATTAAGTTTATTGTTGGGTTACATCATCTATTTTTCTGATAATTACCTATCTTTGGACTGGGTTTATCTCTGTCTATTACATGCGGGAAGGGCGTATTGGATCTTACTCTACACACCCCCACCCACCTTGTTATTTGTATTGTCTGTAAACTATGATTTTACCTGTAAACTTATAATTGTTGTGATTTGATTCTTAATGATAAATAAACATAATAAAAACTTTCAGTATTGTGTTGGAAGGCCCAAGCCCACAATTACCCATATTTGTTTACCATAGTTTGTATTCACGTGCGTCCGTGTGTTTGAAGCACCAAATTGGTGTGAGCGCATGTGTGTTTGGTAACTGGCAAACAATAAGTTAGCCAGGAGAGTTGAAGGAGTAGATAGAGAGAAAAGATTTGTCGTAAAAAGTATGTCCTTACTCTCCCCAGCACTCTGTGAAGCAACTATTTACTTTCTAACCCTTTCTATCACTGAGCTTTCACCATCATTCTCTACTCTAAATGGGATCACTATTTCTAAGACTCTTTCTCTCAAAATAAATTTACAACAAGAACACGTTGCATCAGGCAATAATAAGAAAGTTCTGTCACGTGGCTTTCAAAGCACGTATAAACTGCTCACTCAGCGCATAGTATGCTGGCTTGGTTATGTCCGCCTCGTGGAAGCTGATCGCATGCCAATATTTCTGTGGACAACTGGCAGATGACAAAACAACGGCCGGACAACAGCAGCTGAGGTACAAAGATGTGAGCAAGAGAGACATGAAGGCAGTGAACATTAATCCGGTAATCTTTGGGAAAGTAGCTGCGATCTCACTAAGTGACAATGATCCCTGCGGCGCCCCTTAAGACTTGGTGAAAAGAAGCTGTTATAACAAGCGGAAAAGAAAAGAACGCACCGAAAGAAACACGAGGCGAAAAAACAAGGCTTTCACTTCAAGGGAGCATCATTCCCATAGCCATTCATGACCGAGGGCGGTAATTAAAAAAAATAATAATTTGGCTGCAGTAAAAATCCAAGCAGGTTGAGCCATAGTGTCAATAACAAAATCAAATCTGCCTACATGAGGGAAAGCCGATTTAAGGAAATAGATCTCAAATATGTCTTTACATTTGAATTTATCACACCTAAATTTGAGCTTTTGTGAAAAACAAAGAAGAGATCGGCGACGTGCAAGGTGGAAAAGAACGTGAATGGCGAGATCAAATAATGCAGGGTTTCTCATCCGGGTTTCCACGGTTCGCTACTGTTCCTCGAAAAGAAGATAAAGGTTCCTCGAAAAGTAGATAAAGGTTTCTCGAGAAATCGTGATTGAAAAAAAAATCAACGTTTTATTGTCACATTCTTGTATAACACAGTGTTTTAAGCTTCATTTTTTCTTTTATATTGCTTTGGCCAATAATGTTTTGTAGCTTTACTATACAACAGTGTCAATACATTTTCATGCCGTATAAAGCGTTAATTAGAATCAGTTTACAACCTTTATTTAAATTAAATCTACCAAGCCCACCTCAGAACATTAAATTCAATTTTACCTTAAGCCAGTTATTTAACAGAAATATAATATGGTTACCTTGTGAGTTAAAAAAAAAGTATTAAAGGGAAAGAAAGAAGTTGATTTCAAGAAAGGTAAGCTAAGCTCAACTACTGGGTAATTTTGTTTGTTTGTTAGTTTTTTGTCTTTTTAAAGACAGTTTTGCTAAAAAGTCATTTATGGTTTTAAATAAGGAAGTAAACTACTTTTGCACATACCATATTTCATTAGCGTCTTGTAGATGAGAAATTTCTGATAAGACTTTTAGGCCTTCTTGAACAAGGTAAAAAAAAACTCAAGTAGGAAATTTTAAAAAAGCAACAACCAAAAATGATAAAAGCAGAGAAGTTTCTTCTACCTACACTACTAACTTGCATTAGAGTTGATATCCTTTGTGGGCAGGGGGAAACCACACAACAAGAATAGGCTAATAAACTGGACAAATAAACAGATCCACAGAAACAAATCATTCTCTACTCAAAAAAAACTTTGTCTATTGACTATTATATCTACAACTTACTAATCAGACTAACACATCGTGAACTGTACATATGTTTTGCAGGGTTCCCTGAGATCTGAGAATTATTTTTCAAGGTTTCTTCTTGGATAAAAAGATGAGAAAGTCTGAAATAATGTAATTCAAAGATTACTAAAACTAGTAAAGCAACAGTCGTGGCCCCATGTACCGTAAGGAACTGAAAGAGACTGATGATGATGATCATGATGAATTCTTCAGAATCTGATGACATCAAGAAGAAATTTGATAAATAGGATAAACAACGGCGGGTTTCTGCGATTCATAATTGCATTGCCGCATTATTCTAGAAAAAGTTTCGGAATGTTTGTGAACCAATGGAATCTATCCCTACCCCCCCCCCCCTTTTTTTTCCCCCCCCCCCCCCCCCCCCCCCCCTCTTTCTCCCCACGTAATTCGCAGCTAACGACTTGTGGAGTCGCTTCAAGCATGTCAACAACTCAAGCTAGGGTAGAGCGACCGGTTTCAGTCTTAATGTCAATTTTAAATTATCTGTGCCCAGCTAAGACAGCTGGTATGATTGCTTCAATACTTTTTAAAAGAATGAATGATGAAGCATGATGAGATGATTCTGGTTGTGACTTTAAATTGTTTGAAAATGTTTGAATAAATAAAGACTGCTTTTCAAAGTTCGAATGTGCATTTTTTAGACGTGAAAATTTAAAAAAGAAAAATTTAATTTAATTAGTCTGAGCGCGGAGCCAGAGCGGAGACGGAGCGGTGATTATCACTGATGGGGTGGAGCTGGAGGGGAGCAATCTAGAAATTTGACCTCTACATCCCTGCACGAAATAACGAAAAGGAAACTTCTCTCCTATCAGAAAGTTTAACTTTATTTAGATAAATCGCTTTTATTATAAAAAGAAGACTTTTTTCAACGATTTGAACGAATAATTGTCCTAATCTGGATCTTACTTTTTCTTTTTGCTGAAAATGGACATACGTTTACGTGACTTTTCTTGGTTAATTTATTTTTCTCTCTAGTTTTCATCTTCTCTATCTTTAATTCAACTGGCTTTTCCAAGTTTTCTTTCTGAACATTCCTTCAATCTAACAGGGATTTTGCTTACTCTTTTAACAATTTGTGGTAGATTTGTTTTATAAGAGATTAAACATGTTTCGTCTCTCTCGTTTTCGCTATTTATATCAACCGTACATTTGGTAATCAGTATCTTGTTCGTCACTACATTCAGCGGCTACATCTAACGTTGATTTTCTAATTCATCTATTTCTTATCGGTCCAACATTTGACCCCAGTGAAAAGTTGCTGATCGTGTTGACACAAACTTGTACTGTGCGTACGAGGAAATAAAACAACATTGTCTGACAAGACATCTGTCTGACGGAGGCACGCAGATAAAGGCGATAATTAGATAAACTGTCGGGATAGACATCTGGGCGGAAGACATTACGCCAGGAAAACATGGTTACAATGTTGTGGGAGGTAGATGGGTGCAGCCGGAACAATAGTACGTCTTATAAAGAGATCACGCGTGGATATTATATTTAATATTTTAAAACACGCGAAGGGATAATTAAATTAAACACCCCTACCCCTCTAGTGTTAAGAGCTAACTATTGGTTTGATTCGAAGCACCATCTGTGATGTGAACTGGAAACTGTACAATATAATGTAGTGAAATCCCAGACATAAAACACATAGAGCGATCGCATTGTACAGCGAACAACTCTCAAGAAGCCAGTGAGATATTGGACTTAGTATTCTATACTTATAAGTGACAATTCAATGTATTTGGGCAACTATGAAAACTTAAGAGTAAACCTGCATATTCAAATACAAGACTGGACACTTAAAGGACCAGGACTTTATTATAACAAGACTGGAAACCTAAGAATCAGATTCATAAGTCATAAGAGGGCTTTAACTCAAGTTTTCCCAGGTAGTGATTTCGCAGAGACACTCGTCATCAGAGGAATTAACTCTAATTGTCCAGACCAAAGTGATTCGAACAGCATCTAACCTAAAGTGCTGTGTGTCCATTCTAATCTGTGCAGGAGATTCTGTATAACCCAATTTGGGGTAAGTTGTGAACATTTCTATTACCAACGAGAATTTATCGTTTTCTTCTTAGTGCTTATATATGAGGCAGGCAACATATGAAAATAGTATATTCATGAACCACTACAGCAAGAGCTGGTGATTGTTTCTGACTAGTCGTGAGGAAAATCCGACAGCAGAACTACCCCAGACTCCGACTGGAGCAGTGATGAGTGAGGATTACATCACATGTGCCTAAGGTTTAACATATTATCTTGTGAGAATTATGTACCTTTTTTTAATTGTAATTCAGGCAAATCATTATTCATGCACTCCAGACGCAATTTCCTAGTTAACACTCAGAAGGATCTGGGTGAATTTTCATCATATTCCCAGGGTTAACCTGTGTGCTTGAGAATTTAATTTTTCTGAGAGGTTAACATTGGTGGGTGGAGCGCATGACAATGGGCCTGTTAGTTTACGGCGAACAAATGTACTCAGTAAGCATTTGTTTCTTTCTATTTGTCTACAGTTCGTGGTTACAAGCCATCAGACAATTTGTGGCCCTAACTCATCTAGTGTGAGAGAAAAGCATCCACCATAACCGCCTACAGTAGAGCGTGCTGAAGGCTTTCGTCATCACAGAATTGATGAATCACAGCTGCAGGACTACTAATACAAGCTAAGTGCTAACTAAAAGGCACCAGAAAAAAGGGACAATTCCAGTTAAACATTAAGTATAAAGTTAAATTTCCACCTACGTCTCAATGATGAGGACGTTATATCCATCAAAATTCCACTAATCTTTCCATACTTATTTTTACCTATTAAAAACTATTTCACCATTAAATTTGTTCCCTGTTGTTTTAAAACTAAACAATAATAGTTGATTCAGTTATGTATGAAAACAAACGTATGAGCCAGAATAGTTAATCTATATATAAATACCTAGACAAATATTTACACTAAACAGAGCTAAACGTTATAAGAGGGATTTTGTTGGATTACAAAAACTGGGGGCTTATACGGGCTAAACCATTGCTTAAACCCTCCACAAAAGGCGACGGACCAGATAATAAGTTAACAAATTCCTCAGCCCTTAGCAGCTTTTGTTCTTGACTTCTGGGAATATCTTGTGAAAACTCCCTTAAGGTAGATGTGACATTAATCTTCTATCTACATCTCTGTCAAGAGTAATCGTGCATGCAGGTAGATACCTTGGAAGCCAATATTAGATACTCTTGAGTTTTGGTCACTGTTAGGCCACTACGACAAAGCTGAGGAGGAAATCCGTGACAGTCAAGTAGTTTGTATAATATCTCTGTAGAGGTATCAATATCTGTTTTGATGACCTCTGCTGTTAATGCAATCGTTCACAGCTAATTTGTAGTTCCTCTTCTGCTGGCTGGATGTCTGGGGGATTAGTTGGAGCTGGTCTATTGAGAAGTTCCTCAAAATGTTCTGTCCATCTCTTCATTTGTTCTTGTATATTACTAAGCAATTTTCCATTCTTATCTTTTATGAGGCCATTTGCTTGCTTACGTCTCCCTGTTAGCTTCTTTGTGTTGTTGTACTTGTCCCTCATATTTCCTTTGGCTGCAGCTTCCTCTGCTTCCCTTGCCAACTCTTCAGCATAACACGTCTTTCATAAACAACACACCCTTTTTCACATCTAAGTCAGGTGCGCCAAAAAAACTGCTATACAGAGATCAGGTACACACTTCTAAACTAGGGACCAGCTACCTAGCCAAAAATTTAAAGTTTCCTCAGAGGACACACCAGAAACACACACATTCATTCACCAGGGACACAAATTATATACTTAACTTAGTAAACCCAGGCATAACAGCTCATAACCATCAATCACCGTCCTCAGCTGACAAGCAAGTATCTAGAAAAGCTACATTTAAGCCCACCTCCCACGCTAACCTTTATGACCAAATGTATCCGCCACTACCCACACAACAGTCCAGCCAGCTGCTAACTGCACAACAGACACCACTGGACAGATGGACAGATTGGACTACAAGTAACACCCATTCACTTAATCGCAACGCAGGAACTACAGCAAGAAAATGGGAGTTTTCTCACCCCGTCTCCACCCGCACAGAACGGAATTCTCACAATTCATCCGTTTTACGGCAACTGACTCAATATAGTCCAGAAATATTAATGCAGGCTCTTCAGATGTCTATAAACGGCTCTACAGAACAAGATTAAAACCAAGCAACTTAAAACTGTTTTTTTAAAACAAGTTTGCAGTGTAACATTCGACCTGACGCGTTCTCTTCGGAAGCACTTTAGTGACCTTTGTCCTGAGATAAAAGAAATAGCTGAGTATCAGCGTTAAACTTTTAACTGTCACTTTTGGATGTTAATAATTTTTTTATTTTTTTTTATTACATTGTCTGTTTAAACATTTCTTTCTGTTCGTCAGAGCAGGGAGTATCTAAATTTGTTTCCGATTTAGTAATAACTCTATCGTATTAATACTATTGTTTTCTTATTATTATTATCTCTGTGCTTATTCCTCTCATTCCTACGCTCACCATTCTCTTTTACATCTTTTATACATCTGCACCTTCGTTTTTTTCATATTGAGGAAAATTAGGAAATCCTCACAAAACTAACTAACT
Source organism: Oreohelix idahoensis (assembly GCA_024509875.1). NCBI lineage: Eukaryota > Metazoa > Mollusca > Gastropoda > Stylommatophora > Oreohelicidae > Oreohelix > Oreohelix idahoensis. The sequence continues at coordinate 437,275 of JAMPIV010019878.1, read as the reverse complement.
AAGTCACAGCGTGGACCTTTAACTGTCCCGGGAGGATTAATTCTCTACATTGACTGTGGTTGAAGTAAAAATATTCCTTTTTGTTCGGAACAGACTGTATTTTAAGATAAAAACCACACTTTTTGCAGAGATTAAGATACTGTAAACAGTGTCCACGGACTCTAGCAGTGCATATTTTATTACTTGTCTACAATTTTGTATAAACCATTGTGTACCAATTTTATTGCTTCTTACTCATTCCTACTCCCCTCATTATTTCTTTCCTATTGACTATTATCATGTCCGAGTGCAAAAACTCTAATCAAAATATAGGCAATACCACTAATTCATGGCTTAAACTATCAGGGCTTAAAATTGGTCATTTAAACATTTACCACCTGCTAGGTAAGCTTTCTGAAGTCTCCACCTCCCTCCAACAAAACTTCCACATATTTGGTTTTTCTGAAACCCGTCTCAATGACAAAATTACAGATGACGAAATTAGGATTAATGGATTCACCACCATTCGCAGGGATCCTAACAGACAACATGAAACAGGGCTAGTCATATACATCTCAACATCTCTTCAGTACAGACGCCGTGATGATCTAGAACATACTGGCATTGAATGTTTATGGCTGGAAATAAAACTCCCCAACCTGACCCCCGTTCTAATTGGTTACCTGTACCGAAACCCTAGCTCTTCTGCTGTATGGTTTGACACATTCTCACGAATGATGGACAACGTTTGGGCTTCTTCGAAGGAAATTATACTACTGGGGGATTTCAATATTGACCTTCACAAACCGAACAACACGTGGAATGATATCACCATCTCATACAACCTCATACAGTTAATCAATCAACCCACGAGAGTAACAGACTCATCATCTACACTAATTGATCATATCTATACGACCTGCCCAGAAAACATTATAGAATGCATAGTCCCACAGACATCATTAAGTGACCACTATCCTATTTGCTGTACCTGGACGAGAAAGGGGCTTAAAGCACCTAAACCGGAACACATCACAGTCCATTACAGGAATTTCAAAAGCTTTAACATTCAATTATTCCTACAAGACCTACAAATATCCCCTCTCTCATACGTGTACCAACTTCCGCATCCAGAAGAAGCCATAACATACTGGACACAAACTTTCAACAACGTATTCGACAAACATGTTCCTATAAAGCAGGTTCGGGTCAAAAACATCAGAAAGACCCCATGGATAACCAACGAAATACTATCAACAATGAGAGAGCGGGACGAAGCACATAAGCTCAAAGATTTCAGCAGGTATCGGATGCTTAGAAACAAAGTACAATATCTCATTCGTCAGGAAAAGAAACTACATTTCAGAAAGATGATTCAAGACAAAGCAAACAGCAAAGAAGTCTGGGCAGCCATTAGAACACTAACACACAAATCAAAGTCAATAAACTCTTTACCAAAAAGCTGCTCCCTCACGGCAACTCATTTTAGCAACCACTTCAAAACAGAAATTAGCCTTCTCAAATCGACACTAAAGCCAATGGACTGCGATATTAGTAAATTGACAGCCTTCTGCAACACTGAACACACCACAACAGATCTAAGACATATTCCTTTTCTAACAGTACATGAAGTTCTCAAATATATCTTGGCATTAAAAAACAACAATTCATCTGGGCTTGATGGTATCAGCAATAAGATTCTACGTTACGCTGCGCCCATCATTTGCGACTCCTTAACCTATGTGTACAACCAATGTATTGCACACAACTACTTCCCCACAGCATTTAAATCTGCCAAAAGTGTACCCCCTCTATAAATCTGGCTCACATAGCGATCCCAACAGCTACAGACCAATATCCCTTCTATCATCTCTTTCAAAACCACTAGAGAAACACATTTACAACACCACATTTCAACACTTAACAACAAACAAACTGCTCATTGATAGCCAGTCAGGTTTCAGACCCAAACATTCCTGTCACACAGCGCTCACCAAAATGGCAGACAACTGGCTGTCGAACATAAATGATGGAAAATTATGTGGTGCTGTTTTTGTCGACTTCAAGAAAGCATTTGACATGATTGACCACACTATCTTGGTTCAAAAGTTGGAAACCCTCAGAATAGGCTCTAATCCACTAAACATCATCAAATCATTCCTGGCAGATCGACAACAGATAGTGCTTCACAACAACTCGGCATCAGATTTCTCGAAGGTAGTTACAGGAGTACCACAGGGCTCTATTCTTGGGCCCCTACTCTTCGCAATGTTCATCAACGACCTGCCACTACATCTAAAATATTCAACTTGTGACCTCTTTGCAGATGATTGTACTATCTACACTAGTGACAATGACTGCGTGGCACTTGAAATGACTCTTCAAAGCGATGTAGACAATCTAAGAAAATGGAGTAATATGAATCGTATGCCAGTAAACACAACAAAAACGAAATCTATGTTGATTACCACCAGACAGAAACTCCTAAGCTGCACCAAAAGATCGCTACAGCTACACGCGGAATCAATACAAATTGAACATGTAACAGAACACAAAGTTCTGGGGATCACGATTGACCAGCACTTAACGTGGAACTCCCATGTACGGAATTTAACCAAACACATAGCACAAAAGACGTACCAGCTAGCCAAAATAAAACACTTCTTAGACGCAGACACTAGACTATTGTTCTACACCTCACATATACAGACACATCTAGATTACTGCTCTAATGGGATTGTTGCCCTGCTTCCACCTCGAAGAGACTGCACTCCCTGCAAAAGAGAGCAGTGCGTCTGATCACCGATAATCGCACGACACCACACACAAGGACAGGAAAAGAACCCAAAATACTGTCGCTAAAAAAAAACGTCTTCTCTACAACAAAGCCAAGCTGACTCACACAATTCTATCTAACAATGCCCCGTCGTACCTAAGATCATTGTTTCAAACCAGTAGAAGGGAGGGACAACGATTACATCAGTTACGTCTGCCCAAACCTAGGATCGACCTGTTCAAAAAGAGTCTAGCCTACTCTGGTGCCTACTTATGGAACAGCCTTCTACACCACCTAAAAAGCCTACCTACACAATATTCTTTTAACAAAGCACTTTTCAAACACTTCCTCAACACTGATTATCTACCCCCATAGAAACAGTATTTGCCTGTCAACATCTCATCCATAGGTCAACATTTCTTTTCCTCTTCCGCTCATTTTTGTGTGTGAATAATTTGTTTTATATCCAAGTAATATCATTATTATATTCACTTTAAAATATTATTATATAATGTAATGTATGTGTGAATGTACCCACATAATACTGTACTTTAGAAATGTGAGTCGTGAGAATGTACCTGCATACCAAAAATACAGATTAATTGTAGACGGATTGACCGCATGAGTGAGTGTCGGTATACAGAATTTATTTATTTTTATTTATTGTTTTATTTATTTTATTTTATTATTACTTTTTTCCCCCATTTACTAGCTTGTTTGTTTCAAAAAAAAAACCCCTACTCATTTTTTATTATTATTATGCTTGCATACTGTAAATGAATGCTGTTATGGTAACTTTATAATGTTGCATGCCTTTAAATTAATGCTTAAAGCATCATGTGGGAATGAAAGGATATAGTATGCAAGATTAATGAGAGTGGAAGGGCAGAATGTTAGACGGGCCTGCGCGCCCAATTCTTTACCCTTCGAAAATAAAGTTCGTTCGTTCGTTCGTTCGTTCGTTCAGTATACTTCTTCTTGTCTCTTTTGATGTTTCTTCTTACTTCTTTGTTTGCTTCTATGTACACTTCATGAGCCTTGGCTTTTGAGCTTCTGGTTTTGCTTCTGTTCTTTTGTTTTTCCTTAACCAGCGGCATTTGGGCTTTCAGCCCTTCGGCCCAATGACATGTCATTGCGAGGCTGGGGAGCTTGTGGACTTTCCTTCCAACCCGGTCCCATCCACAGACGGTTTATCTCAGGATAGCAGTTCACTTTATTCAGTCAAAATCATCCCGGTCGATGACACTCTTTCAAATGCCCACTCCCGGGCTTGAACCCTGAACACCTGATCGCCAGCGCAATGTGGTAACCATTACACCAGCGCGGTTCCCTTGCTCCTGTTTAAATCTGCATTCTTGTTTTTCCTGACTTCTATCATGTTTATGGTTTCTGTTGTTATCGATGCTTTGTACTGATGTTCTCTTTTACTCAGTACTTCTCCACATATAGGGTTAGTAAAAATGAAAAAAAAGGGATGACGGTAAAAGACAATTCACACACACAGATGAAATGTGAAAAATTAGTTAATTAAATGTGCGAGTGAACCTATGTAAATAGTGAAATGCTGTGATATACGGTATTAAGTGTTACCACACTGATGACCACTCTACACTGTCTATGACCTTGTGCAAACCCAGTCCCAGTGTCATGAAAAGCAAGCGCTGTCACTAACACCTGGACTGTCTGAGCAATACCGTGTGTGTTTATGTGAATACGTACGTGTGTTTATGCCGTGTGTCTACAGTTGCCACTTTTTACCTACACAATTAAGCTATGTAAGGTCAAAATGCTTACCATACACTGGTCTGAGAGATAATCTTTCTTGACCTCGTCAAAGTGCAAACAAGACATTACATGAGGTGTAGCTTCGATGCTGACATTATAGTACTCGCCAGGTTCTTCATCTTCAATTTTACTGTTGTTTTTTACTATCACACGTCTAAATGATGTTGTATCCACTGCCTGGTTTAGCTTCAAGCTGATTTTAATTCTATAGTATGGGGTGTTTCTCTTTAACTGTTGCTGGAATACATTAATAAATAAACTTGGAGTTGTGCAGGTGAGATGTGCTGTTTGGTGATATATTTGTTGTGATGTCGTAGACGTGTTGTCTGGGGGCACATTAACCGTGAAGACAAGCAAAACTGTGTGATGAATTGCACTATCGGGTAGTATATTTATTGTAATTAATTTAGAGGAATGTGTAGGTAAAACACGATGTCTGCTGGTATATGTATTGTGAATATACCTCAACACTCCGTCAATGGACCTTAGTATGATGTAAAATTATGGTCAACAAATATCAGAATTCTGTAAGTGAGGAACATTGATGTATTTATTATAATTAATTTCCAGAACTACCCGTTCAAGAAGTTAAATTTCAAATTTATCTCGACAGCAATCTGGACAAAGTTGGAGTCACAGACAACGACAGCAAAATAAAAATATTAAAGGTCTTATGATTTTTTAGAACTATGTGGAAATTAGTCCAACAAAGAAAATACAAACCTTAACCTTAAATGTGAAGTAAGTCCTATTGTATGGCACTAAACATGGACAACAACAAAAAACGGTAGCCAAGCACTTACATGATGTCATAAATATCTGCTTGTGTGGAACACAGCGATTAAAAAAATATGACAAGATAACCCACGTAGAACTGACGGAAAGAACAAGAAAAATACTGATGGAACGAGATGAGAGGAGAAGACACAGGAACTTCATAGGACAACACAGAGACAGCGAGTTAAAGCATCATAAGGTATTAGAGATTCTTGAATCTATAGGGTAAGGTAAATAGATGGAGATCAATAAACACACAGGTAGTAGATATAAAATATATGTAGACAACATGACAAAACCATACACAGATAGCACAGGACATGACGACTTGCAAGGTATTTGAAATGACATTCACCCATCTTCTTCTTTGATCCTTAGCCGCCGACCGTCAAAGCAGTCAGTGGCCATCACGCCTAGTGGCGTCTTGTAGGGCAACAACAAATTGATTCCACTTTGCTCGGTCGGCGGCCATCTTTCGTACAGTGCCCCAACTCTGGTTCATTCTTTGCATCTCAGCCTCCAAAGTCCTCCGCCAGGTTGTTTTTGGTCGGCCTCTCTTTTCGTTTTCCTTCAGGGGTCCAAAGCATACCTGTTCTTGTGATGGCATCGGGGTCTCTTCTGAGGACATGGCCTACCCAGCTCCAGCGTCTGCCAGCAATGATTCACCCATAGATGAGTTGAAAATTTACGTTTACATGAATGAATACATTTTTAAAAAAGCAGATGAGAAACAATGCCTGTAGTTTGCTTGTCGTGAATAAATATCGTTGTTCTGACCAGACAAGCAGTGTTTCTGGGCACATATGTATTTTTCTATGATGTCTAGCGGTCTTTTTGTGAAATAATTATTGCCTGTATAAGTAAAACGTGCTTTGTGGTGGCATATCTTGTGTGACTCTCGAATCGTTCGGTGAAATATTTATTGTGAATTAATCTCAGAACAATGATTGGCTAACGCTTATGTCTGATGGTATACACACACACACGCGCACACACACACCACACTCACACACACACACACACACACATATATATATATATATATATATATATATGGTAAAAGTTCCAGCACACACCGCTTTTGCTGGAAACGAGTTAGCAGACCAGAGTGCTAAACAGAGAAGAATAAATAAAAACACTGTAAGAGCAGGGGTTGGAAAGTCGGAGATTAAGAATCACTCTATAAACGAAGATTGGAAGACAATATAGAAGAAAAGTAATAAAGGTAGAGACGTGTTCAAACTTTTGAAAGAACCAACAAGCCCGTGCCAAATCAAAGACGAAATAAAACTACCCATAAACAGAACATTGTGGCGTCTCAGACTATGTGAAGATACTTTATGATATAAGAACCACACTTCCATGAATGCCAGGAGAAAATAACACACGATCATCGTAAGTTGAACCTGAACATGTTCTTTACTGAATAATCATATTACAGGGGCTAGGCTGCTTAGTGTAGATGTCCCAGGGAAAGTCCAAACGATATTAAATGGTATATATAAAAAACAAATAAAAACATTAAAAGATAAACATACTTGTACAACTCTCCGCAGGAAATTTGTGGTAAACTTCTAAATACAATATCTAAATTAGGATATAACAGTATAGTGCATAAAGTCAAAGATAGGATAGTACTACAAATTTTCATTGTTGGCGTCGCCTACGCCTTCAGCTTATTATTTGATAGAGGGGACGGAGAGATAACCCAACGCAAATCACGTCTCACAATTGTTTCTAAAAATAAAACTAACATGCTAGTAGTGCCCTTAGGCGGTTTCACAATACGATGAAAAAGTTAGAAACAGTGGACACTACGGTCATGGAAACACGCTTAGCTCTTATTGCGAATGACATAAACTCTCGTAATTAGCTTGAAAGTACATGAGAATAGAATTGAACAGGAGGTAGTTTAAAAATCAACAACTAACAAGAAAAAAAAATATGGAATATTGAACCAAGCCACGTAGCCCCATAAAAATCATATATTCGTGTACCTTGTGGCTTTGCTGACTAAGAATATGTTATCAATTACATAAATAATCCATTAGATAATCAAATATTGGGGATAATACATAGAGAATCGGAGATACTGTCAGGTCAAGTCATATCTGCTTAGATTGGATAGCATATTTTTTGGGGGAAAAAATTAGGTGAGAGAAAGGCTAAGATAGTACAATGAAAGGGATTGGATGGAATTTGAAGGAAGCCGTAATATTATTGGCTGACCTAAATATACAAATCTAGTTGGTAATAGAAACGCATAGGGTTTGAGATAATTTTTTTTTAAAAAGAATTCATTCAAAAAAGAGATGCTTGGTCTCATTGGCCAAAGCTTTTTTACATGATAGTAATAGTAGGATGCTCGCTGCCATTTTTCCAAAATATTCAGAGGAGCAAGAAGCGATGAGCAGACCTTTGCTTTTTTATTAATAATACTACCATCAGAAAGCAGTCTGAACAGAGGCAGTGATGAAAGTGTGCCATATTCTATTGCCTAATTCATCGTTAATTGTTTATATTTCCTTGATATGTGGTAAGATTGATTTTATTGACTTTTTAATTAACAATGGGTTGTGTGTAAGAAAAGGCCATGAAAAAAGATTGTAATTAAATGGTTCCATAACAGACTTAGGCATGGCCTAGATGTTGATCCATCATATAAGGGACTATAAGAAAACTGGAAAAATTTGTTCCATCAAACTAAAGTGGAGAAGCAGGGTTGTCAGAGAGAGCTGACCATGTTCTTTTGTGTTGACCATATGTTTACATGTAAATTAGGAGGAATTAGTTTGATATTAAGACAGAACCAAAACTTGCATCGACAGATGTTCCTGCTGGCACTTGTCTGGTGCTAGTACTCAATCAGTGAAGAACTCTGCAAGATTTCAAAGAATCTCTGGCACCTACTGTCACGTAGGTTTTGATCATTAAATTGCCTATAGCGTCTTCCTATTCTTTCACCCGAATTCTTTAATTTTGTTATCTCTTTTTATTTCCTTTTCCTGTATATTTTGCAACCATTCGTTTGCGAAATATATTTTCATACTATTCCTTAACGTTACCTGTTTCTTTTCTCAAAAATGGAGAATCGCAATAGTGATTCTATTGCATCAGATGTCAGTCGCGCAAGTAGACGAGAATGTGCGAAAAATTCGTTTCGCTGGACATAGAGCAGACTTTATGTCTACATTGGCACCTGTCACGCGCGGGTTTTTCGGCTGAGCGCTCAGGAAAGGCGTGATTACTGACATCTCTACGACACAGTTGTAGACGGTTGTCTGAGATTTGCAACTGTCACGCGCATTTCTCGGTCACTGGTGGCAGTTACGTCACGCGTTAAGCTGACGTAGGTGTTTTACACGTAAAAGGGGAGATGATTTCGGAGTTTGAGAAAATGTGGGATTGTTTGCCCCTGTTTTCAAATATCCACCCAGGAGCTGAAATCTGATTTCATTTCAGTCTTCAACATATTCAGTAGACGAAACACGCGTGCTTAGCGAATGAAGCTTGTATAGCGAATTTCATAGTTCTCGTCAGATTTGTGACGAGCTTCTAACTACCTATCTAGTGAATTATCCTAGTCGTGGTGTTACCGTAGTGCTGTGGTGAGACATCATATATTATTATCTAGTATTTTGTGAAGTGGTTAAAGTTTTATTTCACTAGCTAGATTTGGTGCAGTGCGACTAATTTATAAGTCTGTAATATTTTCTAGTGTCGCATACAGTGGAAAGCAGAATAAATTATATTTCTAGCTTAACAAACATGTAACTATAATGAATTTAGTTAACTGCTAACTACCCAGTCGAGTATCTTTTTCTAAACTAACTGATAATGCTAGATGCGACATCAGTGAATATTGACGGAATACGCAGATATTCCTAATTCCTGATGATCGATTTTTATATAACTTACTTCACGGGAAGTTTTAAATAATAAGTCAAGTTGTAGGCTTGCCGTTTAAAATGTCAAGTTATAACGAGTACATATTCTGTATATTATATTATATGTTGTTTTTCTTCATTCAGTGATTATTGGGGTGATCCCAACTGGCCAGCGTTTAGTAGTAAAGAGACATATTTGTGAGAAGCATAGACATTTCCTATCTTTAACCACGTGGGTTTTATTTTCAAGTAACACTAATCTGACAGTGCATATGCCATCAGAGAGAGAGACAGTAATACGACTCCCACTAACGGTTTCTAAAGACTAGAAATATATATTGGGCTTTTGAGCCAGTTCATATTGCTCCACAAATTTAAATGTACATGCTGCCTGGCGGCGAGAATAGTTACAAGATAAACATTAACATTCCGACAGAGTTTTTGACTAGTATTGTGGTGACCAAATATAGTACCTTCCTGAAAGTAGACACCGATCTGACATTCCTTAAATTCTAGAAACCAAAGCTAATGACATTGTGCTCTGCTAACTTTCGTGCCTGGACAAATTTTATGTGACTTAACAGACATCCGAAAAAATAAGAACACCCAAGGAATCGTTCCCTGAGACAGAGAAATTCAGTACGTCTTGTTGGAACTGGGGATTTCTTGGTCGAGAACTGCATTTACGGGTCTGTGTGAAGGTCCTAGAATTTATTATGTTCCCAGAGGCAGCGAGCAAAGCTGTAAGTATAACTGAGAGCACATGGCCATGGCTGAATGAATACGAGTGTACGCAGGTCTGAGTGTTATTTTTCTGTTGTATTATTGTCACCCATTTGCTGTCTTAACTCTTTAATCTGCAGAATTTGTTACTAATGCTAGAAATTCTTTTTCTTAGGCTAAATCAGATTATCCAACTCTGTTCATACATTTACGAGAAAGAAAGAACCCTCTTAGACTCAACTTTATGTATCTATAACTCTTTGGGCCATCATCTGTTCTCTTAACGGGGCTGTGGGCTAAACCTAGAGTAAGATTCTAACGGGCTATTATCCGTGTAGCATTTTCTTGAAATTTTATGACTATTTGTATATGTTTTTTTTCTTTGATGAAATTTTTTGTGTTGTGAGAAGATTTTTTTTTAGATGATAATAATAAAATCTCTCTTGAACTAAATCAGTGCGTTGGTCAGCTCGTTCTAATATATATATTCATTGTTATAGATTTCCCACGTCTGTGCGTTTAACTGTCGTCACGTGTATGTGCGTGCCCGTGAGTAGATAGAAATATATGTAATATATATATATATGTGTTTAGACTGTCTGACGCTGTACAAGCTGTCGTAGAAGATAGGTGAGAGAGAGAAGAATTGTTTTTTTTTTCGCTTTCAGAGACAGCCTCTATATCACAGTCTATCATCTCACTGGTGGGAATTCTAGTTCATTTTACTAACTCACACTGTGACTCTCACTCATTCCAACCTATTCAGAAGGGACCAACCCAAGTCTTAATTCTCCTATCTAAAATCTACGACAAATGGGGTCTCGCCCGACGGATTTTTGAACTTAGAATAGAAAGACGAGTACGACAAATGTGGACTCGTCTATCGGGTTTTTGAACTTAAGATTCTTTATTCTGAAATAGAGTAAGAGTGTGATGTCTTGTGAGTTGTTGTATCTTTCAATAATTTATCCCTAAGACTAACGATCTGTTTTCGGGCGTGCTGACCACACAAACTGATGAGTTTTTTGCCACAGCATTTGAATAATATACATTTGAGTTACAGGTCGATTTCGTCGGAATATATGTTATTTGTTGATTTGTAATACTAAACGCTGGTAAAGTGGGGAGTGTATAACATTCACTGGTTTCTGAAGCAGGTAGGTGTTTGAGCAAAGCTAAGGAGTGCGTTACGGACTATTTGTCCAGATTAATTGCCTCCCTCACCCTAACTGTCTTCAGGGGTAAACTTGATAGTGGATTAAAAATTAAGGGATTATTTTTTCTCTTTAATTTTTGCAATAATTATTTTGTTTCCACTGTAGCAACTTATTTTTCAGAAGTAATCTTAACTACCATTTAGTTAGTGTAGTCGTGTTTGCATTAGGTACAGGCGCCTGCGCCTAATTTGTTACATAAGGAACTTAAAGAAGTGCAACAAAAGGATCCTACTTTGGCACCCTGCTTTAGGAAACTGCCCATGGCGAAGGAACCAACACAGCACGGGGACATTTTTTCTAAGGATGGCGTACTGTATCGCAGAACGGCGAAGCCTGATCAAGGTTACAACCAGCTCCTAGTACCGAAACAGTACAGAAGCCAAATCCTAGAAATGGGGCACTCTCTTCCCTTCAGCGTACATATGGGACAGAACGCCACAAACCAACGTATAACCACTCATTATTGGTGGCCAGGAGTAAATACTGATATTATCAGATATGTCAAATCCTGTGCCCAGTGCCAACGTGTGCCACCCAAGCAACGGGCACCCCCAGTCTCGTTGGGTGAAATGCCAATAATGGGAACACCATTTGAACGGGTTGTGATCGACATTTTAGGGCCTTTCGAAAGGACTAAAAGAAGGAACAGGTTTATCCTGACCTTAGTCGATACATGCACTTTATGGGCAGAAGCTATACCGCTAACATGCGCAGATGAAAAGCATGTCGCAGAAGCCCTCGTGCAGATTTTCACTCGGTTGGGATTCCCTCAACAAGTGTTGACGGATAACGGATCTCCATACCGAAACCTGTTGATGGATGAGATCATTAAGATCTTGAGGACCCAACACATCTACACAAAGCCTTATACTCCGGCCGGAAATGGGCTCGTGGAACGTGTTAGTGGAAACCTCAACATGATGTTAAGTAGACTGGCGCAAGTGAAACCTGAAGATTGGGATTGCTGCATTCCGGCAGCTTTATTTGGCTACAGAGAATCTCCTCATACTTCCACAGGATTTCCGCCAGCTACGCTTTTATTTGGCAGACCTATAAAGGAGCCGCTGGAAGCCTTACTTTGGTCGCTGACAGACCAGAAGGCTGATGAGACAGTTGTCTCAGCCAGTAAATATGTATCGGATTTAAAAGGAAGGTTGAAACTAGGATGGGACCTAGCAACGACTAACTTTAATCGAGCACGCACAAAGCACGCTAACCGATACAGGAAAGTCGCGAAAGAGAGAGAATTGGAAGCAGGAGAGAAAGTTTTGGTGTTACTCCCTACTGACAACAACCAACTGAAGGTCGGATGGTTTGGGCCGTTTACCGTCCGGAAAAAGATTTCTAAGGCTAACTACCAGAACTCTATTCAAGGTAAGGAGAAGGTTTTCCATTTAAATCTGTTAAACAGATACTTGGAAAGACCAGTGCCAACCTCCGACCATCTCCTGACGATCGCCAGAGCTGACGAAGACGATGATAGTGGCAGGGATATTCCACCGCTATCACAGGAAATCTTTCAAAAATGTCAGAAGCGGCGACGCTCTTTCAAGCACGCATGGGAGACATTCCAGAGGAAGGAAACTTTGGGGAGTAGACTTGAGTAGGAATTGGAGAGAGATGGAGGGGAAGATAAGAGGGAAGAAGACAGACACCCCGAAGCTACGGTTATAGGAAATTTAATTCCATAACGTAGACATGGAGTGCTTCCATATCTTAAGGGGGGACGTCCTGTCACGTAGGTTTTGATCATTAAATTCCCTATAGCGTCTTCCTATTCTTTCACCCGAATTCTTTAATTTTGTTATCTCTTTTTATTTCCTTTTCCTGTATATTTTGCATCCATTCGTTTGCGAAATATATTTTCATACTATTCCTTAACGTTACCTGTTTCTTTTCTCAAAAATGGAGAATCGCAATAGTGATTCTATTGCATCAGATGTCAGTCGCGCAGGTAGACGAGAATGTGCGAAAAATTCGTTTCGCTTGACATAGAGCAGACTTTATGTCTACATTGGCACCTGTCACGCGCGGGTTTTTCGGCTGAGCGCTCAGGAAAGGCGTGATTACTGACATCTCTACGACGCAGTTGTAGACGGTTGTCTGAGATTTGCAACTGTCACGCGCATTTCTCGGTCACTGGTGGCAGTTACGTCACGCGTTAAGCTGACGTAGGTGTTTTACACGTAAAAGGGGAGATGATTTCGGAGTTTGAGAAAATGTGGGATTGTTTGCCCCTGTTTTCAAATATCCACCCAGGAGCTGAAATCTGATTTCATTTCAGTCTACAACATATTCAGTAGACGGAACACGCGTGCTTAGCGAATGAAGCTTGTATAGCGAATTTCATAGTTCTCGTCAGATTTGTGACGAGCTTCTAACTACCTATCTAGTGAATTATCCTAGTCGTGGTGTTACCGTAGTGCTGTGGTGAGATATCATATATTATTATCTAGTATTTTGTGAAGTGGTTAAAGTGTTATTTCACTAGCTAGATTTGGTGCAGTGCGACTAATTTATAAGTCTGTAATATTTTCTAGTGTCGCATACAGTGGAAAGCAGAATAAATTATATTTCTAGCTTAACAAACATGTAACTATAATGAATTTAGTTAACTGCTAACTACCCAGTCGAGTATCTTTTTCTAAACTAACTGATAATGCTAGATGCGACATCAGTGAATATTGACGGAATACGCAGATATTCCTAATTCCTGATGATCGATTTTTATATAACTTACTTCACGGGAAGTTTTAAATAATAAGTCAAGTTGTAGGCTTGCCGTTTAAAATGTCAAGTTATAACGAGTACATATTCTGTATATTATATTATATGTTGTTTTTCTTCATTCAGTGATTATTGGGGTGATCCCAACTGGCCAGCGTTTAGTAGTAAAGAGACATATTTGTGAGAAGCATAGACATTTCCTATCTTTAACCACGTGGGTTTTATTTTCAAGTAACACTAATCTGACAGTGCATATGCCATCAGAGAGAGAGACAGTAATACGACTCCCACTAACGGTTTCTAAAGACTAGAAATATATATTGGGCTTTTGAGCCAGTTCATATTGCTCCACAAATTTAAATGTACATGCTGCCTGGCGGCGAGAATAGTTACAAGAATAACATTAACATTCCGACAGAGTTTTTGACTAGTATTGTGGTGACCAAATATAGTACCTTCCTGAAAGTAGACACCGATCTGACATTCCTTAAATTCTAGAAACCAAAGCTAATGACATTGTGCTCTGCTAACTTTCGTGCCTGGACAAATTTTATGTGACTTAACAGACATCCGAAAAAATAAGAACACCCAAGGAATCGTTCCCTGAGACAGAGAAATTCAGTACGTCTTGTTGGAACTGGGGATTTCTTGGTCGAGAACTGCATTTACGGGTCTGTGTGAAGGTCCTAGAATTTATTATGTTCCCAGAGGCAGCGAGCAAAGCTGTAAGTATAACTGAGAGCACATGGCCATGGCTGAATGAATACGAGTGTACGCAGGTCTGAGTGTTATTTTTCTGTTGTATTATTGTCACCCATTTGCTGTCTTAACTCTTTAATCTGCAGAATTTGTTACTAATGCTAGAGTTTCTTTTTCTTAGGCTAAATCAGATTATCCAACTCTGTTCATACATTCACGAGAAAGAAAGAAACCTCTTAGACTCAACCTTACGTATCTATAACTCTTTGGGCCATCATCTGTTCTCTTAACGGGGTTGTGGGCTAAACGTAGAGTAAGATTCTAACGGGCTATTATCCGTGTAGCATTTTCTTGAAATTTTATGACTATTTGTATATGTTTTTTTGTTTGATGAAATTTTTGGTGTTGTGAGAAGATTTTTTTTTAGATGATAATAATAAAATCTCTCTTGAACTAAATCAGTGCGTTGGTCAGCTCGTTCTAATATATATATTCATTGTTATAGATTTCCCACGTCTGTGCGTTTAACTGTCATCACGTGTATGTGCGTGCCCGTGAGTAGATAGAAATATATGTAATATATATATATATATATGTTTAGACTGTCTGACGCTGTACAAGCTGTCGTAGAAGATAGGTGAGAGAGAGAAGAATTGTTTTTGTTTTCGCTTTCAAAGACAGCCTCTATATCACAGTCTATCATCTCACTGGTGGGAATTCTAGTTCATTTTACTAACTCACACTGTGACTCTCACTCATTCCAACCTATTCAGAAGGGACCAACCCAAGTCTTAATTCTCCTATCTAAAATCTACGACACCTACTTGTATTAAAGAAGTAAAGACCAGAGGAGACTGAAGTGTTTGGCCAAACAGACTACAACTGCGGCTTATTCCAGGAACCAGATAAGTGCTATATCTGGCCTGGGACAAATTATCACTAATAGATAATAATCTCCTGTGCTTACAAAAACATTCCTCCTAAAGAATATAAGGAACCATCATAGTGAAACAAAAGACAGTGGAATGATGACAATCCCCAACCTGCTTCCCATTCACAGTATTTAAATAGAGTAAACAACATCAAAGTGAACATTTGTAACAATGTACTATGGACATATTGTCTGTTGCATGTAAATATCTTTATATATATTTGTAATTATATCTATCCATCTAAATTGATTCTCATTGAACTGTAGTCCTGACCAAAACAACTTTAGGCTCAGGACCAATACATTTTAACAAAAAATATTTTAAATATAAAATTTAACAGCTGGAGTTAGTTGAGTTTCTCATAGTACTTAGTATATGTTTGTATATGTTTTTGTATTGAGATTCTTTAACAACACTCTTACAATACCCTAGACACTTTATGTAGCTTTCAGTCACGCTAGTCAAAAAGAATATAACTTCGAGTGAGATCGTAAGGTGGTAACAAGAAAGGTACTCTGTAATACAGTTGTTAATTGTTTACCTCAGAGACCTTCACAGTTGATCTCACTCAAGTACAACTAGACGCACACCATTCTTCTAAACATCTAAACCCACCACAAAATTGTGGAAGTTGGTATCAGAATTTTGCAAGCCCATTCGTTTGCCTACCCTTTCCTTTTACTGTAACAGGCTGCCCCAGAAGCTAAAATCTTTGGGTAGACAGGGGCAACGAGGAATAACGAAACAACAGATGAGAGAGAGCAAGTGTAGCAGTGCATTAAGCTTAGGCACACGACGAATAAGTGTCTTAAATAGCGATAAGTAAAATCAAAGTATAAAACTTCATTGAAAACTAAAAATAATAGAAATGATAAAGATGTCAAATGGGAAAATGAAGGACAGTCACTTAATGTTGAAAGGGTCGATACTGCAAGCGCCGTGCGGGGATCTAGGACAGCGGTCAAGCAAAGATCAGCATAACTAGCTGTCTCTCTGGTCACACATCTGGTGCTAGATGCCTCTAAATTCCAATACCTGGATGTCTGTCATGCTATGATTGTCTGCCCTTTCCTCTGAGCGGTCTGCCTGTTCTCTCTCTACCTCTTGGCCACGCCTACTTTTCTATCATTTTGCACTAATAGCTAATATTCTCTCTTTGATTCTGTCAATCTCGCAGAGCCAAAGACAGGCGCGTGGAAAAATCGGCACTCTGTCTAAATATACTGAAGCACATTAAAACGCACCACCTGTATAATCCAGGAACAGAGTGTGAAATGTAAATATAAGTGTTTACAAGTTTACACATTTGGAATCTGTATTCATTTTCCAATGAATCCATCCTGGTCATTAATTTGTACATTTGATTGTTATGAAATTCATTGCATTCTGTGCAGGCAAGGGAGAAAACCAAAAATGCAACCAATAAAAAAATTCATTCACACTATCCTCAGTATCTGGTATGTCCACCGTGTGCTTGCAAACAAGCTTGGCAGCGTCTCCGCATGGAACGCACAAGTCTCTGAAGGAAATTCCGGGGAATCAAGTCCCATTCACGTGTAAGAGCAGCTTCGAGCTGGTGCAGATTAGCTGGAGAACCTTGCCTGCAGACGCTGCATGCAAGCTCGTCCCACAGATGTTCTACAGGGGACATGTCTGGTGATATGGCAGACCAATCAATCGTCACAATGTTCTGCTGCTGTAGATATTGCTGCGTAATGCATGCGGTGTGCGCACGTGCGTTATCCTGCTGGAGAAGCTGCAAGTCTGGATAATTTTTGAACGCAGGAGCAACCAATGCATCCAGAACCTCATCTTGATATGTCACAGCATTAACATTTCCACGGAAGACGTGAAGAGGCAAGCGATGGTGAAAACTGAATCCTCCCCAAATGTGAATACTGCCACCTCCAAATCGGTTGTGCTGACGAACACAGCAATCTGCAAAGCGCTCTCCATACCGTCGCCAAATCCGCATACATCCATCAGCAAAGGATATGTTGAATCTGCTCTCGTCTGTGAATAAGACAGCATTCCACTGCAGTCTAGTCCATCTGACATGTTGCTCTGCCCATTTCAGGCGCTGCTGACAATGTCTGTGAGTCAAGTTTGGCCCAACATAATGTCGTCTTGCAGTAAGGCCTGTATCTCTGAGACGTCGTATGAATGGCATTCGAGAGACTTGCCCACGTCTACCCACTAATGCTCTTGCTGTTTGACTTGCCGGGAGAGAAGGATTCCTTAGGTGACTCAGCACAATATGACGATCTTGAGCAGGGATAGTAACTCGTGGTTGGCCACTCCGAAGTCTATCCAGGGCACTGCCAGTGGTTCCGTAACGTTCATTGAGACGTAAAATAGTGCTGTGGTGGCAATTCATCCTTCTGGCAATGGCCCGCGAGCTCATTCCGGTCTCCAACATACCAATGGCTCGTTGGCGGTGGTTTTCAGATAGTCGTGGCATTTGAAGCACATGTACTGGGTGTTTTGTATCAACGGCCTTTTTATACTGAGTATACTGCCACATCGCGTAAACATTTTCAGGGTCATAGCTGTTGGGAATCGTGTTGCAGGTAACTTTCATTGTTTTCATGTAGTCTGTACACAAACCGGTGGCTTGAATCATGCACTTTCCATTCCAGCAGCCATTTGCTCTTTACCTCATGGCAAAGACGGGGAAAATCCATTCCCACACTTTTTTTCCAGCTTCTCGGCATCAGTATATATAGTAGTGGTGTGTTTTTAATGTGCTTCAGTAATATTTTATGTAGAGATTCCTGGGGAAATCGGAATCCCCAAGACCCTTTGATATGGGAAATATGCTCTGTCCTTTTATTTTTGTCATCCACGGCGAACGAGCGTGCTGCTGTTACGTCTATTTTCTCGTTTCTCGATGCAGCCAGAGCATCTCTGCGGTAAGCCGGTCATCTGGAGTTGTTTGATCTTGAAATCGTGCAGAACCCCCACCCACCCCGGCTACGCCACCTGCAGGCTGTAGCTTTATATATAAGGTAGGGCTCTATCTCTCTTCACCATTGTCGCCCTTTGATTCATTGCTGCCTGAATAATCGTTATAAGGTTGATAGCCTATAACCAGATTTATAGTGCGGAAATTTATTTCCTTTGCTCGGTAAGCGTATCTCCATTTTTTGGTGTAAGTTAATTTATTGGGTTTCTAGCTTAAACAATATAGAGTCAAGGCCCGTGTATATATAATTCTTAAAGTACATTAACTTTAATATATATGTGACGGGGCCATAAAAACACCCCAGAGGCCTCCTTATGTTCATTTCATATTTATGTGTTTAACGCCCATATATTTTCGATGTGCTCGCTCCAAAGAGTACGCCAGCCTACGTGACTGCGCGAGCCCTCATATCGCTGGCGAGTGAAAAGTCTGACGCAGGAGAAGCTATTAGTTTGGTGAAATTCGCAGTACAGGCAAGATGTGAGAGACCCAGAGTAAGCAGAAGTTTGCACAGGATTAGCAATTGAGCACTGGCTGAGTGTTTTGTTTGGTTTGTTTGCTTACTTGTTTAATGTTTGTTCATTAGTTTGCTTTGTGGGTTTGGGTCACTGACAGGGTTGTATGAATAAATACAAACCCTTCATTAGAATCAAGAGTTTTATTGTTGTTCTGGTCGGTGCGAGTGTGCAAGAAAGTGATCACATACCACAACAGCATTATCATTTCTCGCCCACCCTATCATACACACACACACACATATATATGTGTGGATTCCGAGCTGGCAGATCAACAACAGACATGATCTTCTCTCTCCGCCAGCTTCAGGAAAAATCAAGAGAGCAGAAAAGACCATTATATATCGCCTTTATAGACCTCACAAAAGCATTCGACCTGGTTAGTAGGGATGGACTCTTTAAAATCCTCCTGAAAATAGGCTGCCCTTCTAAAATGCTGGAAATGATAAAGTCATTCCATGACGGCATGAAGGGAACAGTCCAATATGCTGGAAGCACGTCACAGCCCTTTGATATACGAAGTGGCGTTAAACAAGGCTGTGTTCTGGCTCCAACCCTCTTCGGAATCTTCTTTGCCTTACTCTTGAAACATGCATTCAGAGATGCAACTGAAGGAATATGCCTTCACACTAGGTCAGATGGCCGTCTGTTTAATCTTTCAAGGCTGAGGGCAAAAACAAAAATCAGAAGGGTCACTATAAGAGACTTGTTGTTCGCTGATGATGCTGCAGTCGTCACTCAAAGCCAACAGGAGCTTCAGAGCTTGATGAATCGCTTCACTAAAGCATGCAAGGACTTTGGCCTCACAATAAGTCTAAAGAAAACGAATGTGCTGAGTCAGGATGTGGGTGCTGCACCAGTTATCACTATCGATAACTATGAATTGGCAGTGGTGCACCACTTCACATACCTAGGGTCTACCATCAATGACAAACTCTCACTGGATACAGAAATCGACAGCCGCATTGGCAAAGCTGCAGCTACCTTTGCCCGCCTCACATCGCGTGTTTGGGGAAACTCTAAACTCACAATGAAGACCAAAGCTGCGGTATATAATGACTGCGTCACCAGCACACTCCTATATGGCAGCGAGACCTGGACGACCTATGCTATGCAAGAAAGAAGGCTCAATACCTTCCATTTGCGGTGTCTACGCCGCATCCTCGGCATCTCGTGGAAAGATAAAGTGACAAATGTCGAGGTGTTGTCACGTGCTGGCCTTCAAAGTATGTATACGCTTCTTAGACAACGCAGACTTCGCTGGCTTGGCCATGTTCGCCGCATGGATGATGGTCGCATCCCAAAAGATATCTTCTACGGACAATTAGCAGATGGCAAGAGAACAGTTGGGCGACCGCAGCTGAGGTTCAAAGATGTGTGCAAGAGAGATATGAGGGCACTGGACATGGATCCAGCAACATGGGAGGATGAAGCTGCCGATCGCACTAAGTGGCGATGCTATTTACGGCGCCACCTCAGATTGGGCGAAGAGAGGCTCACACAAGAAGCAGAGGTGAGGAGAAAACGTCGAAAGGAGCACCAGGAAAATAAGCAGCTGAGGGCTGTCACCTCAGGGGCGCATTCCCATAGTCAGTTATGACTGAAGGGGCTATTATTATTATTATTATTATTATTATTATTATTATATATATATATATATATATATATATATATAGATATATATATATAGATATATATATATATATATATATATATATATATATATATATATATATATATATATATATATATATATATATATATATATATATATATATATATATATATATATATATATATATATAAATATATATATATATATATATATATATATATATATATACTGTTTAAAAAAAACGCAACATTATTGCTGTGGTAATGGACACCAAATTTCAAACTTGTACCAAACTATTATTTTACGGAATTAATGTTTCAATCTTGGCATGAAGAAACTTTCAGACTTTAACAATGAAATGATGTTCATTGAATTTGGTTTGGACTTTATTCTTTGCGACTGAGGCCTCCGTTTCAGTAAGGTGAATGGCCTTCTCTGGCCTCTATCAGAGAACGATATCTCCTTGACATGGATCCAATTAGCCGTTGGATCTGTTGTTGTAGGATGGCTGCCCACTCTTCCTGCAGTGCAAGAGACAACTGTCGGAGATTGGCTGGAGCCACGTCTCGCTGGCGTAGTCGTCTGTCGAGTTCATACCATAAGTGTTCTATGGGGTTCATGTCTGATGACATGGCTGGCCACGGAATGGTCTGGACGTTGTTGCCAGCGAGGAACTGGGTGGTGAGTTGTGCCACATGAGGTCGAGCGTTATCCTGCTGAAAAATCGACCCTCGTGCAGCCAGAAGTGGAAGGACGTGAGGACGAAGAATTTCAGCGACGTATCGTTGGGCATTCAGGCGTCCTTCAATTTGCACCAGGTCACTTCTTCCCATGAAGTTGATTGCCCCCACATCAGTACACCTCCACCACCATGTGGAGGAGCCTCATCAACGCTGTTCTGGGCGTAGCGCTCATGGACTCTGCGGTAAACTCTTCTCCTCTATCGTGTCGCTGGAGCACAAAAAATTATTCATCACTAAACCAAACCCGTCTCCAGTCGTCCCAACGGTCCATTGACGATGCTGGTTCGCCCACTGCAGTCGGTTCTGGCGATGCCGGTCCGTAAGAACAGGACATCTGTAGGGTCTTCTAGCCCAAAGACCAGAGTTGTGCAGCCGGTTCTTGACCGTTTGATCTGAAATTCGACGAGCTGCTGACATTGACTGGACTGCGGAGGACGCAGATGCAAGTCGATTCCTGAGGTGACGCAGCAGTATGAAGCGGTCTCCGGCAGGAGTTGTGACTCTGGGTCTTCCACTGCGCGGCCGGTCTGCCACTGAGCTAGTTTCTTGAAATCGCCTCCAAAGGCGACTAATGGTGCTTCTAACCACATTAAATTGTCTGGCCACTACACTTTGTGACTGTCCAGTCTGTAAACGTCCAATGATGATGAGTCGTTGTTCTGCAGTGAGATGAGCCATACTTGCGCATTAAATTTTCAACAGAATTTATTCGAGGAGCGTCAATCTTTTATAGGCATTCAATAATATGGTCAGAGAGTTTTGTGTTCAGTAAGTTTCACCGGATTCTCATGAACCTGTCACGAGTTGTTGTCAAAAATGTTGTTTTGACCTTGACCTCTTTCATGACCTCACGAATCATGAGGTGAGTACAATTCAGGTAACCACGAGACGTAAATGACCAGATGGACACAGTCGATAGGTTGACTGATGACCAATCAGCGAATATCTTTTATAAAAGTAACACCAAAAAAGTTGGTTTCTTTTTTTGAACAGTATATATATATATATCTTGAAACCTAAATATAGGTTTAGTAATGATCACGGCCTTATGGGCTATGTTGTCTAAATGAGGATTGTGATTAATAGTGTCCCGTCATCATCGGAGGATTGTATTGAACATGGGAAACAGATACCATAATTGTGCATCATGTGTTTCATGTTCTTAGCAAAGAGTCAGAGCAAAGGTTTCTGATAAGAAGCTTAAAAGACTGCAGTGTGTGATTGAAGGACCACTCTGCCCTCTACAATTCGCCGGATAGCCTGCAGTGAAAGGACCTGAATGTTATATGTATTCATTACTTTAAAGAAACACGATCCAAAAGTCACCAATTGTCCGAAATGATGAACAAAGACATTGACACCTTATAATTTCTCAACTTATGATTTATTTAAATACGTATCTGCAATCTTAACCAAACTTATATTTTAATTAATAAAAGTACAAATCTATTTTTATAAATCGTTTTTTGATTGATTTTGTTTAAATTTCAGTTTCTGCTTGAAATTGTGTTAGTGTGTGTAAATTAAGAGAATGATTTAATAATTAAATTAGTAGGGATAATTAATGAGCTACATTTCTCACCAACTATTACTAGAGACACCCTTGGAGCAAAGAATAGGTCTAGCGAGAAGGTGACTTACTTCACACCTCTCTTCTACTGCTACCATCTAGGACTGTGCAAATAACTACCTCACTTGTCCCATGCATCCCTATAACTAGTTCCCCAGTTCTCTTCTTCATTTCTTGGAACTATATCTATAAATCTAACATCCATGGTGTCACAACGTGCTCTGTGGTTTCTGTATAACTTTGTTTTACATGATGGGGTAGCCAGCCCTGTAAGCATCATCATGTTAGTCAACTGGAGCCACATACATGCTTTAATGTGCAGTAGTCCTAATTTTTCTAAATGTGATGTGGGGTGGTACATTATTTACATAGACTCTTGCACTATTGTATTGATGAAGCAGATCGTCTGTAAATCATACATACAACTTACTTGTGTTAGCTGTGGTAAGAATATCAAATCTCTATTTCGGAACAAGATGCCCCTTGCAGTGTCAATGGGCTCTGGTCCTGTCAAGGGAATCTCTAGCATATCTTCATCGGCAATCTTTGAATGAAGCAAAAGACAAGAGTAAAATGGCTTTTTTAATATTTAAAAAAAAAAATATTCCAGCACTTACATTTTGTCTATTAGAGGTTTTAATGGTCATCTCAAATTATAAACACGATATATTATAATTATAGTTCACCTTTCTCTATAACAAAAACAATATAAAAAGTTTCTTTCATCATAAAAGCAAACCATGCAAAAATGAACATGTGAAGTTTTCTGCGCTGAACTTCAGTACTTACCTTAACTGAATATCAGAGACATGCCCACTACTTTCCAGCCATTATAATGGTGTTTTAGTCAAAGTGTTCAGTTATTTTATTTACATCTTAAAATCTAAAACAGTAAACCATAAAATGCGTTTTTTTTCTCTCGAGTGCACTCGACGTTGTATCTGACTGCTTATCTCAGCTTGCTGCTCACATGACCAAATGCTGTGATAAGATGGTCCGAATCTTTCATGGGCTTTTGCCTTTTTCGTCATAGTTCTCATTTTAGTTCTTCAACGCTATGTCAATCGGTGAGTACTACATTACTATCGATAAAGCACTTCGTTTGATTATATATATTCAAACACACAGATAGAAGCTTAACTTTTGTTTTTTGGATGCGACAAATAAAGCCACACCTGAACGCAAGAATACCGGTCAACAATGGATAACTCTCCCTGTGACACAGAACAAACAATTGCTTTATCAGGCAACCAATCCCAACTAACAGGTTTTATCGCCGCACTTGACTCACGCAGCCGAAATGTTAAGTGAATTGAAGATCATGCTCTTTTTTAAAGATTGACTTTCCTGGCCCTGCGAGCCAGACAAAAAGAATGGGATTTGCAAGAAGGAACCGGATTGGTGGAGGATGGGTACAGCGTGACGAAGGGCCTAAGAATTGTTAAAGATTGGCAGTTAGAGAATATTGTCACCGCGGGGTAATAACAATATTTAATTTTGGGGGTTTTCTGATTACATCATATGGTAAACCTCTAAGACGCACCAATAAGGAGAAACATGAAGGCTGAAGTCACTGATTAAGGTTTCTAAGAGATGCGTAAACCACTAAAACAAAGTTAATAGCATTCCTGACGTGGTTTTAGGAATAAACCAACAACTGGGTGCATGCCGTCTAAAAGAAAGCCATATTTGACATTTTAAAACGCGTCAAAGATCTTCATGTTAGTTAAAGATGGACGATAACTTTCAATATACAGTAATTTCATGTGAGTACCCGTTTAGGACTTAGAAAAGATGCTTTCCGGTAAAGCAAATATCTTCTACCTTCCTGTTTAAATATTACGCGTCCTCGGAACATTAAAACCAAGTTAACTTAAAATGAAGAACTAAAATGGACTTAAACGGTATACTAAGTCGACTAACTTAACTTCGTAACATCGTTTTCAAAAGAAGATTCACGACAAATATGACAAAAATGTACCGAATATGATGGACCATCCTATATAAAACGACTGACGAATTGCGAGGTTGTTTTTTTTTCTATTTGTAACTACGTACAAACCACTAAAACTATAAAATTCCTTGGACGAAAGAATCAGTCTACAGTTTCATCTTCATTTGAGATGCTACAACAACTATAATATTCATTCAATGCCCCTGAAAAGAAAGATCTCATCAATAAAGAACATGACTCGAAAATTGTGATTGAGAACTCTCTTTGGAGAAGTTATTTGGACACATATTTTTCGTGTCTTTGAGCATCCATTCAATGTTATTCACAAGTTATAAATGTCAACTTCCTTTTTCGCTGAACGAAATGGGAAGTTACATTGCCCTTGTAATAACTTTTGATCCTCAATGTTCAAATGAAATAAAGAAAACAACTTGCTGAATAACATTAAGAATACAATTTAAAAGGGTGCTGAACGAGATAGCCAAAGATATAAAAATCACATATCTATTCAGAAAGCAAAATAAACAGTAGAGATGACTATACTTGTACATCAGCCAAAAGAGACAATGTTCTGTTCTACAAAACGATCTATACTACTCTTGGTCCCTGTGTTTAACAGACCTGATTTAGTAGTCTGAGACAGTTCCAGGCTGGTCTTCTTTAATAATACCAGAGAGCAGTGGCGTATCCTGGTAATGCGAGCTAGGCGTGCTGCTACTTAAAATGAATATGTACGCCTACTATTTAACTTCTTCCCCTCTTAATTTAAAAACCAACTATATTCAATTACGCAACGATAGTTATTAGGGGTATATGTCAATTATCTCCGAAATACTAATTAACTTACAACTTGAAACTCACTGTCACTGTAATAATCGGCATTCCCGGCAACTAACAAAAATTAATCACAAAAAACACTGGACGGACACAGCCGATTTTTACCACTCGAGAGCTGCAAGACCACCGCACGCATGTTTGTATTGTATTGACGTATCTGGCCGTGACCCCGATCCACACAAACCAATCTTCAGACGTGAATCCGAAAGATGCAGCATGCATTGTGACGGAATTACCCGAGAAACTTCGGGCAATTGTAACCAACCAATAAAAACTGCACTATAAAACGCATCTGGGAAACTGAAACCAGATATACTCGTAGATTCTATGCGGGAAAATCCGTTATCCTGATGCGTGCGGTCCGAAAGCAGAACTTTAGAAGAGAAATATTTTATAGAATAATAAATTAAATTTTTATTTTCCTTCGGGCATAGGTGTGCTCAGCACGCACAACACTCATAGAGAATACGCCACTGCCAGAGAGCCTACGGACGCATCTAAAATACAACGCGTCGCTCAAAATAATTCAGTACGTTCGGACACATTAGTGGTGCAAAACAGAGTCCCAGAAGCGGTAGTCTTGATTGACAATTTAATTAGAAAGTGATAGATAACGTCTAATAAGTTTTCAAGGAGTTGGCAAGAGAATCAGGAGGTTCGAAAAGGGAAAAATCAGGAGTAATGTTTTCATTTACCTTTTTATGAGATTACCTTTTGCGATTAGCCTAATAGCTAATTTGTGAAATATATACTACTCGTCAAAAGTCAAGGGCCACTTAGAAAAACCTTGGTTGAAACCATAAAACAAATCTGATATAAACGTAATTGGTATCAGTCAAAACGGCATTTATTGAATACCAAATTGACATGTCACGTAAAGAAATGGAAACACACATTCAAACACAATGAAGCTGTGAAGTGTGTCACTCACCTTTTCAAAAGTCACACAATAGATATTGGACAAATAGACATTTCAAAATCGGGTATGACCACCGTTTGCAGCAAGGCATTCAAGACAGCGTAGACGCATCGAGTCCACAAGGGTCCGAAGAGTATCGTGAGGAACAGCTTGCCATTCCTGAAGCAGAAATGCAGTCAGCTGTGCAACATCCATTGGCAGGGGGTGATTTGTTGACAATCTTCGACCAAGGACATCCCAGAGGTGCTCAATCGGAGAAAGGTCAGGTGAATGAGCTGGCCACGCCATCCTGATGATCCCATGTTGCTGAATAAACTCATTCACCCCACGAGCTCGATGGGGTCGAGCGTTATCATCTTCGAGGATGGCATTACCACCTATGGCCTCCAGAGCATGCTGAACAATTGGTCTCAAGATTTCGTTCTGGTATCTTGGGCTCGTCAAGTTGCCTTGGATGATGTAGAGTGGGGTCCTGCCATGTCTGTAGAAGCCCCCCAGACCATGACAGAACCTCTACCATAACGATCTACCTCTCGAATTGTGTCATCAGTAAATCGCTCTCCTGGTCGTCTCCAAACTCAAATCCTGCCATCATTGAATGACACAGTTAAGCGAGATTCATCAGTGAAGAGAACTTGACTCCATTGTTGCCTTGTCCATCGGATGTGCTCGCGACATCAAGCAACACGGGCTCTGCGATGAGCAGGAGTAAGAAGGATTCTGACTGCAGGACGTTGAGCAGCCAGTCCAAATTCATGTAAACGTCTGCGAATGGTGCTTTGACTGACGTTAACGTTTACATTTTGTCTCAGCTGACATCTTAGAGTGGAACAAGTCACTGTTTGATGGCGCAGGGCTGACAACAAGAGGTACCGGTCATCATGTCTATTGGTGCATCTACGGCGACCTGACCGGTTGCGATCCTCCACACTTCCTGTGGCCTGAAATCTCTCCAAAATTCTTTGGATAGCAGAGTGTGACACTGCAAGCCGTCTAGCAACCTCACGGACAGATAAACCACTTTCAACCCACGCTATAGCCCTCATTCTTTGTAAGGTGTCAAGACTTCTTCTCGGTGGCATGGTTTTTGCAAGTGATGAAACTACCCAAAGTCTGCTGACTGTAAAACAAATTAAGAGTGAACTCTGTTCACGAAAAGTCACCATTGCACGTGGAATGTCAATCAGCACGATTACTTCATCTGTTTGGTTGTACGGAAGTTGAAAATAAAAATAAAAAAAATCACAAATGTGAATTTATGGTCAGCAAACAAAATTGCACGTGATCACCATGGTTGTCAGTGAGTTGTTTTTATGCTTAACGTGCATAAAGGACTGTCAGAGGAAGATATTGCACCCATTCATTCTATGTGATTATATAAAAGTGTATTGAAAATAATAGGGTGACCCTTGACTTTTGACGAGTAGTATATTTTATTTTTTAATTATGCCTTTTTGTTAATTGTCGGTTGAATCTCAGGTCCTCCTTTTAACTATTTTAAGATAATGTCAAGTAGTAGTTTACAGTTATACACGTCACCTTCATATTTATTATGACATCATCAATACCAACGGATCTTTGTACATGCTTTCATGCTTATTAATTTTACAACTCTGACATCAGTGGTGCCTAAAGCTTGTAGCGGTTAGCCAATTTGTGTACTCTGGTAATCTTCATAACTATGCCAGCGGTAGATTTATTCCTGGCTGGTTCTACCGAACTGAACAGGTCTGCGCAGGTTGAGGTCAGTCTAAAGCTGGCACCCTGTCTTTCAGGTAGGAGATTTTAACACAGCGCCGACAGTGCTGTTTATGTAAATAAAATACAATCGCCACACGGAAACAGCAACAGATGAACATGCTTTGCTGCTGGATGAACATCTGTAGGGTGATGCTCGTATGCCTGTCAATGCTGAAAGCCAAAATGAAGCCATTGACACGAAAACGGATTCCCTGATCTCAAAAAGCGAAAGCAAAATTGGATTCTGGATTGTGTCACTTAATTGTGTTCGCTCTCTTTCCCTATAAGGCCGTATTGATCTACTGTTATGAGTAAAACTCATAACATATCTGTCGATATCAAATAACACTCTATTAGGGATTATTTGTGTTGATGTCCGGTATCCTGGTTTACAGGAAGTACGTCATTGCTTTTTGGGCGTAGTAGCAAAAGTCTACGGTCTATGTTAGCAGAAGTGAAGGATCTTTCTAAGTCTTTTCTGTGTGTGTTTCAAGGTGTGTCGAGCTCCTAGATGTTTTACTTTCTACAGATTCCTGAAGTGTTTGACCTCTAGATCACCCATACACCTCTGTGGGTCGATGCTAGATTTTCGTAAGAAAGGAATTCTGCATATTGTGCACGTGAGTTGTGAACTTTAAATAAATCTGCATGAAAATGTCGAGGACATTGTTCCATTAGCAGACTGCACAGAGACGCTAGAGACTGTCTAGAGGATACTATAACATGACATGCAGATCTTATATCTGTATTGGAGCTACGTGATGTGGATTAAATGTTAATGTGAACCGTCCAACCTGGCCTTTGCAGTATCTTTTATGTTGGAGGAGACGGCTGTGTTCGGGGACTGAATGACATACCCCTATCGGCACTTGACATGATCAGTGTGCGATTTAATTTAATAATCAAATATAAGTAGAAGAACCCAAGATTACCCCTCTAGCCCAAACGTAAAGCCCGTAACAAATGGGGACCAAGCTAAAGGATCTGAGCTGCAACTAAAATGTATTGACTGCTCTTATCAAAAAGAATTTTTTCATGTCCCTGGACTTCGTTTGTTGAAGAAAATCACATTTTTTTTTTTATGGCGCAGATGTCGTCTGCTAACCTGTGTGAGGTTGTAGAAACAGAAATTGCAGTTGCAAGCTTCCAGTTCGCTGCAGAAGCTGAATATGTTACAGTCACAAGTATTTGCTGCCGTATTATATTTTCAAAGTCTCAACTTTGATGCCCGGAAATGGGGTATTTTTATGAAGACGACGGACCAAAGCGATGCCCTGTTCAAGTCAGCTGTTCGTGACTTCTAGGCCTAACCTGGTCTACTCTCGGTGATTTTCATCGTTCCTCGGAGGAAAAGGCGCTGAAACCAGGAGAAATTTTTACTCGCAAAACAGATAAGTGAATTTATAGTTACATACAGCCTGTAATGCGGATAATCTTGTTTGCCAGGGTTCTTTTTTACAAGTTATATGTATTTCTGTGCATTTATTTTTCTATAGTAGTGGGAGGTTGGCGGGACTTGTGAATTTTTTTTTCTCAATACCTCATGATGTATGGTCGAGAGAAATTCATAGGCGTTCCTCAGTTTATGCATCTGTTTGGTTCAAATTGAGGGGCCGGCAAACATTGCTGAGTGTTACTGCCTCAATTGAATTAACCAGATCCATTTTTTGTCTAGTTGTGCAGTACAGTTAACTGTAAAGTTTGTTTTTGTGGTAAAGTTAATTGTAATTTTTTATTCAGTTTTCCTTCATTTTTGATTGTACTAATGTTGGCCGTCCCTTGCTATCCTTTATTTATTAGATTTTATACATGTTGTAAATTCGTGATTGTCTTGTCATAAGTGTGCTAGAGCTATATTTTGTTCTAACATTTTACACAGTTCTGCCTTGTTTCTTCATTGGTATTCCCTTCATTTAGCTATTGTCACTGTATTCAGAAAACATTTTTGTATCTCTGTCCTTTTATTGCTCTTAATATAACATCTATTTTAATATCCACCGTTACATGTATTTAGGTGAATTTGAAGTGGTGAAATAATTGTTGAATACATTGCTCACATATTGATAATATAATATTTGCATTATTGCTTGGCTAGTGGAAAGCACAATAATTGTAAATCATGGCTACCTTGGAGTATTTTATTAAGATTGGAAAAGAATGTGGTTAAGGAAGGTTAAGCCTTACTGTCATATGCATCTAGTGAGCTTGCTAAAGAGTTAAAGAGGTTGGAGGATGCAGCCAGAGAACAAAGAAAATTGGAGAGAGAGAGGAGAAGAAAGCAGCTGAAGAATTAGCTGAGAAAAGAAGAGCAGAAGAGATAAAGTAATAAAAAATTAGCCTATGCTCTAGCTGAGATAAGAGCACAACAGGAGCTTAGATTGGCAGAAATTGAATTGGAAAAATTACGACTTCAACAACCACAGGTTAATGTAATGAATGGTGGTGCTGACAAAAAGACTATTCTTCCATTTTTAAGCTCAATTTGCCAAAAATTAACTCAAATATCGACGATATTTCATGCTACTTGAATAGGTATGAAACGTATTGCCAAGAGTTTAAAATTTATAGAGCTACTTGGTCCAGTAGGCTCATGAACTTATTGGTAGGTAAGGCGCTTACTGCAGTCTGTACTTTAGATGATCAGACTACAAAGGACTATGAGGCTGTAAAAGCCATGTTACTGAATAGGTATGAGCTAGATGATAATGGATATTGGATGAAATTTAAGTCATTGTTACCAGATTCAGCAAAATATTTTTACTGAATTTATCACATCTTTTAAGCTTTATTTTTCTAGATGGGTTTATTTGTCCAAGATTGAAACAAACTTTTGAGGAGTTGTCTGATTTGATTTTGAGAGACAAGGTTTTGTCTTCAATTAGTGGAGACTTTTTGTCATTCCTGCAGGAGAGGAAACCAGAAGCTTTGTCTAATCTTGAAACTCTTGGTCGTCAATTTCAAGTTGCACATCCGGGTACGAACGTTAGTACGAATAACATTAAGGATTCCTTGCCAGTGGCATCTGCTAGGACTGTAAATTATAATACACCTAGGCAGAGATTAAACAATATGGACAGGAACTATAGAGTTAATCAAAACCATGACAATGACAATAACAGAGGCAGATATAAATTTAACAAACAATTTCAACAGCCTCAAAGAAATTATAACTCTTTTGATGATGGATATTGTGGTCAACAGTCATCATTCAGATATAATTATTATCAAAATACAGGAGGATATAATACAAGATCAGGCAGAGGACAAAGGTCATTTTATAGAAATAATGACAATTCTTTTAATAATAGAGGTTCTCAACAGAACAATAACTTCAGACAGTCAAGGAACCCTGAACGTTCAAATGCGTTCGTACATGTTGGTAACAATAATCCAGTTCATAATAATAGTGGTTTAGCTCATGCAAATGTATGTAGTGTTGATTTATCCAACAGTGCTAATTGTACTGAATGTAACTCTTTATTTCAGCCACAGTGTGAGTCCCAAGGCTTCTATGTTGACATCCATTGCCAGTCATGTCCTCATATGATGGTACAGGTTCATCATCATCATCAGTTGCCATCTCCACAACGAAGGTTGGCTGTATTGGATCTCCAACGTCTTCTGTCTCTTGTCTTGGTGGTGCACTCTGATAGACTCTTTCCCGTCCATCTCTTGATGTTATCTTCTCACTTATAACGTTGTCTTCCCCTTGCACGTTTGCCTTCAGCTCTCCCTTCTGTTATGGTCTTTTGCAAGGTGTTATGCTTTTTTATGTGGCCAAAGTATTTTAGCTGCCGAACTTTGACCTCTCTCATTAGTTCTCTTTTCATACCTAGATTTTCTAGGACCTCCTTATTTGTTTTCATCTCTTTCCATGAGATACGCCCCATTCGTCTATATATCCACATTTCAAGAGCCTCAATTCTTTCTTCCAAATGCTTATTCATCGTCCATGTTTCTGCACCATACAGAAATGCAGAATATATATAACACTTTATGATTCTCAGTTTTAATTTGTGAGATAACTGTTTGGATGTCAGTACATGTTTCATGTTGTTGAATGTAGCTTTGGCCATTCCTTCTTGATTTCTGTTTCACATCTGCCATCTTCTGTTATTATATGACCAAGATATACGTAGCTTTTGACTTGTTCCAGGATTTTCCCATTTACGCTTATCTTTAATGTGGGTTTATCGTCTGTTTTGCTAATTATCATAGTTTTTGTTTTCTCAATATTCATGTCGAGTCCATATTCATGACTTATACTGTTCACTTGCTTCACTAGTTCTTGTAACTCCTGTTCGCTTTCAGCTAACAACACAGTATCATCTGCATATCTAAGGTTGTTTATTGACCTTCCACTGATGTTCAGTCCTGGTATTTCCTGTATCTGTTTGAAAGTTTTTTCGGTGTATCAATTAAATAGGCAGGGCGACAGCAAACAACCTTGTCTGACACCTCTTTTTATGTCTATGTATGGTGAATAATTTCTTCCCGATCTTAATGTGGGAGTTTGCTCC
This sequence comes from Oreohelix idahoensis, assembly GCA_024509875.1. Taxonomy (NCBI): domain Eukaryota; kingdom Metazoa; phylum Mollusca; class Gastropoda; order Stylommatophora; family Oreohelicidae; genus Oreohelix; species Oreohelix idahoensis. The sequence goes on along the minus strand of JAMPIV010019878.1, from coordinate 404,395 downwards.
CAATAAATGTTACTGAGTATTCTTATATCTTTTCCATCAATACCTATGTCTTTGAGGCATTCAATTATTTTCTCATGATGGATTCTGTCAAAAGCCTTCTTATAGTGAATGAAGCACATATACATACTTTTTTGGACCTCTGTATATTTTTCTGCTAATATTCTTAGGCAAAATATTGCCTCTCTTGTTCCACTGTTCCGTCTAAAACCAAACTGTTCTTCTTGGATTTCGCTGTCTACTTTACTTTTTATTCTTTCCTGTATGATTTTGAGCAGTATCTTAATTGCATGACTCATCAGGCTGATTGTTCTGAAGTCTGAACATTCTGTTGCATTTGGTTTTTTGGGCAATGTTATAAAAACTGATGTCTTCATGTCGTATGGTAAATATCCTGTATTGTATATATATCGTTGCATATTTCTGTGATTGTATTTATACCAAAGCTCTCCAGAGCTTCTATCATCTCAATTTTTATGTTATCCATGCCTACTGATCTTCCTTTTGTATCATATGAATGGCATTCTCTACTTCTGATCTGAGAATGTTTGGGCCTTCATTAGAATCTGGTGATGGTTTTTTTTACCTCTGTTGTCCTCGAATAGTTCTATTACGTATTCTGCCCATCTGTTTGATATGTCTTTCTCATCAAGTAATATTACACCATTTTTGTTCTTGATACAGCTTCCTCCTTATGCAAACCGTGACCGATTTGATAATTTCTTTATTTCTTCATGCATATCTCTTCTCATGTGTTTTGCTTCCAAGTCTTCTATTTCCTTACGTTTTGTTTATATCCACCGTTGATTTGCTTCTCTACTCATAGTACGTATGTCATTGTCTATTGTTTTATATTTTTGCTTTCTTTCTTTCTGCCATTTTATTCAAGATGTCATCTGTCATCCAAATTAGATTTTTCTTAGACTCCTTTTTAGGTAAATTTGCATTTGCTGATTGTATGCTTGTCTTTAAGCATTCCCATTTTGCGGTTGCTTTATTTCTGGATTTTCTTTTCTATACTGCTCCATGCTTTCTGTCAATAACTGTTGATATTTATTATTGACGTCGATTCAATATTTGTTTTATATCTGATTGTTTCAGCGCTGATATTTCTATCTGGGGTTCTTCCTGTCTTCTGTTTCCTGCTCTTTTCAGCTTTATATTTACTTTGATGATGACTGGATTGTGATCTGAATTTATGTCGGCGCCAGGATGTGTCTTTGCACTTGTGACAATGTTCTTAAATCTATGTTTTATCATGATATAGTCGATTTGATTACGTTGTTACATCTCCTGGGCTTTTCCATGGTGTTCAAAAAAGGTGTTATATATGACCAGCTGGTTTTCTTCACAGAACTGGATAAGTCTGTCTCCTCTATCATTTCTTGTCCCTAATCCATACTGTCCTACTATTTTCTTGTATTTTCCTTTTCCTACTTTTGCATTCATATCACCCATTACTATCAACACATCTGTAGATTTGACTGGTTTAAGTGTGTGTTGTAGCTCTTCATAATATTTTTCTATTTCTTCCTCGCTGTGGTCTTTAGTTGGTGCATAAGTTTGTAAGATTGATATGTCGAATGACTTTGCTCTCATCTTTAGTAACATCATTCTGTCATTGTGTGTCCAGTATCCACATACGTATTTTTCTAACTCCTTCTTTATCAACATCCCTACCCCTCTTTCATGTTTTTCTCCTCCTGAGTGTATAAGCGTGTACTGGTCTCTAGTTATGTAGCCTGTATCCAAAAGTCTTGCCTCTGCAACTCCCAGTATATCGAGTTTCATGTCGGTTGCCTCTAATATAAGATTGTCAAGCTTTCCTTCTCCGTTTAGAGTTCAAACATTCTATGTTACTATTTTTAGGCTTCTCCTACTAGTTTTTAGGTGGTCTTTCTCAGAATGCGCCCTCTCAACAGAATTTAAGGAACACTCGTCATTATATACTTCCTTACTCATTAGAGGAGTTGCCTCTTCCCTGTTAATTTGTACAGTAGATTCTTCCCCAGGGGACAGAGTGTTCCCTACATATCGGTTCTTATCTTGTTGTTGTGATCCCATTACGTTCTGTAGGAAGTACGTGGTAAGGCCCCAATCTCTTCCACGGTGGCTAGCCATTGTCTTTTTCTATGTCCGACATGCATCTAGTGCGCCACACACTTTGCTGATTCGCTTTGCGAGCCGTTGATCTTCTCAGATTCCTCCGCCTCACTCACCGTCTCAGTCTTTGTGTACTAGGGATGGACATTCCCTTGAGTAAGATTGCTCCTACTCCACCCATGTAGTTTAGCCAGTCAGCCAAGACTGTTGCCCGGGATGTGGCCACTGCCGTACACAAGCGGTATTCGAGGAGCCATACATGAGCTAGACAAAGAGAGGAGAACCAAATAGGATCCTGACTATCCTAAAAAGGACATGGCTGTCTCTCACCGTGAGGTAATATCCCTCTCTCTTTATCCTACATCCCAGGTTCACTGGTGCTTAATAAAGGCTTTGTGAACAACAAACTAGTGTCACTTTTCAAGGACAGCGGTTGTACTACGATCGGAGTGCGCAGATCTTTAATGGATCAGTTGGATTACACAGGAGAGAGGTGAAATGCATTACATTTGGTGGCACAGTGGAATACTATCCAACTGCGGAAGTATGTTTGGATACACCGTACTTTACAGGGAGAACTCTCGTGTGCCTACTGAATAATCCTATTGCTGGAATGACCTTAGGAAATATCCCAGGTCTTCGTGAATGCTCTAGAGAAAATATTGAAAAATGTGAACAACAGCATCTGATACGTGCAAATGCTGTTACAATCAGAGCTGAGGCTCGTGCTGACTAGGATAGTCACATCAAAAGTGATAATGTGGTAGATGAGGTGATTAAATAATGAGAATAATGAAAATGAGAAAAATAATGATGTTCATGTAAATAATGATGAGAAAGAGGAAAGTGGTGATAATGTCCAGATGGAGCTTATTGATAAGGAGTCTTTCATTCAAAGACAAAATGAGGATGATTTCTTAAAGATTTTGTTTCACGTTGCAAAATTAGATGATGTGATGTTTGATGATAATGCTAAACATAGGTACACTTTTAAGAGTGGTATTTTAGTGATAATTTTTCAGGATGCTACATCTGTGAAAAAACAGATTATGGTACCAATTTGCTTTAGACCATTTGTATTACGACATGCCCATGACATTAATTGCGCGGGTCATTTGGGTATTGCAAGAACAAAGCAGAGGGTTCTGTTGCATTTCTTTTGGCCTGGTGTAACAAAAGATGTTAAATACTTTTATTGTACGTGCACAGTGTGCCAAGGTGTGGCAACTAACAGGCCTAAGCATGATGCGCCTATCCAGGCATCTGATATTTCTTTGCGGCTCTTCACAAACATGGCTATCGACCTTATCGGTCCATTAAAGGTCAAGTCAGCTAGAAGTCACAAATTTGTGCTGACATGCATTGATATGTGTACCCGCTGGCCAGAAGCGATACCGCTTAAGTCCATATCAACCGTGGACGTTGCAGATGCGCTATGTTTAATTTTTAGCAGATTAGTTTTTCCCGAAAACATTCTGTCAGACAAGAGGACGCAATTCGTCTCAGACGTAATGAAAGAAGTGATGAAAATGTTTGATATTGATCGTTCTCTTAGTTCAATATATCACGCTGCATCAAATGGAAAAATTGAGAGACTCAACAGGAGTTTAAAACAAATGTTAGGCAAAGTTACGACTAAGTATCCGCAAGATTGGGATCGAATTTTGCCTGCAGTTCTCTTTGCTTATAGAGAAATTCCAAACGAACATACCGGGCTTGCACCATTCGAATTGGTCTTTGGTGCTAAGCCTAGAGGACCTATGTCCATCTTAAAACAATTATTGGTTGGAGCTAACTTGGATGAGGATGTTAAAACCTCTTACCAATATGTTGTCAATTTAAGACATAAGATTATTGACACATGCCAAATAGCAATGGAGGCGTCACAGAAAGCGAAATTAAAGGCTCGATTGTTTATCAATCCGAACGGAAAACTGCGCCAATTATGGCCGGGTGATGAGGCCTACGTATTACTGCCAAACAAAGACAATAAATTACTTGTGTCATGGAGGAGACCTTATACGGTTATGAGTAAATTGTCAGATGTTGACTATGTTTTGTCTATCAAGGGAAAGGTGAACAATTTTCATATTAATATGTTACACCAATTTCGTACTCACCCTCCACATCTGAAACCTGTCTTTGGAGCTATCTACGAATCGGTTGATCGTCGCTCTTCGTTAGCAGTTATTCAGGAAGAGAGTTCTGATTTATCTGATGGTATTGAATCAATCTTTTCGTTACCTATTATGCATCTTTTAGCTACTGAAAGCTGGAAAGATATTTCCATTGCTCATACTCTAGCTTCTAATCAGAAAGAGCAGATTTCTCTATTACTGCAATCTTTTTCTGATGTACGGGCATACAGATATCATTCAACATGATATCGTGCTAACCGATTTCAGACCTATCAAACTGAAACCTTACCCTATACCTATTCATTTACAATCACAGGTACAGGAAGAAGTAAAAGAAATGATCAAGTTAAATATAATTGAACCATCTAATTTACCATACAGTTTTCCTATGATCGTGATAAGGAAAAAAGACAAATCTATTCGTATTTGTACAGATTTCAAGCGTTTAAATTCTGTCACGATTCAAGATGCTGAACCATTACCCTTGCCAGAATCTCTCCTTGATAGATTATCTACAGCTACGTTCTTTACAAAATGTGATCTGTCAAAAGGCTATTGGCAAGTGCCACTATCAAACAAAGCTAAGGCTTATACAGCTTTCTCTACACCTTTAGGTTTGTTTCAGTTCAATTTTATGTCGTTGGGTCTTGTTAACGCTCGTGCTACTTTTGTTCGCATGGTGCGTAAACTGTTCTCTGACCGTGATGGTTTAATCACCTATATTGATGATATTGGTCTATTTAATCATGCTTGGGAGGAACATGTTATCGAACTTCTTTCTTTGTTTAATACCTTAAGTTTTCATAACATTATTGCTAGACCTTCCAAAACCAGAATACGATTTACTGAAATTTCTTTTCTTGGTCATAAAGTAGGAAGTGGGTTTCTTAAACCCGAGGATTCTACTATCTCGAAAATCCTGAATCTTGAAATTCCTCGAACTAAGAAAGAAGTTTGCAGTCTGTTAGGCTTGGTAAATTTCAATAGAAAATTCCTGTCTAATTTTTCAGATATGACCTCAGTTTTGTCATCGTTAGTAAAGAAGAACTCGCGAAATAGGATAATTCGGTCACATGCGTGTGATGTGGCTTTAAATTTACTAAAAATTTGTTTTTCCAAATCACCAATTGTGAGATTACCTGACACTCGATTTCCCTTTGTCCTCAGAGTGGACGCGTCGGCTACAGGCTTCGGGGGGCACGTTAATGCAAGATTTTGAAGGCTACGTGCACCCAAATATGTATGTTAGCCGGAAACTTTCGCCCACAGAGCAGCGATATCCCATTGTGAACAGGAACTGCTAGCAATTTTCTTTTGCTTCACCAAACTGCAACGGTATCTGATGGGAGCCCGATTCACCCTAGAGACCAACAAAAAAGCACTTTCATATCTCAGGACAGCTCGATTTAAAAATGAAAGAGCGGCTAGAACCTCGCTCGCATTACAACCTTACGATTATGATATCAAAGCTATCAAAGAAAGCAAAACATGTCTTGGCCGATGTTCTTTCAAGGTGCATAAAAGACCCAAAATCACCTAACAACTCTACAAATACAGATGATTTACAGAATTCAATCTAACGCAGGAACATTCATGGTGATGTCCTGATCAAGAAACTATTGCGTGGATGATTACGTGGTCGCATGGCACTACTCAAATTGTACAGTGATTACATTACGGATATAAGAAAGCGGTTCACACGGCAACAGGATGATGGTGAATTCTATAATGCTAAAAATCATGTAATACCTTGTTGAACTCAGCGCACTTCGGATAGAGATCGTGCCTTAATGACAGTGCTTATAGGCAAGTTACAGACTTTCCAACACACCTTATATATAATGTTTAAAATGGTGTCATTTCCAGACATTTTTGATACGGGCATGTTTTGTCAATAAACTATAGTCTCCACTTAAAGGGACATAACTCTAAAATGACTGACTTGAAATATCAAAGGGAAGTAACAAAGATATTTCATATGGAACTAATTTGGGATGGTTGACTACTGTGTTTTATACATTTGGATTCGTGCTGACGCAATATCGCATGGAAAACAATCATGGACATAGTCAACGATGGATTTTAACATACGTCTAAGGACAGCGTATAAACATTTATTAATTAACGGAATGACATTTCCTTATATACTTGCACTATTGTGTATAATATTCAGAAGTGATCAATTTGAATTCACTACAGATTGTTGAGTCTTTGACACAAATCTATGTCTCACTCACACTAGACTTTGCAACATTAATTGGCTAATACGCCATACAATTATCTATTGATACAACACATAGGCATAGTTTTATCTATTGCCCACACTAATGTGTTACATACAGGATTTCCTTGCTTCTCTTGCTATCAATATGGTATATTAATAACATATCATTCTGAATTACATATAACTTTATTCATTTGACAAAATGTCACAGTCATACACATTATTTGTTGTGTGTCTGCCTCATGTCATCTATTGTTTCTTTGACATAATTGTTAATATTAATGCTTTGCATTATGAGACTAAGTGACTTATTTTACCTGACGGGACAGTTAGGTGTTTTGGACGGTGTGCGGTATGAAAGTGCCTGGACTGATATAATCATTTCATTTTTACATTTTAGCTGATTTTGCTATGGTTACCTCACATTGTTGTCAAATGATTTGTATCCTTTGTAGTCGATGGTGTTAGTAATTTTATTACTAATTTCAACACCTTGAAAGTTTATTTGCCTACTCTGGAGAACACACCTGGGTGCTATACTATTTCATACTAACAATGAAATGTTATGATACCATCTTTTCACTCCAGTTATATTTGAACTCACACCACGTAAGTAATGAAAACTTCGTTTCCATTATTTGACGGGGGGGGGGGGGGGGGGGGAGATGTTATGAGTAAAACTCATAAAATATCTGTCGATATCAAATAAGGCTCGATTAGGGACCATTTGTGTTGATGTCCGGTATCCTGGGTTACAGGAAGTACGTCATTGCCTTTTTGGCGTAGTAGCAAACGTCTACGGTCTATGTTTGCCAAAGTGAAGGATCTTTCTAAGTCTTTTCTGTGTGTGTTTCAAGGTGGACGGACGCATGTGTGTCGAGCTCCTAGATGTTTTACTTTCTACAGATTCCTGAAGTGTTCGACGTCTAGATCACCAATACACCTCTGTGGGTTGATGTTAGATTATTGTAAGAAAGGAATTCTGAATATTGTGCACGTGAGTTGTGAACTTTAAATAAATCTGCATGAAAATGTCGAGGACATTGTTCCATTAGCAGACTGTACTGAGACGCTAGAGACTGTCTAGTTCATACTATAACATGACATGCAGATCTTATATCTGTAATGGAGCTACGTGATGTGGATTAAATGTTAATTTGAACCGTCCAACCTGGCCTTTGCAGTATCTTTTATGTTGGAGGAGACGGCTGTGTTCCGGGACTGAATGACATACCGCTATCGGCACTTGACATGAGTCAGTGTGCGATTTAATTTAATAATCAAATATAAGCTGAAGAACCCAAGACTACCCCTCTAGCCCAAACGTAAAGCCCTTAACATCTATCTTTATTGAGCGTAATAATTATGTGCGCCATTTTATTGTCGGCACATTATATTTTTCTACCTCAGAGTATTTGGCATTTTCGTGTCAATGTTTACACTTCTTCCATTCATATGTGTCATGTTTGCCTGCTCACCCCTGCGGAGATAAGTTACAGGTAAACACAGATTGTCGACATGTCATTTTAGCGTAATGACGAGCGATGTTTGTTTTCATGAGGAGTGCAGGTCAATTATCGATCTGTGGCATATTACAGACACACCTCCTGAGACGTTGGATATGCGGTAATAAACTCCCTGACAAGCTTGTTATAAGCAAGAGAAATGTAAGAAGGTGTAGTGGTAATCATTACCGAGAATTGACGGAAATAAAAATTCCATATACGGATAGTGATCGTTTGAATTTTACAATTGCAGCAGTCATGCAGAAAAGTCTATGAGGAAAGTTATCATAACGTGCACTTTCGAATGCTATTGGCTTAACAGTTTAGAGGCTGATATACATTCACGTTGATTGGAAGATTTGTCAGAAATGCCAGGTGTGAGCGTGTTCAGAAAAACTGCAATATAACGTAGAACATTTTAGACATACATCACTGCATTCCAGAATCGTAAAAGTAGACAGCTCGTACTAAAGCCAGGAAAGAGTAGAAGTTAGGATTCTGAACTTACATGAACGGAACACAACTACTGGAGCATTTTTTTAATAATAAAATAATGAAACTTCACTATTTAATACGGAACTGGACTCCTACATGTCCTACTCACAAAGACATTCGATATTAGAAATAATACCCAAGACGCTTTTTCGAGGCATCTTTATCAAGTTGCCAAGACTATTCAACTATGCAAGAAGTCTATGTTCCAGTTATTGGGGTGAGTTGTAACATATTTTATATACTTTGAATTTGACAAGTTTGAATTTGCTGATTGTTATACAGGTCGTTATGAGGCTGACAACCTCAGCATGTGAAACTGAAATATTCATGAACCACTACAGCAAAACGCTGGCGATTGCTTCGTGCTAGTTCTGTCAGGGAACCAAACGCAGACGTAACCTCAGACTCCAAGTTGAGAAGGGAGTGGATAATGATGACATCATATAAATATTTGTATATATATGTATATACTTTCATATGTGATACGTCGTATGTATATTTAAACGTGTCCAACCAGGCACAAGCCAATTGCCGCTGTCCCGTCGAAATGTTCCCAGTAAATTAACTAAAAGAATGGTGATTTTCATCGTATCCCCTGAGTATTATTATATTCGCTCAGGGAGAGTAACAATTCAAAATCGGTTGACGGACAGCGGGATAGGTGCCTGATTAATATCAGGAAAACAAAGAATTACCAGCGGAATTTATTTTGTTATTCCATCTAACGTTTGTGGTACTAGGTTAGACACCATTTGAGGTACGATTCTACGATACCAACTGTACTACTGTTCAGTGATTTAAAACTTGCGATCGACACTTGAAACCTACATTCAAAGAGTTGAGAAGATACATGCCTTGACCATGGGAGGGGGTAGTATCCTCACCACAGAGACGAATTGACGAAAACAGCAGCATGTCCACATAAGCAGTTTGGAAGCTGTGAAATTTTAGAGGCTAATACAAAGAATTTATTGATCTGTATTCCACAACTAAACTTCTTAAAGCCGATATCAGTTTCAATTACAAAACCTATTTTTTTTATTAATCACTATTTCATATTTATTTACATTTGTTTCAAAGTAACTGATCATTACATATGTTATATGTTGTTTTGTTTTACAACTTCATGGTTGATTTAGTTATTACAGAGAGAAATGCACACGGGTGAATCAGCATCTTTAATATATCTATATTTACATCTGAATAGCCAAATAATAATACGAATTTCACTGTTAATTCAGTTGGGGATTGTACGAGCTAAATTAAATTACATAATACCTCTTTATAAATGTTGTCAGGCAGATAAAAGCTGACATTGCTAAGACACATTCAGCATTGTTCTTGACTTATGAAATATCTTGTAAATACTCCCTTAAAACAGAAGCACCATCATCCTTCTCTTTGCATTTTTGCCAAGTGTAGTCTTGCTCGAAGGTAGACACCTTTGTAGACACGCATTAGACACCGTAGTTGTTGGCCATTGTTGGACCATCACTCTAGAGCAAAGAGGAGGCAACCCGCGACATAATGTTAGAACAACAAATGAGGCATGAAAAGTGAAATAGATCACACAAGAAATGGAAACTACAGATTACATTTCCTGGGACTAATCGAGAGTAGATGGATCGCGACAGGCAGAATAAAGACAGCAACATGAGAAGCAGTACCCTCTGGAAGAGAGGACGGACAGCACAATCAATGCGTTGCCATTATCTCAAAGAAAGGAATAAAAGGTCATAACTGGAATGGACACCAATAAACTGACGGGTAAGAAAAAGACCGAGAGGGAGATTCACCAACATCACTATAATACAATGCAGTGAACCAACAAAGGACAGCGGCATAGAAGTCAAGGACGAATAACATCAACCGTTACAAAAAGAAATGGAAACTGCACAAAGATATGATCTTATGATTGTAATGGGAGATCTCAATATGAAAGATGGAGCACACAGAACATACAATGAAAAATTAATCTGATAATGGGGCAGCCAAACAGTAAACGAGAATAATGATAAACTAATAAAATTCTGCAGCATTAACAACTTGGGTGAACGCTTTTTCCACTAAAAAGAAATTCTATTTAACATGGAAATCACCAAATGGCCGGACAGACACCAGATAGACCACAATATGATCTATGGTAGATGGGGGCATGCATTACAAGATGTGAAAGTAGAAATAGGGGAAGATGTTGAAAGCGATTATCACTTAGTAGTAGCAAAATTGAAAGTAAAACTCAGAACTGCTTGACCATTTGTAACTAAATAGAAAATGTATGACATCAACAAACTTTAAGGATCCCCCTTACCAGAAAAGCTTTTGCTGCTGGTATGCAGAGATGATACCAAGTTGCCAAGAGTCAGGATAAGACAGCGTCTGATGACGTTGACTAGAAATTCAGCGCAATTTCAACGTTATTTAGGGAAAACAGCAAATCATGGTTCGATTCCGCGAGAGGAAGACACAAAATTGCACAACATTAGAAAAATCAAGCACCATAGCGATGAGAGAAATAAAAAAGAAGAAAATGGAAGCCAAGTTACCCAGGTTAAAGGAAATACAATATATAGCGAACGGTACAGTCCGCTGAACAAAAACGTAAAAAGCGAAACTCGAGCTAACAAAAGGAAATTCTTAGACAATCTTGCAGGACAGCAGCAGAGATTTCACTGAGGATTGAACAAAGCAAGGTGTAAAAAAAAAAACCGTCAGCGGAAAAGGGGGTGCAAACAAAATTATAGTAATTATGGTCCTGTATGCACATAATGGGATCCTTGACGGTATGTAGGAGTTTGCGCACTGTGCTGAGATGTGATCGAACGGAGGAAATCGGAGCACTGATGGAGTTGTCCATGTGCAATGAACATGGTCCTTGAAACCAAAACCAAACTAGTAAGAGATAAGCATGCGAATCTCATTTCCACAGTAAAAGGCAAGAAACAAGAAGGGCAGAACCCTTCAGAGAAACACTACACAAGGTATCACCAGAGGCGCAGCTGAAAATGACCTAGATAACAACAGATGACGAAATCATCACAGCTATCAAAGGATTAAAGAATGGACAAGCTTCTTGTCGCGACAATTTAACTAAAGAGCTATTTAAGACAGATCCTGAATTAGCAACACATCTATTAAAACCACTGGTTGCACAAGTATAGTAAGACGACACAACTGAAATAAAACAAAGGAATAATGGTCAAATTGCCAAAGAAGAGCGACCTTGCAGACTGCAACAACTGGAGAGGTATCACTCTCATCTCGGTTCCCAGTAAAATGCTAGTCAGGATAATTATCCAGAGACATTCACTAGCAGAAGACGATAAACTGAGGAAGGAACAAGCAGGATTATCAAAGAACAGAAGATGTGCAGATCATATATTCACACTCATGAACATTAAAAGCAGTGCTCAGAATGGCAGAGACAACTATACATTAACTTCGTTGATTTTGAAAAAGCTTTCGAGAGTATACATAGGGACAGCCTTTTACAGAAAAGGGCTTATGGATTCCCAGCAGCAATGTTTCCATCATCGTAACTTTGTACGCAATGTTGATCAGACCAACCTACCTTTTGTGGTGAAAACAGGAATACAACTTGTATGCCCCTTATCAACCACATTCGTTTTAATGGTCATAGACTGGATGATGCGCCAGACAACAGAGACCAGTTCAAGAGGAATAAGATGCACAACATTCTCTACTGGGTGATCTGGAACATGTAGATGACATATCACTACTCGTACATTCACATATTATATTCAAGAAAATACAGATAGACTGAATACGTAAAGACAATAGACGTAAAGGCAACAGGTAGTTCTGAGCATCAATCTGAAAAGACAGAAGTCATGACACCCATTGTGGCAATACTAAGCCCATAACAATAAGGAACCAGAAGCTCGAAAAGCCAGACACCTTTAGATACCTAGGATGCATAATAACACCAGACGACGGAACAAATACATCAACAAACAGATTGAATGTAGCAAAAATAGCCTTTGCCAACCCTAAGAAAATCTGGAAGCCGTCTCAGCACAGCACAAACACAACATTAAGATTTTATGAGAGCTGTGTACTTTCTGTGCTTCTGTGATAAACGAGCGCCAAAGCTTTATCGCTCTATCTTTTCCTACATCTCTCTTATTTTATTTTGTCCTAAATTTGCGTTCTTCCATTCCACGTTGGCTCTTTCATTGTTTCCTTGTATCTTTTTAATCACGACTGGACTGTCAACTGCAATCTTTATTACTAGTAATGTCATTTAGAACTCCACCTTGCATTATCTTTTGAAGTCCACATTGCCTCATGATAAATCTGGTGAAACACATCCGGTTTCATCACAATCAAACACCTTGACATGGTACAATTTCTTTGGACTACTGTTAACTCTGAGGATGGCGCGGCTGACACAAAAGATTTGGCTAAGTCGTTGTTTAAACACAGAACGGTCACCAGCACGCACGATACAATGGCCATGCAAACAATGAACTCCGGGAGTGTGATATCAAAGGGACTTGTCAGCATGCAAGCGGCAATGGACTGAGGGAACAAAGGCCACCGCCAACATGCGGAGCGATAGTCAAACAGAGAGTTATATGACAGTTGGAAGTCGGGGGACATTTTTGCACTGGCAACGAATTATCTCCACACCTGTTTGTCAAGCAAGCCCGGCAACGAAAGTTGGTCGCGAATTGCCTCACCCACTTTTGGACTGACAGGGGCAAGAGAAATCCTGGGAATGAGTGACCAGAGGGACCCTAGCTTTTTGTTGCATGGGCGGAGTTGTACGTTACCAGTACCCACATCTGACCTTTAGAGATATAATATAATGTGCGGCTCGCTAGAGAGAGGAGTCCAGTTTTTTTAAAATTGTGGTGTACAGAAAAATCCCTAACAAACAACCTGCAAATAATTCAGTGTGGATAAATATTTCATATCTGTGGTGTATTGTGTTCCTAAAGAATTTTGTGAAGGGAAAAGAAGTCCATCAGAAGTCTGAGTCTACACGCGACGTGTCTGACGTCTAACCAGATATAAGTTATCAAAACGGACATTTGGCTAGCAGAATTCGCCATAGGACATTCTTCGTTCCTCAATTACAAATGAATATTTCTGACCCATGATCAAGAAGGTGGACGCTGCATTTTTCGTCACTATATATCACGTGCGCACACGTTCAATACATATTTAAATCACGCTCAAATCACTCGAAAGCTTACTACAGGAGTCAAGCTAAAGTTCACAGTTGATTACTCATTTCAAGTTCAGATCCATGAGAAAATGTTTTTTCGGAGATTGTGATGTATTTTTTTCTTCATTACCCGACGCTTGATTGTGCGTCAGGAATAGTTATGTAAAACAGTATTGTTAATTTTGATATTAATTTGGGTTCATCATTGTTACTCCATGAGCTTGTTAACTTGGTTGTCATGCACAATTTTGCTATTTTTTATTACATGATAACTAGTTATATGTTCTTTGATTTAGATTATCATTGTTTTTTGTAAATGTATGCTATTGTGCTATAATAGTGTTCATTTATACAATGCATTGCTTAATGTAAGTGTTTACCATGATATATCAATGTTTTTCTATTCGTATTGCACTGTTTTCTTTCATTACTGCTCATTCTTTTGTACTTCATCTGTTCTTTTCACTTTTCATTTATGATGTCATACCTAGTCTATACTTCATATACTTCATATTTCTTTAAGTTGTCGATCGTCGTATGCTTATCTCATTATCTGTCTATACTTTACTTCTTTTGTACTTTACACTTACTGCTATCCCTTTTCTGTTCATTTTTGTTAACATGACTTAACATAGTGTATACTTAGGTGTAGACATTAGTATGCTATCGAACTCAAATTTTTTGTTTGATGTATTTTTTTCAAAAAAAAATGATCATCATTTTTTTGTCCCCGGGGGTCGGTGTAGACTGTTCAAGTCATATTTTAATCAAGGGGAGTTAAACGTTAAAAGACTTGTAATTTTTGAACACAGCTCGGTTGTCTGTGGTTTGTTTTAAATATAACATCAGGAATTTACTCGAACGTTCTAGATACTATTCGAGTGTAAACAGGCGCACGAATTCAGCTCACGTCTCGGGCGACGAATTCACGGGGGTGATGATTTTTGTACTGAGCTGTTTTTGAGCGGCTGAGTTTTGGCGCAGTCGAGACGGGCAGAGCTCCAAAGATGGATGTTTGACCATTTTTGTCAGCGTGTCCCGGAATAAGATATTTTTGTGTAAAAGGGATTTTTATACTTGCCTATTGTATTTCCTAAAGCCATGGATATGCGGCTTAATTAGGTACTGCAAAATGTACATTATTGAGGATTTTTCTCAGGCCATGGATTGTGTATTATTTCAGGCCATACACATATTATTGTAAACTGCGACATATGCAGTTCCCTTTCCTAAACGGATATTTTTTGGTCATGATGTTTATGAGTGTGAGCTGCTATTCTCTGCAGCCGTTGTGGTAGAGATTTTTTGTACCAGCGACTGTATCTCTAAGGATTTACATACTGATGATCGATGTTCTGTTATGAGCAATTATTGATGATTATATACCTTTGGATTGTACGATCAATTACCTTGGATTAGTGCTCACTTGATGTACCATGATTTGCCGTGACTTGTAACCTGTGACAGTGGATTATTTATGATGTCATCGTTTGCTGTGGTGTTAATAAACAGTGTAGAACGTTACTAGGAGTTACAACGTTTCCTGACTCCTAGGTGTGCTATGGTGTGAGTGATTGCTATTTAACTCGATATGTACTACATGACATTCCCGTTTGTTGACACTCACTCTCTCACACATCAGTCGTCCGCCCGTAAGCCCGACACATGCTGATCGCCTATATCAGCGGAATATACATTAACATTACTCTATCCATGACTTTACAAATCTTCAACAGTATAACCTTTTTACAGTGTTGCCCAGAACACGAGCGGTTAACAGCGGTGGCCATTTATATTCTTCTTGAACAACACCCCAAATAAACTAGATGTTAACACTCACATTAGACAAAACCACACACAAAAAATGCATTTCTGTGTGCTTCCTGGGACCCCATGAGGTTCTCAAACCATCTTGAATGGCTGCACACTTGACCCATCCCTTCAAGATTTCCGGGCACAGCTCTGACATTATCGGTATTTTATGTTATAAAATGGAGAAATCCTAAGCCCATGATACAACTCGTACCTGCTGAGAACTACGGTTCTATAATAATTATATTTTTAAGTACTTACTTTGTCGAAATAGCTAATAACATTTGTGTACATGGCTTTGACCATTATCTTAATGTTGTCGGGGCTTGTTATCTTCATGACTGTTGCACTTGTTGTGGACACTTTCACTGACATAAAGACACAGCTAGACTTGCGAACAATTGAGACATCGTCATGTGTCACTACCTTCATGAACACTGGGTAGAGTATTGGCTCATCTGAAGCTGAGAAATATATTTAATAATTTAAAGGTTTCATGATTGTCTAGTGAACAATGGTTTAAAAGTGATAACCCTTTTATCAAAAGCATATTTAGTCAAACAGTGTTTAAATGTCCTTAGTTTTCTGTAGTCACTCGAGTATCATTCTCAAGTCTGTATTTCTGCTAAAGATTGACTCAAAGCAAAAATTAATGATATTAATTTAAGCAATACAGCAGGCAACTGGGAATTTTATCGTAATTAAGTGTCGCAGGGTTCCTCAGAGAATTAACGATGGAGGGTTGGTCCTGGTTGCTAAGGAAAGAAATGTGGCTCAGGGGTACTAGAAACGAGATGAAATAATGGCAGAGGATGAGGATTGTGACATTGGAAGCTAGGATGAGTTCCCCAAACACCTACAGTGATTCAATTTCTCATTACACTTTTTCCCCAATTAAACTATCTCCCTTCTTAAAATGCTCACTAGCCCCCACCATCCCCCTTCACTGTGGAAGATAATGATAATTGATTTCATATATCTAGAATTTTTATCTTCATCTTTCTTTTTTTGCCCGGCTTCGCTTGCGCCTGTTGGGCTAACCTAATCTTTATGACGCAGTAATCTGTCCATCTCTTCTCATTTTAGCACGCATTTAATGCTGGTCGCTATATTTGTTTGACGAGAGTCAACCAGAGACCCATTAGTAACGTGAGCTGTAATTCTAACACCAGCGCCAGAGATCAGTCGTTGTAGAGATCAGACTGAGACCAGATTTGAATAAATTTGAGTAGATAGCGTGAAACTGTAGTGACAAATCTTTATTACCTCTCCCTTGAATCCGTTCGTGATAAGTAATTAACACGACGAATCGGGAGATCTAAGACACTGCCCGCTTGAATACGAGCAGAAAGACGAAGGTAACTCATACGTATTAGCGCATTGCCGACGTCTGGTCTAAGCGTGAACGAAGATCCTGGGTTTTTGGCTTTGAATTACGCATAAGCCGAAAACTGAACGTAGAAATTCCCGTAGGTGAGAGGTCTGGATTTTGGAGGGATAATTAACTATCTTCTTTCATCTTTTAATATATAACCCCAGCAGTTTAGACATCTTTAATTCAGTACTCCTCAGTTTCAGAAGACAGATCGCTTCTTCCTAGAACATCTTGTAGAGTGAAGTTCTTAGTGTCTCGACATCTATCGGAGTTCTAAAATACCTGTATAAGTGAAGTTCTCAGTTTCGTGGAGATAGCCTGTAGTTCTGTTTTGGAGGTAATAATATAAAGACTAGTATTGTCGAGTGAGTAATTTTTAGTTCTAATTATATCTTCACTAGATTTTTGTGCAGAGTGTTTTGCCAATTAGGCCAGTCATTTGATAATTCTCTAAGTTTTACTGTGTTACCGTGGATAGCAGAATAAATAATAATTTCTAGCTAAACTATAATATAAATTTTATTCACTGCTAGTAACCAGTCAGAGAATAATTTAACCATCTAAGGAATGCACTGATACATCATGAGTGTTGACGAAAGATGTATTTATTTCTAATTCATGATGATTGCTTTCGTTTTAATGACTAGAATTTATTTCACTGGAGTTTTAAACGATGAGACAAGCTCTAAGCTTATAGTTTCTGATTTAAGTTAAATAACCGAAGTGAACATATTCTATTTACGCTTAGGATTGTGTATACTATTAGGGTTGAGTATTTATGTTTTTCTCTTCCTTTATACAGTATTTGGGTCAAACCTTAAACCTACCAGCGGTTTCAGTATATATGAGAATAACCAACGAGAAACATTTTTGTACTTAAGTACGGGGGTTTACAAGTTAAAACATGTCTGGCATTGTGTTTGCATCCAGAAGGAGACAGAGTACCCATCTCATGAACTTTAGGACTAAATGATGTAACTGGGCCTATCGAGCCAGATTATATTTCTTCACTAAATGTCATGTACATTCAGCCCCTGTGGCGAAATTACAAACAGTAACATTTCCGACGTTTTACCAATTGTGGTGTGACCAATAATTTTATTTTGAGAGAAGTTACAAACCTTTCATTTCCTAAGTACTGGAAACCTCGAGATTCTGACATTGTGGGCCCATTTAAAATTTCTTACCTGAACTGATTCAAGTGACATAAACAGTAATCCTAAATTATAGTTGTAAAGTGAACGCTCTCCGGAACATTGGATGAAACATGTATCAGCAGAGCTGGGGTTCTCTTTATCAAAAAGAACACGGATTCACTGTGCATATGTGTACTAAAGTTTGCGCCTGAAGATGCAAGACAGCAAGTTTGTAGGTAAGAAAGAATGTCATTGGCCACCGGTGTATGAACAGAGAGAAAGTAGGACTGAGTGATTCCCTTATGGTATAATTTATGCACCCACTGTGTGTTTTCTTTATGCAAGTTTGTTGCTAATGATGTTTTCCTCTTAGAATAGATTAATATATCAACTCTGTTCTTAACTGTAGAGGGAAATCCTAGGCCATATCGTATAAATCTGGGACTCTTTGGGGGCTGTAACTTTTCTGCTAACGGGATCGTGGGCTCAACAGATGGGAAAAGGATTACACCTATGAGTCTATAATTTTAGTAATTCTTTAACCTTCGTGTATTTATATGTGATTGATATTAAAATGTATGGTTGTTGTGAAATTCTTATGATAAATAAAATTTACATAAACTTATTCAAGTGTGTCGGTCAGCTCGTCCAAAAATATCTATATTCCATTGTTATAGTTTTCACGTCTGTGCGTCTAACTGTCGTCACGTATGTGTGTGAATGTGAGTGGTACATATATTACTACATATATTCTAGTAGACTGTCCGACTAATCTAGATCTGTCGTAGAGATAGGCTGACCGAGAGAAGCTTCTCGAGTTTCAGGGACAGACTCTTTTATTTTCCACCATCTCACTCGTGAAAATCTATTTCTATTATTATCTCCCACTGAGCTATCACTTGTTCTATTTCTATTCAGAAGGGACCAATCTATGTCTTAATTCCCCTATCACTAATCTACGACAAATGGTATCTCGTCTAACGGGATTTTGAACTTAGAAGAGGAAGACCAGACGACAAATATTAGCTCGTCTGCAGGATTAATTTTCTTTATTCTGAAATAGAGTAAGAGTGTTATGTTTCGTGAGTTTTAGTATCTTTAAAAATAACTATCCCCTTGACTAACGATCTGTTTATGGGCTTGCTGACCACACAAATAGTAAATTGTTTTTTTCCACAGCAGTATGGAGTATTATACATTTTGATTTACAGGTTGATTTTTGTCGAAAGATATGTCATGTATTGCTTTTGTAATACTAAACCGCTGGTAGAGTTTGTGATTGTGTAACAATCACCGGGTTTTGAAGCAGAAGGTGTTTGAGCTAAGCGAAGGAGTGTGTTTCGGACTACTTCGTCCAGTTAATTGCCTCCATTTCCCGATCTGACTTCAGGGGTGAACTTGTAGTGGATTTTAAAAATTAAGGGAATTTTTTTTCTCCAAAAACTTTTGCAATAATTGTTTTGTTTCCACTGTAGCAACTTATTTTTGTTAGTGATTAGTCATAATTACCATTTATTTGGCGTAGTCGTCTGCATTAGGAGCTTAATTGCCATCAATAGCAGCGATAGTTAGATACTAATATTATAGGAGGAGGTATCCTAGGTAAATAGAATATTTATTTTGTTTTGTATTTCTCGTAATTGGTAGGGAACCAGTGTATCCTTTTTCTTACTTCTTTCTCGAGTAAGTCTCAGTCTCTTATCTACAATGGCAGAGCATGCAAAGCTTAGGCAGATGCTCAGAGAGGAAGCACGGGAAGAGGGATTGGACGGAGAAGAAGCGAAAGCTTTTGTCAGGGACGAACTTGACAGATATGATGCGGAGAAGAAAGAATCAGAAGCTAGAGAGAAGGAAACAGCAGCCGAAGCTTTAGAGCAGGCGAAAATTGATGCAGAAATGGAAGCTCGCAGGGCGCAGCATGAGGAAAGAGAGAAGTAACGACAGCAGGAGGTAAGAGAGAAGGAGAGGGAGGAAAGAGAGAAGGAGAGACAGCATTTGGAAAGAGAAAATGAGCAACGACGACAGCATGAGTTGGCGCTCAAAGTTCTAGAGGTTCAAACTCGTGGGGCATCCTCTACCTCCAGCAATGGAGTCTTCTCATTCTTCTTTAACTGATCCTTCTAACACTCTATCTCCTCAACTCACCGCTATGTCTTTCGCTCTAGAATCTTTCCCTTGCCCTAATGAGAAGATTGACACATATCTAGAAAAATTTTAGAAAATGGCAACTCTGTACGGTTTTGAAAGGTCGCGTTGGTGTATGAAGCTTTCCTAGGCTTTAAAAAGTAGTGCGTATGATGTGTACTCTAATCTGGAAAGTAGCCAACAAGACAACTACGACGTGTTGAAGAGAGCGTTACTGGAGCGTTTTGAAATGAACGTTCGCAAATTTTTGCAACTGTTTCGCAACAGCAGAAAGGAGAGCTCTGAAACTGTTCAATAGTTCTCTTCTCGTCTAAAGGGATACGTGGCAAAGTGTCTGGAGCTGTCACAGCTCGCCTCTACCTATGAAGGGCTTGAGGAGTTCGTTATATGCGAACAGATAAAGAACACTTTGTCTGGTGACACCCGGAGATTCCTAGCTGAGTAGGGGGCAGAAAAGCTTGAAGACATTTTGGAAAAGTCTGAGAGATATCATAATGCGCTGGCCAAACTGTCGGACACAAAACGTAAACCGACGGAAGAGCATTTTCGAAAGAATAATCTAGACCAATCTTCTCATGCTTCTCACCAAAATAACCACAGAGAAACTGGACCCCAAAACCCCCGTCCTGAAATATCTAAATTCTAAAAAAACAAGTACCCCACCAACAACAAACAGTCTGATCAACCCAACCGTCCTACATGGCAGCGCGGTCAGAAAGGACAAGGTGACAAAGGGAAAACCCCTGAGCACGGGACATATGATCAGAGCGAGCACACTGAGCCTAAACGCATCGGATGCTTGCTAAAAGTCTCGAAAGGTAGAATTAATGTCAGTGATTCTCAACCTGTGGGGGATTGACCCTCAACGCGAGGTACTGTTATTTTGAACGGTTCTTCAACTTTTTGTTTATTTGACGCGGGGCTTTCTTATGATTGCATTGTCGCCAGGCACCTGGTCAAACCCGGTCAAGAGACAGGAGAAACCGTCCAACTTTGAGGAGTTTCTAAGAGTGATGCACCTACAGCGCTTCCCATCGCACTGGTTAAGATCCACTGTGATTTTGTCAGATTTGTGATCAAAGCGGCTGTTATGGATGACCCGATCTACCCAGTCATACTTGGCGGTAGATATGAGTTTATTGGGAAACCGGAAGAGCCAATTGTGGCAGCAGTAACTACAAGAAGGCAAACCAAGAAGGAAGGGAGCCTGCGCCAAATTTGTTACCTAATGAACTTAAAGAGGCGCAACAAAAGGACCCTACCGTGGCAACCTGCTTTAGGAAACTACTCATGGCTAAGGACCATAGACAACACGGGGACATTTTTTCTAAAGATGGAGTACTTTTTCGCAGAACGGGAAAGCCTGAACAAGGTTACAATCAGCTCCTAGTACGGAAACAGTACAGAAGCTAAATCTTAGAAATGGGGCACTCTCTTCCCTTTAGCGGACATATGGGACAGAACGCCACAAATCAGCTTATATCTACTCATTATTGGTGGCCAGGAATGAACTCTGATATTATCAGGTATGTGAAATCCTGTGCCCCGTGCCAACGTGTGCCACCCAAGCAACGGACACCCCCAGTTTCCATGGGTGAAATACCAATAATGGGAACACCATTTGAACGGGTTGTGATCGACATTTTAGGACCCTTAGAAAGGACTAAAAGAAGGAACAGGTTTGTCCTGACTTTATGTTACGGGGGTTCTTCTTGTCTGTTAACCGCTGCTGAAGAAGTATCTTATTTGAAACAGGGTATTTCATTACTAAATTGAATGTCATCGTTTCTTCCTTCCGAACCCCGTTTACAAGTTCGTCACTATTAGTGTTCCTTGAATGAACAATATCGTGCTTAAACAAAACCATAGGATGAAAAACAAAGGCGTTGATAAATTCGCCAACTTGAGGGTCAATCAATTAAATCAGTTGATAATCCCGATTCTTTCTGAGTCCATCTGACATATTTATTACATGGTACATCACAAAGACATCTTAATTCATGGCATTATAATATATTCATTGATACAATTCATCTCCAATCAGTGCAGTCCAGTCCAAACATATAGATCAATAAATATCGTCGTCAAAATTTGGTAGGCTATATACACGCGTTACTGCAATGCAGTAAACGGTAGTGAGACCTGCCAGTCTGCGAACATGGATCATAAACATGATCAAGTACTCCCCTAATATGGACTTCAAATAACTAATGGTTCTCCACAACCATACTGAATTTACTCATAATCAAGGCCGACCCTCTAGACGAAAATTCACAAAGAAATATACTGTACTGTCATGATATCCTGGGATTAAACAGATTACGTCCGACTCGTTCGGAACTTATAATTAAATGGGTAAACGAAGATCATAGTCAAGCGTGACCAAGTCAACCAAAACACGTCACAAGCGTCCTATACAATTCGCGTTCAATAAATACCGTGAAACGTAAAAAACCTTCCATCTTTAACTCATCTCGAACATTTAATGCGTAAATTTAAAAGTGCTAACAACTGTAGCAGACGACATTGTTAAACATGTCGTAACACCTTAGTCAACACATGCACTTTATAGGCAGAAGCTATACCGTTAACATGCGCGGATGTGAAGCATGTCGCTGAAGCCCTTGTGCAGATTTTTACTCGGTTGAGATTCCCTCAACAATTGTTGACGGATAACGGATCTCCATACCGAAACCTGTTGATGGATGAGATCGTTAAGATCTTGAGGAACCAGCACATCTACACAAAGCCTTATAATTCGGCCGGAAGTGGGTTAGTAGATCGTGTCAACGGAAACCTCAACATGATGTTAAGTAAACTGGGACAAGTGAAACCTGAAGATTGGGATCTTTGTATTCCTGCAGCTTTATTTGGCAACAGAGAAGCCCCACATACTTCCACAGGATTTCCCCCAGCTACTCTTTTATTCGGCAGACCTATTAAGGGGCCGCTTGAAGCCTTACTTTAGTAGCTGACAGATCAGAAGGCTGATGAGACATTTGTCTCAGCCAGTAAATATGTGTCGGATTTAAAGGACAGGTTAAAACTAGGATGAGACCTAGCAACGACCAACTTTAACACATTAACTACCGAATTGAAAAACACACTGTGGCCGAATTAAGTTTTTTTCCCATTTTCAGCCTGTAGGTGTTTGCACAAAGTAAGCTGTAGTTTTCGTAATTGTTTACAGATTTTTATGAGTTACACGTCATTTTAAAGATAAATGAATGTACTATTACAATAAACACTGGCTGTAACTCTAATAGAGGTTGTTGCTATTTAACGGCCCTCCGATGGCCGAGGACTTGTAATATTTTCACAATTATAACTGCTATCTCTATCAAAATTACAATTTCAATCAATGTGCACACCGTTTTCACTCTTGTCCTCGTCGCTAGATCTATCAGTCAATTGTTGAAACACGTTTCTATCCTTTCAGCCGTTAGACGAGATGTACACGCATTTTTTGTAGTCTTGTCACTAGTTGCCACGGTAAACAGTTTTACACGATTTGGTAACTAACCCAAAAGGCTGAAAAATATGAACATAATATCAATTTTCCAGTGTTCTACAATAACCATGCTTTATGAATTTGTTTTCCGGTGGCAACTTAAAATCTCGAACCAGATCAGAGAGTGTTTCAGTACATTTTTCATTCGTTTTATTACTAAAATTCGATTGGCGCCCAGAGCGGCTTGCGGTCCAAATGTGATTATTTTGTGAGCCGCTGACAGCGGCTTGCGGTAGTTAATGTGTTAAGCGAGCACGCGCAAAGCACGCAAACCGATACAGGAAAACCGCAAAAGAAAGAGAATTGCAAGCAAGAGAGAAAGATTTGTTGTTACTACCCACCTGGAACAACAAACTACGTATCGGATGGCAAGGGCCGTTTACCGATCTGAAAAAGATCTCAAAGGCTAACTACCAGATCTCTATTAAAGGAGAGGAGAAGGTCTACCATAGAAATCTGTTAAAGAAATACTTGGAAAGACCAGTGCCAACCTCCGAACATCTCCTGGCGATCGGCAAAATTGACGAAGCTGACGATCTTCTTCTTTCTTCTTTGATCCTTAGCCGCCGACCGTCAAAGCAGTCAGTGGCGTCTTGTAGGGCAACAACAAATTGATTCCACTTTGCTCGGTCGGCGGCCATCCTTCGTACAGTGCCCCAACTCTGGTTCATTCTTTGCATCTCAGCCTCCACAGTCCTACGCCAAGTTGTTTTTGGTCGGCCTCTCTTTCGTTTTCCTACAGGGGTCCATAGCATAGCTGTTCTTGTGATGGCATCGGGGTCTCTTCTGAGGACATGGCCAACCCAGCTCCAGCGTCTGCCAGCTATGATGGTGTGCATGTCCTCTTGCTTGCTCAGAGTAAGCAGATCTTGGTTGGTGATGGTATTCGGCCAAAATATTCGGAGAATTTTTCTTAGGCATGTTGTGTGAAAAGAGGACAATTTCGACATTTCCTTCTCCGTAACTCTCCAGCTCTCCGCACCATAGATAAGCACAGAAAGCACACAGCTCTGATATAATCCTAATTTTGTGCTTGTGCAGTACTGAGAGGACTTCCAGATGTTGTTTAGACTAAAAAAGGCCGTTCTTGCTTTGTTCATTCTGTTGTTGATGTCTTTGCTTGCTCCGCCGTCTGGTGTTACTATGCATCCTAGGTATGTGAAGGTATCTGTCTGTTCCAGTTACTGATTCCTTACTGATATGTTCTCAGGGTTGCTCATATTGAGCGTCATGACCTCTGACTTCTTTAAATTGATATTCAAGCCCACCTGCTGGCTAAACGTATTAAGTCTATCCGTTTTTCCCTGGATGTGTTGATGTGAATGTGCTAGTAGTGCAATGTCATCTGCATATTCCAGATCTTCCAATGTAGAAAATGTAGTCAATCTTATTCCTCTTGGACTGCCCTCTGTCGTCTGGAGCATCACCCAATCTATGACTGTTAAAAATAGAGTGGTTGATACGGGGCATCCCTGTCGTACTCCTGTCTTCACCTCAAAGGTTAGGTTGCTCTGCCCAATGCTACACGTAAAGTTGGCATAGAGGCATTTTATGATTGATACTATGCAGCTGGAATTCCATAAGCCCTCAGTGTTTTCCATAAACTGTCCCTATGTATGCTGTCAAAAGCCTTTTCAAAATCAACGAAATTAATGTACAGCTGCTTTTGCCACTCTGAGCACTGCTCAATAATGTCCCTGAGGGTAAATATATGATCTACACATCTTCTGTTCTTTCTAAATCCTGCTTGTTCTTTCCTCAGTTTGTGGTCTACAGCTTTTGAGATTCTCTGTATAATTATCCTGCCTAGTATTTTGCTGGGAACTTAGAGAAGAGTTATTCCTCTCCAATTATTTTAACAACCACCACAACAATGGAAAGACAGTATTATTGTAAAGTTACCGAAGAAAGGTGATCTATCAGACTGTAATAACTGGCGTGGTATATCTCTACTATCAGTACCTGGAAAATTATTATGTTGCATGATGTTAGAAAGACTTAAATTGCATGCTGACGAAAAGATCAGAGAAGAACAAGCGGGTTTCAGGCCGAAACGATCATGTATTGATCAAATATTCACACTAAGAACAATTATAGAAGAATCAGTGGAAATGCAATCGCCACTTATTATCACCTTCGTCGATTTTCAAAAAGCCTTTGATAGTCTACACCGCCCATCATTGTGGAAGATACTTACAATCTATGGTTTTCCAACAAAATATGTGAATATAATCAAAGCGCTATATGACAATGCAAAATGTTGTGTTAGAACAAATAAAGGGAATACAGAATGGTTTACAGTAGAAACAGGGGTGAAACAAGGCTGTATTATGTCACCACTACTTTTTGGAATAGCTATTGATTGGGTTATGAGAAACTATACCCACAATGAACAATTAGGTATAAAATGGACAAATGGAAAATTCCTGGGGGACCTGGATTTCGCAGATGATTTAGCATTCTTAAGTTCAACAACCAGACAATCCCAAGAAGCAGTAAATAATTTGTGTCATCTCTCGGTTAAAATAGGTCTCCAAATAAATGCCTCTAAAACTAAAGCTATGAACTTTTCTAACGAGACCTTTGATATCATCTTGAACGGGGAAAAACTACAGAAAGTTGAAAGTTTCAATTATTTAGGCAGTAAAATGACTCAGGATGGTGACACAACAAGAGAAATCCATACTAGAATTGCTTTGGCAGCTAGCGCCTTCAATAGATTATCTAACATTTGGAAAATACGATCATTGAATATACATACCAAGCTTCGTCTGTTTAATTCAAATGTTATCTCAGTGTTAACATACGGCTGTGAGAGTTGGAAAATAACAAAATCATTGGAGAACAAGCTGAATACATTCGAGAACAAATGTCTTAGAAAACTCATGAACATCAGTTGGAAAGAATTCAAGACTAATCGACAAATAAGAGAAGACTCTAGGCAGAAATATGTCTCCGACTATATAAGGAAAAGTCGATGGTCATATATCGGTCATGTCCTATGAATGCAAAACAACAGAATACCACTACAGGCGCTCACTTGGGTTCCTGGGGGTAAGAGGAAAAAAGGAAGACCAAAAGAAACACTCAGAAGAACAATAATAAGAGAAGGAAGAACGTTGGGCCTAAATAATGTGCAAGAGCTAAGAGGAGTGGCGTCACAACGAACAACCTGGAGAGCACTGGTTTCTGCCTTATGCGCCATGTTTAGTGCTTAAAGAATTTATTATTTATTATTGCAGTCTGCAAGATCTCCCTTCTTGGGCAATTTGACAATTATTCCTTTTCTCCACTCTGTTGGTGTTGTTCCTGTTTTCCAGACTTGTGCAAATAGTGGTTCTAATAGTTCTGCTGCTAGCTCTGGGTCTGTCTTAAATAGCTCTGCATTTACGTTATCATGACCAGGAGCTTTTCCATTCTTTAACCCTTTGATTGCTGTGATGATTTCTTCTTTTCGTGGGATGTCTGTGTTAACATCTAGATCATTTTCAGCCTCAGGAACATTCACTTGTGTCTCTGGCGGTTCCTTATTCAGCGTTACTCTGAAATGCTCTGCCCATCTTGTTTCCTGTCCTCCTACTGCCGTGATGAGATTTCCGTGCTTATCTCTTACTAATGTAATATTGTTTGCACCTCGTTTTCCACTGATGATTTCAGTTATTTTGTATACTGTGCTTTGTTCATTTCTCAGTGCTGCCTCTTCTGCCTGTCTTGCAATTACATCCAGAAATGTCCTTTTATTAGCACGGGTTTGACGTTTAACTTCCTTGTCCAGCTGACTGTACTGTTCACTATATATTGCCCTTAACCTGGGAGACTTAGCTTCTGTTTCTTTCTTTTCATTTCTTTTCTCTTCGCTATGGTGTTAAGCGTATCTGGTGTTAGCCAGTCTTGGCTCTTTCTTTCCTGGAATCCCAAGCATGACTTGCTGCTTTCCTTGTATATTGTTGAGATGGTGTTGAATCTCTGGTCAACATCATCGGTCTCTGTTCTTTCCTGGCTTTTGATAATCTCATATCTTCTCTTTACATCGACCACGAAAGCTTTTCTGGTGAGGGGATCCTTCAGTTTCGTGATGTTGTATCTTTTCTGTTTGACTGCAACTGGTCCAGCAGCTCTGAGTTTCACTTTCAGTCTTGCTACTACTAGGTGATGATCACTTCCCACATCTGCGCCTCTTCTTACTTTTACGTCTTGTAGTGCATGTCTCCATCTGCCATTGATCATTATGTGATCTATCTGGTTTCTGTCTCGTCCGTTTGGTGATTCCCATGTTAACTTGTGCACTTCCTTGTGTGGAAAAAGTGTTCCTCCAATGACCAGGTTGTTAATACTGCAGAAGCTTATTAATTTGTCCCCATTCTCATTTGCTGTTCCACTGCCACATTTCCCCATTACTCTTTCGTTATAATTATTGTATGCTCCCACTTTCGCATGTAGGTCTCTCATTACTATAATGAGATCGTACCTGGGTGTAGTTTCCATTTCTTTTTGTACCTGTTGATAGAACTCGTCCTTGATCTCTTCATCGCTGTCGTTTGTTGGTGCATAGCATTGTATAATTGTGGTGTTGGTGAACCTCCCTCTTAGTCTTGATCTTATCAGTCTGTTGTTGATGGGTTTCCATTCCAGTAAAGACCTTTCCATTCCTTTCTTCAGGATAATTGCTACACCTTCGTTGTGCTGACCATCCTCTCTGCCAGAATAAAATACTGTTTCCCCTGTAGCTGTTTTTATTCTCCCCTTACCTGTCCATCTGCTCTCGCTTATTCCCAGGATATGTATCTTGTAGTTCCTCATCTCTGCTGTGATTTATCTCAGCTTTCCTGCATCATTCATAGTTTTGAGGTTCCAAAAACCAATTCTGGTTTCGTGTTTTGCGGTCGGGGCATTCGTTTTTATGCCAGTGGCTTCCTTTCGGCTTTCAACACTGTCAGTCATACGAACCTGAGACTCCGGATGTCTGTCCCACAGCAAAGTTTTTCCATTTACTGTTGTTTCCGTAACATGTGCGATTTTTTAACATAGACAGGGGTGTCGGCCCTGTGCTAAAACCCCCAACCTGTAGGACCAGAGTACCAGCTTTTGTCGAACCCCTACCCACGCAGACCAGTCCAGCTTGGTTGAACCTTCCAGGAGTAAATCTCCCACCGGCATAGCTCTGGGGATTGTCAGGGTACACAAGCTGCCATACCGCTACAAGGTATAGGTACCATTGATGGAAGAAGATGACGATAGTGGCAGGGAATTTCCACTGCACACACGAAATCTTTCAACGACGTCAAAAGCGGCGACACTCTTTCAAGCGCACACGGAAGACATTCCAGAGAAAGAAAACGTTGGAGCAGATTTCATGAGCAGGAATTGGACAGAGACGGACGGAAAAGAGGAAAGTAAAGATAACAGTAACCCAGAAGCTACGGATATAGGAAATCTCTTTCCATAAAGTGGACTTTGAATGGTTACATATCTTAAGCTGGGATGTCAGTGGCAGATTATGATAATTGATTTCATATAGCTAGAATTTTTATCTTCATCTTTCTTTTTGCACGGCTTCGCCTGCGCCTGTTGGGCTAACCTAATCTCTATGACGCAGTAATCTGTCCATCTATTCTCATTTTAGCACACATTTAATGCTTGTCGCTACATTTTTTTATGAGAATCCACCAGAGACCCATTAGTAAAGTGAGATATAATTCTAACACCAACGCCAGAGATCAATCGTTGTAGAGATCAGACTGAGACCAGATTTGAATAAATTTGAGTAGATAGCGTGAAACTGTAGTGACAAATCTTTATTACCTATCCCTTGAATCCGTTCGTGATAAGTAATTAACACGACGAATCGGGAGATCTAAGACACTGCCCGCTTGAATACGAGCAGAAAGACGAAGGTAACTCACACGTATTAGCGCATTGCTGATGTCTGGTCTTAGCGTGAACGAAGATCCTGGGTTTTCGGCTTTGAATTACGCATAAGCCGAATACTGAACGTAGAAATTCCCGTAGGTGAGAGGTCTGGATTTTGGAGGGATAATTAACTATCTTCTTTCATCTTTTAATATATAACCCCAGCAGTTTAGACTTCATTCATGCAGTACTCCTCAGTTTCAGAAGACAGATCGCTTCGTTCTAGAATACCTTGTAGAGTGAAGTAATTAGTTTCTCGACATCTATCGGAGTTCTAGAATACCTGTATAAGTGAAGTTCTCAGTTTCGTGGAGATAGCCTGTAGTTCTGTTTTGGAGGTAATAATATAGTGACTAGTATTGTCGAGTGAGTAATTTTTAGTTCTAATTATATCTTCACTAGATTTTTGTGCAGAGTGTTTTGCCAATTAGGCCAGTCATTTGATAATTCTCTAAGTTTTACTGTGTTACCGTGGATAGCAGAATAAATAATAATTTCTAGCTAAACTATAATATAAATTTTATTCACTGCTAGTAACCAGTCAGAGAATAGTTTAACCATCTAAGGAATGCACTGATACATCATGAGTGTTGACGAAAGATGTATTTATTTCTAATTCATGATGATTGATTTCTTTGTAATGACTAGAATTTATTTCACGGGAGTTTTAAACGAAGAGAACATATTCTATTTACGCTTAGGATTGTGTATACTATTTGGGTTGAGTATTTATGTTTTTCTCTTCCTTTATACAGTATTTGGGTCAAACCCTAAACCTACCAGCGGTTTCAGTATATATGAGAATAATATAGAAGATGTTCCAAAGGTTGTTATTGCCGGGAGTTGTAGTGAGTATAAGCTCTCACTGCAGATAAAATACTTCTATGGCACGCGCCTCAAACAGCCTCTGACAACCAAGTCCAGCTCCCGGCCTTCACGTGTGGCTCAATTTTGAGCCCCGCGGAACTGTTTCCACTGACGGGAGAAGGGGCAAAGGCGAGCGACTGGCGCCTTAAAACCAGCAGCTTCGGGCAGATAGGGCTCGTGATCCTTGGTTGGTAGCTTATCTAAGAGAAGGAACTCTGAATTCAAACCACCGTTGCCTTGCGGGAATATCCATTTGTGGAATTGGCTTCGGGAGTAAACCCTGAGGATAAATCCGGAGTCGGAGTCCCTAAGGCAGTCTAATGTTGATTCGACATTATTCTGGCAACTCCTGCGACATGGCTGGTACCAAACTGTATCGGCTACTGCCGTTCCTTTGGATCTACCGGCTGTGTGGAGAGGGGGAACATGCTGCATGGGCAACAGCTTGATCTCCATATAACTGTGCCCAAGCTCGCGCCCTGGAGAGGACACTCCAGCTTCACCCTATAGGTGTCGGCAAAACACGGGAAGTAGCAGTTACCGGTTATAAGCCTTTTGCCCAATTGGCGTAGGGCATGGCGCCAGGGGCTACTTCCGACAGTGGGAGAGGTTCTAGGATCTCACTGGACAGCTACCGCCCGCTTCAAACTGGGCAGCCCCCAGTCAATAAGGTGTTGTCCCGCCACTGTCTGCTTTAACCATTGGGTGCATGGGGATTAGGGTCAAACCCGAACTGCAGACAGAAAATTTTGCACCAAGCAATTATCGAAAAAATAGAAATAAGTTACGCCGCATCCTCGGCATCTCGTGGAAAGATAAAGTGACAAATGTCGAGGTGTTGTCACGTGCTGGCCTTCAAAGTATGTATACGCTGCTTAGACAGCGCAGACTTCGCTGGCTTGGCCATGTTCGCCGCATGGAAGATGGTCGCATCCCAAAAGATATCTTCTACGGACAATTAGCAGATGGCAAGAGAACAGTTGGGCGACCACAGCTGAGGTTCAAAGATGTGTGCAAGAGAGATATGAGGGCACTGGACATGGATCCAGCAACATGGGAGGATGAAGCTGCCGATCGCACAAAGTGGCGATGCTATTTACGGCACCACCTCAGATTGGGCGAAGAGAGGCTCACACAAGAAGCAGAGGTGAGGAGAAAACGTCGAAAGGAGCACCAGGAAAATAAGCAGTTGAGGGCTGTCACCTCAGGGGCGCATTCCCATAGTCAGTTATGACTGATGGGGCTATTATTATTATTATAGAAGAAACATTTTTGTACTTAAATACGGGGGTTTACAAGTTAAAACCTATCTGGCATTGTGTTTGCATCCAGAAGGAGACATAGTACCCATCTCACGAACTTTAAGACTAAATGATGTAACTAAGCCTATCGAGCCAGATTATATTTCTTCCCTAAATCTCATGTACATTCAGACCCTGTGGCGAAATTACAAACAGTAACATTTCCAACGTTTGACCAATTGTGGTGTGACCAATAATTTTATATTGAGAGAAGTTACCAACCTGTCATTTCCTAAGTACTGGAAACCTCGAGATTCTGACATTGTGAGCCCATTTAAAATTTCTTACCTGAACTGATTCAAGTGACATAAACAGTAATCCTAAATTATAGTTGTAAAGTGAACGCTTCCCGGAACATTGGATGAAACCTGTATCTGCAGAGCTGGGGTTCTCTTTATCAAAAAGAACACGGATTCACTGTGCGTGTGTGTCCTAAAGTTTGCGTCTGAAGGTGCAAGACAGCAAGTTTGTAGGTAAGAAAGAATGTCAGTGGCCACTGGTGAATGAACAGAGAGAAAGCAAGACTGAGTGATTCCCTTATGGTATAATTTATGCACCCACTGTGTGTTTTCTTTATGCAAGTTTGTTGCTAATGATGTTTTCCTCTTAGAATAGATTAATATATCAACTCTGTTCTTAACTGTACGGCGTCTGTGGCCTAATGGATATGAACGCAGTTTCATAATCCAGATCGTCCAGGTTCGAAACCTACTGCAGGCGGTTTGGTAGCAGATCGCTTTGTGAGATTTTTAACAATGGTATAAGCGCCGTACCGTTCAGATAGCAATGGCAAACTACTGAATGAAAAAATTGCCTAGAAAAATCTCAAAGAGCCAATAAAAGCTGGAGTTGATTGCCACGTCCTGTAAAGGATAAGCAAATAACTCTTAACTGTAGAGGGAAATCCTAGACCATAGCGTATAAATCTGTGACACACAAAGTGAAAAGAAAGGACCAGAAATATAGCTTGAAGTCTCTAACGCTTCCTTTCATTTACTTGCAATGATGCGACCACTTGAAACTTTGTAACGAACACAAGGTAAGAGATTTATTATTTTAAAGATTATATACACAACAATTTATACACATGCCGATAAAAATGATTTTTACCTGGAAAAAAGTGGTATGAACGCATAAATGTGCCAAAAAACGTAATAACTAAATGCATTATTAAATACAACAGTGCGTTGGTAAAATCTGTAGCTAATTCATTAATGTGGATGTACGTATGTTGCTTTCAAGGAATCCACCGATTTTCTATGGTCACTGGTTTTACTGGAGTGACTTATTCTCGATCTCTCTTATTCTGGTTGGATCTTTTCTAAATATACTTCATGAGAACAATACTACAACGTAGCATATACTCGTATTTTTTTCAGAACTGCTTTCCTGGCTTATGAAAACTATTGTTATTATATTTTTCACAATACATTGGTATCGTCACCCTCCTGTACGACCACTGAAATAATAAAAGGCGTTTTTAGTATTGTTAACCGACTCTCGACACAGGGTCGAGTATATAAATAATTCGATGGATGACTTGTCACCGTTCGTAATAGTATAGCTTCTGGTAAAGCGGTGAAAACAATACAGGTCAGTTGCAACACATTGTCTAGTTCGTAATGGGGCAATAACGATTTGTCCTGGCGGGTTTAATGGTTCAAAGCGTCTTGTCCCCAAGTTTACTATAGTCCGTTCGGAAATTCGTGCCCACAGAAAGCGTCAATTTTCTCCAAAACTGTTTGTTGTATGGACATGAATTTTTGCATGCAGTCTTAGATTTTCCATGCAGTTAAGATTTTGCGATCATTACATCCACAGCTGTCTCGAAATTTGGAAAACGGCGATTTTCTTTGACCTTCTTGGAACATTTGCCTAGATCTGCCCGTAACATTAATTCTTACAGTAAATCACAACATTTGTGCGACAAGCCGGTTCAAAGGCGTGTCCTAAATGTGTGATTGGTTGTTCACGTGATTTTGATACGAGGAATGATGATCTGATAATGAACCATGATAGCAGTAAATCATCAGGAAGCTGTTTAAGTGTTATCATAGATTGGCATATGAAATTAGTTTATCACAAACGATGGAATGCGATCGGCGTGCCTCATTCCGAATCGGACGACTCCAATAAGTTCACAACAGTTATTTTTTGGATAAACTGCAAGCCATCTCGCTGCCAGTAATCTTCTTCTTCCTGGAGCACGTGTTCTTCACATTTAGCCCAGTACTCTGTGTCTATTCGTGAAAGGGCCTCACGAGTCATGTCTTTAACATCGCACATTTTAAAAGTGGTGTTCTGGGCGGCAACTTGCCCTTTAACTCTAGCCCAAACCAGCTCTATTGGGTTAAGGTGAGAATGGTAAGGTGGGAGTCGAAGAGAAACATGACCCTGCTCTTGGATGATTTTATCAATCAGATATACTTTTGTCTTATTCCTCTGTCTCACAAGCTGCAACCACTCTGGTTTTAAATAGCTGTTGTCAGCGAAGATATTTTCATTCAAAATCCACCTCCTGATTTCGTCTTTCGTCCTTGCCGAAGTGGGAGCTTTATCCTCCTGTGCTAGAACATTATGATAGGACGCATTATCCATCACCAGGCAAGACGGCCTATCTAGAGTCGGGAGGAGTGTATTCACTATCCAATCTCGAAAAATGTGCCCATTCATTTCACTGTGGTAGTCCCTACCATCTACAGACTTTGATTGAAAAATAAGCTCTGCATCACGGGCAAGCCCATTCTGTCTGCTGCCAGCATGTGCTAATATAATACGTTGACCTTTGCTGCTGGGAATTTTCCTTCTATGCTCTCCGTCAACAGATTGCCATTCTTTCTCGTTCGAATGATGAGCATTAACCCAAGATTCGTCCAAATACACTATATCATAGCCGTCTTGCCTTCTCTCACGAATATGCCTAAGGTATTTGCTTTGAGCTGCAACCAGATGTGGTTTTTCATATACAAAATTCCTTCCGCCAGACGTTTTTCTAAAAGTGAAGCCGACACTTCTGACAAGGTGCCAAAGAGTTGTTTTTGAGACGTTAATATCGCATTCTGCTTGCAGTCGACTTTTCAGCATGCGGAGAGTAACAAGTTGATTGGCATTAACTCTTAAAGGACGATCGACCAGTTTTCTTGGTCGACGTTTCTAGCCTTAGATGACGGGAAGCCCCGAATCTTGGTCGACATGTTTGAACTAAGTTTTTGTTTCGTTTCATCACAGTTAGAAGTTTTCGATGACTGGGAAGCGGAAGTATAGCCATTTTTATTATTATTTCTAAAGCTGGAGAGTTATAGCGGAACTCTTTCTATTAAATTCAAAACGATTTCGAGTGCATCGTCGTGTTTTTTTTACGAAATTTGGGTTACCTATTTTCGATACATATTTTCGATGGCATCTAATTCATCTTCTCAAAAGCGACCTGCTCGTTTAAGTGCTCAGCAGGCCCTTAGTTTGCTAGAAAATTTCAGCGAAGATGAGGACGGCTATAGCAGTAGTGATTTTAGTGCTAATTCGATGAATAATTCGTCTTTCAGTGATGTCGATTCAGAGAATGAAGGTAGGCCTATTATGTTGGAAAGAGTGGGCGTGGTTCTATCACCTAACTTTGATTCTTCAACATCAGACCCAGTAGGACCTAATTTAGTGTTACAAGAAGGGGAAAGACGAAAACAGGAGTGTGTCAGAAATATAGAATGGCACGAAGCAAACTTGGGTGTAATAACAAGGAATAGCTTTAGATTTCAACCTAAAGACGGAAGAGCAGTGGGTGTGTGGCCGCAAATTTAGGCCTAAATGAATCATCTACCCCGATCCAGTGTTTTGAAAGCCTTGTATCATCAGCTGTAAGGGAGGAAATTTTAAAAAGCATAAACTGCTTTGCAGAAATTGAAGTACAGAAGCATACACCGTCACTGAAAAGATCAAGATATAATCGATGGAATCCAGTAAGCGATTATGAGCTGCTAAAATTTTTTGCTCTGCATCAAGCAATGGGTATCGACAAAAGGCCAAGCATAAAAGATTATTTCTCCTCACAAGAGCCTATGTTTCACACTCCATTTTATTCCCAAATGATGGAGAGAGACAGATTTTTGTCTATATTGCAAACTATGTTGCATATCTGTGAGCCTGTTGCAGAAGGGAAAAATAAAATAGAGCCCTTCGTTCAAATGTTATGCTCTAAATTTGTTGCGGCATACACTCCAAACCAAGACGTAGCTATTGATGAGATGATTATAGGATGGAAAGGTCGGTGGAAATATAAGCAATATAACGCAAAAAAACCACACAAATACCACATTAAAAGTTTTGGGCTTGTGGACAGTGAAACAGGTTATGTGCTAAACTTGCTAACATATTTTGGATCAGACACCTCCTATGATCCTTCAGTCAGAAGGGACTCTGCTGGTGCCAATTCCGTAAACATTTTTGGAACACTTTTGTCTTGTCTGGGAACTGGCTATCACATTTATGCTGACAGGTGGTACACTACAAAACTTTTAGTAAATGAAATGCTTAAATGGAAACAATATTACACTGGGACACTTCAAGCGAACAGAGTCGGATTCCCACAGCAGCTGAAGTCTTTGAACCTAAAACATATGGAGACTAAGTATTATATCAATTCTGAGCAAAAGATGCTAGTTGCTGCTTGGAAGGACAAAAAAGCTAAAAAACCTGTCACAATTATTACCACAAATGGGTCTGCTGTGCCTGTCATGGTGAATGGAAAGGAGAAACCTCTTATCATTCATGAATATAACCATAACATGAATGGTTGCGACAAGGCAGATCAGATGATAGGGTATTACGGCTTCTTCAACAGAAAATTCTTGAAGTGGTGGAAGAAGATTTTCTTTTGGATATTAGAAATAGCCACCTGTAACGCTTACATTCTGTACAAATTGACAAGACCAGTTGGAGTTGGAAAATCGCAGCTTACGTTAAAGTTGTTCAAACAAACACTGATCAGAGAATTGTGTGCTTCGGCCGCATCTTCAATGCCTGAAATCAGCCGCATGCTAAATCCTCCAAGGCCAAGTAAATTATCAGATAACCCATTGGAAAGACTGGAGGGTGCAAAACATATAATGCAAAGAAGCACTAAGTTCAATAGGTGTAAAGTTTGCAGTACACCTGACGACAGGAAAAGGACAAACTATTATTGTGCCGGATGCACTGGCCACCCCCATCTGCACATAGATGAATGTTTCCTAAAATGGCACACTAAAGTTAAGTTGTAAATATAAGTTGGGGTGTAATGAGTGTTCTTTGTGAGAGCAGTTCAGCATATATATCACATTTTGTGATCTTTTTCAATTATTTGTAAATTTGTGACAATAGAGTGTATTTCATTTTCTGGATGACACATGGAAAGTAGTTAGAGTATAAACTTGATGTGTGGTTTATTTCCAAAATGGATATAGTTTACAGTGATTTCTATATTGGATGGTGGATTAGCTGTCTTCAATTGGTAAGTCTGATATGTTTGTTGTGTTTTTTGTTTAGTAAAATATTTTTCTGTCTCGTCTTTAACTACTTTATATTCATAAAAATTTTGTACATTTTAAAACTGAGAATTTTCACAATCTTCATTCATTTTCCTTTTTAAATATCTATAACATGACTATATTCAGTTAAAAACTTTGAAATAACTGACTCTTACATGGTAACACTATATGCAAAACCTGTGCCGCAGAAAATTTGTGACAAAAGAGTGTCTTTCCTTTTCTTGAAGCCAATTGAAAAGTAGTTAGAGTATAAACTTGAGCTATATGTATGTTATTTCCAAAATGAATGTAGTTTACAAATATTTGTATCTTGGATAACATAAATGATGCATTAGCTATCTTGAGTAGGTAATTCTGATATGTTTTTATTTATTTATTTTTTTTTTCAAATTTATTTTCCCAGTCTCCAACTATTTTATACTCATAAAATTTTTTTTTAAATTATAAACTGAACATATTCAAAATACTCATCCATTTTCCTTTTTAAATATATATAACATGACTATATTTGTTAAAAACTTTGAAATAACTGACACTTATATGGTAACAGTATATGAAAAACCTGTGCCGCAGAAAATTTGTGACAAAAGAGTGTCTTTTCTTTTCTTGAAGCCAATTGAAAAGTAGTTAGAGTATAAACTTGAGCCATATGTATTTTATTTCCAAAATGAATGTAGTTTACAAATATTTGTATCTTGGATAACTTAAATGATGCATTAGCTATCTTGAGTGGGTAATTCTGATATGTTTTTATTTATTTATTTTTTTTTGTCAAATTTATTTTCCCAGTCTCCAACTATTTTATACTCATAAAAAATTTTTTAAAATTATAAACTGAACATATTCAGAATTCTCATCCATTTTCCTTTTTAAATATATATAACATGACTATATTTGTTAAAAACTTTGAAATAACTGACACTTATATGGTTACAGTATATGAAAAACCTGTGCCGCAGAAAATTTGTGACAAAAGAGTGTCTTTTCTTTTCTTGAAGCCAATTGAAAAGTAGTTAGAGTATAAACTTGAGCCATATGTATTTTATTTCCAAAATGAATGTAGTTTACAAATATTTGTATCTTGGATAACATAAATGATGCATTAGCTATCTTGAGTGGGTAATTCTGATATGTTTTTATTTATTTATTTTTTTTGTCAAATTTATTTTCCCAGTCTCCAACTATTTTATACTCAAAAAAATTTTTTTTTAATTATAAACTGAACATATTCAGAATTCCTATCCATTTTCCTTTTTAAATATATATAACATGACTATATTTGTTAAAAACTTTGAAATAACTGACACTTATATGGTTACAGTATATGAAAAACCTGTGCCGCAGAAAATTTGTGACAAAAGAGTGTCTTTCCTTTTCTTGAAGCCAATTGAAAAGTAGTTAGAGTATAAACTTGAGCCATATGTATTTTATTTCCAAAATGAATGTAGTTTACAAATATTTGTATCTTGGATAACATAAGTGATGCATTAACTATCGTGAGTGGGTAATTCTGATATGTTTTTTTTTTTTTTTTTTTTTTTGTCAAATTTATTTTCCCAGTCTCCAACTATTTTATACTCATAAAAAAAATTTTTAAATTATAAACTGAACATATTCAGAATCCTCATCCATTTTCCTTTTTAAATATATATAACATGACTATATTTGTTAAAAACTTTGAAATAACTGACACTTACATGGTAACACTATATGAAAATTCTGAGTCGCAAAAAATTCCTTGCGTAAAACATGGGAAAACCCCTACGTCCTGAAAGAGTTAAACATCTTCAAAATCAAACGTCTAATGACATCCTTGTCAAAATCATCAATTTTTTTCTTCCTTCCTTGCTTAACCGCAGCCTCTGTACAATCACCGTCCTGTTGTATCCGACGTCGAAAAGATCTTCTATCCACACCCAGGGCCTTTCGTGTTCTCCTACCTGGTTCTTAAATGTCGTGGTATAAACAACCCATCTTAGCCTCTCTCCGAAAATGCCTGTACAATATAACAGTTACCTTCTGCAAAGTGATAAATTTACATTTCAAATTCATTGCGCTTTTCATAATTATGCAGTTTAGTTTATTAATATATTATACGCTGGTGTCGTTTTGTTTCGTTGCTGCCAACTTATTGCAATTAGCATACGCCGCTGAAATAATTACTCGCGACTGTGTACAATTGGTGCGCACTCGTGCGGACATGTAGCCACTACACTAATTCAAACAAAAAATATTGAATAGCACATTTCATCGCTTGTGCTGTGCTGCAACAAAAATTAAGTGCGCAATTTTTGAACGGATCTTGTAATTTTCCTGTAGAACTAATAAAAATTAACCCAGACAACGGTAAGAGTTTTTTATATAACTTAAAGAAGAAAATTCGAACATGACATGAGTTTTGTAAGGGCAAAAAAATATATTAATAACTGCATTGATATCAGTAGGGCACGTAGCAAATTTCAATAACATCCGTCAAGGGGTTGCAAAGTTACAACGGTTAATGTGTGGGCACGAATTTTCGAACGGACAATAGGCGATTCCTTTCGCTTGCAGTCGTTATTCGCTCTTGTAGTGGCGACTGGGTAAAATGGATGTGTTGAATTTTTGTCTCCAACGGAATGCGTTTAAACTCCTATAATTAACAACAATATCCACGTGGTGTTTACTGCAACGGTTATGCTGTAGTTGGGGGCACTTACAGCGTGTGAAAAAAGAATAGTACTAACATTTTGTGTAGTTAAGTTCTGTTACATTAAAACAAATGAACGAACTAAAATCAAATGATGTGTATCATTATTTAGCAATATTGTACACTTACCTTAATTCATTATATCGAATTTCTGGTCCGAAGCAATATTGTTAGGTCAAGTGACACGCTTGATTACTATATTATTCTCTAATCCAAGAAAATTCCCTTCCTGGTTGGCTAAGTGGAGTCGCGTTAGCACAGTGGTTAATGCACTGGCTTCCTAGCTCGGTGGTCCATGGTTCGGTTCCCAGTTGAAGTGTGATTCATTTTTTAGACCGCAAATGGCTCCGAGGTCGACTCAATCTCATGAATTGGGTGCCAGAGCAACTCTAGGAAGGTTAGGCTGCCGGCGTGATGCTGATCACATCACCTCTAGTGTGCCAATGGTCGAGAAAATATGGGCCTAACACCATATTCCCAATATGATCCAATGGGAGCGTACTGTAATCTTTACCTTTACCATACTTGGTTAAGTGAAAAAAATAACTGGTTATTCAAGATACACGCTTGACGAACAATGTCCATTGTCAGAATTTTAGAGGCTGCTGTTTGCTAATTTCTACCGAAAAGTTTTTCAGGAACATTCTGTAATATTTGTCTCGAAGGTTAACAGATCACTTTCGGCTGATAATCTATCCTGCTTCCTATCAAAGTGTTTGATGTCATCTCAAATGTTTGATAAATACATCTTAAGGTGTGTCCTCTCCCGGTCTTGTGGCGTTGTCGCTACATGTATAGTCCTATTATCGCATAATCACAATGGAGACACCATTGTTCTTCAAGTCCCCTGGTAGGCTTGTCCCGATAATCTGTCTTCTGTAAGTGATAATATCCAGCATTTTACACAAGTTAATCCCCAGTCCCAGCGTACCTCGACACTCCTGAGATTTCATGCCTGGCCGACATATTTTTATCTACAACTGTGTTATCAAAGTCCAGTTGGCTATTTCGATCTCCGCCTCACTTGTAACCCACACATATGGTCGTGATTTGATAACAAAATACAATCGAAAAATGGAAATGACGAAGGATCACATGAAAATAAAAGTAAAAAACAAGTCCTGCCATGAGTTGAGGAGATTATGTATTATATGAGTTATGTATTATATGAGTTACACAACGCTAGTAAAATGCAAATTAGGTAGGAGAACAACACAGGTATTGTGCGAGATTTGAGAGCGGGTTCAAACCATAGTGTTTGTGATGCTAAAAGCTTTGCAGCATATTTAGTCAAAGTCTAGCTCTGAACCCTGAACACCTGGCCACGCTTTGTTTTCGCACGTGCCGGGTTATTGGACCGTCAAAGATCTCGCGTCTTCCTGATTTATGAAAACAATTTATTTTGAACCCTTCGTCAGAGGCGTTTGATTTCCCCGTGGACGATCGAAGTACCGTCGTGCAATTGTGGTCGTTGGGTAATATTCTAAACTCCGCCTATGCCGGTCCCAAGCCCGGATGAAAAAGGAGGAGGGCGGCCTGCATGGAGGCCGTAAGGAGGCAGCCCCTCCACCATGCAAAGGCACAACAGGCCAATCACCTGTTTGCTTTAAATCATGATTACGCGAACTACAAGAGAGAAAACCGGACTGATTCTAAAGGCGACGAACTGGAACGGACTACGGACTACGACTTTTGGAACTTGGAACACAAGAAGTATAAATGGGAAGGAAGAGGAGCTGGTGGAAGAGATGAGGAAAGCAAAACTAGAAATCCTGGCTATAACGGAAACGAAGAAAAAAGGACAAGGAGTCATGGATCTCGATGGCAACACGTTGCTCTACAGTGGTGTACCCATATCTGAAAGAGCTAAAGGGGGCGTGGGTTGCATTGTGGCCCAAAATCAAAAAGATAGTATCAAGGGATGGAACTTTGTCTCGGAGCGCATTATGGTTGTAAAACTAAAAGAAGGAGAAACCATAGTCAACCTGGTCATAGTGTATGGGCCAATGAGGATGAGAGAGCAGAGGTCAAGGAGGAATTCTTCGAGCTGCTTCAAAGGACAGTGGATGACTGCCTAGATGAAGTTATTATGCTCGGAGATTTTAATGCCAGAGTTGGAAATGACCATGCTAGATGGGGTGGAGTTATCGGAAGATATGGAGAAGATACTCTCAATGACAATGGAAAGCGACTCCTTAGATTCTGCAGTGAG
Organism: Oreohelix idahoensis; assembly: GCA_024509875.1. NCBI lineage: Eukaryota > Metazoa > Mollusca > Gastropoda > Stylommatophora > Oreohelicidae > Oreohelix > Oreohelix idahoensis. The sequence goes on along the minus strand of JAMPIV010019878.1, from coordinate 362,262 downwards.
CAGAATCTGATCATTACAAACACAAAGTTCCCCCATAAGCGCATACATGCACACACTAGATGTGAACCAACCAAGAATGAGAAGCCAGTGATCGACTATGCCATTGTTCGGAGAAGCTCATTCAGATATGTCCGAGATGCAAGAGTCTGGAGGGGGCCAGACATTGGAAGTGATCACTACCTGCTAACAATCAAACGAACAACTGAAAGAGTTGCTCAGCCTAGGAACTGCCCAACATCACGCAAGAAACCAAGTAAACGAGCAGGAGAAATGAGCATTAGGACCTACAAGATGAGAGAGCCAGAAATTAAGACCAGATATCAGGGGCTTATTGCTACAGCAGTGAGCAACACAGAAGAACGACCTGATGACTTGGAAAACCTCTGGAATAAATTCAAGGATATCATAAAGACAGCTGCTGCAGAAGCATGCGGTGAAGTCCGACTTGGGAACCAGAGAAAGAGGACACCTTGGTGGACGGAGGAAGTCAAAGAGAAAATAAGAGAGAAGAAAATGGCATGGAAACAATACTTAGGAGCTAAAAACACAACAGGACAAATGGAAAAATATAGAGAATATGTGACACTCAGAACAGAAGCAAAGAACAAAGTGCTAGCAGCAAAACAGAACTCCTGGGAAGAATTTGGAGAAAAGCTAGAAAAAGATGCACAAGAAAACCAGAAATTGTTCTATAAGACCCTAAAGAACATGAGGAAAGAAAAACAATGCCCTCTCAAATTTATAAAGGACAAGCAAGGCAAATTGCTTACTGCCCCGAAGGAAGTAATGGAAAGATGGAAAGAATATTTCTCAGAACTCCTGGATGGTGAGCATGGTGAAGCATCAGAAATGATAACCACTAGCACAGAAGAGAAAACCAATGATGGTGAAGATGACATAAAGATGGAAGAACTGACGGCAGCACTAGAGAAAATCAAGATGGGCAAAGCAGCAGGGCATGATGGTATAACACCAAAAATGGTTAAGTACATGGGAGCATCAGGCGACCTATTACTCTTAAAGGTCCTACATGCAGCATGGTGCAACAAGACCATACCAAAGGATTGGGAGATTGCCATCATAACACCAATTTTCAAAAAGGGTGACAATCGACAATGTGGAAACCATAGAGGCATATCCCTTCTCAGTGTCCCTGGTAAAATCTACTCTAGAATCCTAGAGCAGAGACTCCGACGCCTAGCTGAGCCACAATTGGATGAGGTCCAGTGCGGATTCCGAGCAAACCGAAGTACTCAAGACCTAATCTTCACACTCAGACAGCTGAGTGAAAAGGCCCTTGAGTATAAGAGTGAGATCCATCTTTGTTTCATAGATCTGGAAAAGGCATTTGACAGGGTCCCCTGCAGCAAACTTTGGGACTGTTTGGCAAGGAAGAATATTCCAGCACCTCTGATTCATGCTATACAGAGCTTCTACAAGTCTTGCAGAAATTATGTAAGGACAGCAAACCATAAGTCAGAAGAGTTCAGGACCACCACAGGTGTAAGACAAGGTGATATCCTATCACCTTACCTCTTCATACTCCTTATGGACGATGTCATCAAGGCATGTAAGGAGAGAACAAGAAAGTATTCAGTGGGGTACTGGAAGATGAGACAGGTCTATATTTCGGGGCTGGCATTTGCTGATGATGTTGCCCTGATTGCTAAATCAGAGGCACATCTCCAATCCAACCTGCAAGTCTGGAAGGAAGAGCTGGAGAAGAGAGGGATGGTCATAAGCAGCTCTAAAACAAAATCCATGGTGATATCACGAGAAGAAAGAAAACATCAGATTAAGTTGGGAGAACAGGTCCTGGAGCAGGTCGACCACTTTAAATATCTCGGAGCTATTATAGACCGAAAGGGAGGCATCAAAGAAGAGTTGGCCACTCGAGAAGCAGCGGCTGGGAGACTTTTTCAGGCCATAAATCGTGGATTCCTCAGCAAGAAAGAGGTTGGTAAGAAAACGAAGATGGCTGTATACCGCTCCACCTATGTCCCAGTCTTGACATATGGATGCGAGTCGTGGGCAATGACTACAACCCACAAAAGCCAGATCCAAACCTCAGAAATGAGGTATCTGAGGAAAGTGGTTGAAGTAACAAGAAGAGACATGGTCCGCAACCAGACGATCCGTCAAGGCCTAAAATCCCATCCGCTGCAGACCCAAATAGAACAGTCCCAACTACGATGGTTTGGCCATGTCTGCAGAATGGGAGAAGATCGGCTACCACGACAAGCATGGGAAACAAAGATCCAGGGATCCAGACCTCCAGGACGACCCAGAGTCCGCTGGGAGGACAACATTAGACAATCTTTGAAGGACCGAGGACTAGAATGGAACCAGGCCAGGAAGAAGACAGCTGATAGAATGGTCTGGCGCTCTCTCTTCCAAACCTCTACACCTCACGGTAGAAGGGGAACGACTAAGTAAGTAAGGGTAATATTCTAACCGGACAACCGTTTGTTTTTTTAATAACGTTTTGGCGAGGCACGTCCCGTTCAACCTAGTCGGTTATATTAGGGCGCATGTCCAAACATAAAAGACCCTTAGGCCTGGGGTTATTCAATAATAGACAGCGCAGGGAATTTATAACGAGAAGCAGACGTGAAAACAAAAAATAGACGATCCGACAGCAGCAGACTGCTTCGCCGTTTCGCTCGGCCATTGGTCGCTGAGCTAACACTAACTTACAAGCAAGAAAACAGAAGGAGCTGAAAGAGGTTGCTATGGTAAACGAGTACAGAATGTTTAATGGGCCGGGCCCTCAAAATTACAGAAAATGACGGGAGAAAACATTTGATCGATACGGACAATTAAATTATCTGTTAATTGCGACAAGTTATTTGAAAGTTATTTATGGCCCCGAAACACAGAAAACAACCAACGGACACAGTGATATGAAAAGATAGCAGTACAGAAGTTACTAAAAGACTGAAATTATTGTAGAACATTAGGTAAAGAAGTGTACAAAGAAAAAACAAACAAACAAAAAACACTCAGTCATCCGGTAGCATCCCAATCCAGTCTCCAAGTGTAAGCCTCACGGGGTTCTAGAAACGTAAGTAGACCTCAAACACACACACATTGAGAAGAGCAATGATGCCAGAAATAAGAACTTGCAAAATATAAAAGAGACTACAGCAGTATTGTCCAGTTGAAGATTTTGTCGAAGCATATACTCCAATGGGATTTTAAAAGCAAAAAGTGAACACATTACACATAAACTATTCAACACTGGTCAGTCTAAGCAAGATATAGGTTAATCATGTTTCTTTGACACAACCAAACATTTCGCAAAGTCTAAACGCTCTGTTAGCCAAGGCGAGGTAATAGGTGAAAAAGTACACTATTGTAGAGAAACATGGTCACAAACAAGCCAAGCGTTTCCAATGGTAATTCACTTAGCAGTGTAAGATTTTTGTAACAGCTCTGTCTTGTCTTTTCAAAAAGCAGAGATCGTTGATGTAGCGGACGGTTTTATAAGTGTTGATAATATTGCTAGAGTAGAAATAGTATTTTCTCCAGAATGTGTGAGGTCCCAATGACAGAGAAGTACACTGGTATCACTAGATAGTCACGGCTGTGAAAGAATCTGAAGATGAAAATTATTCAAAGACAATCAGACATTACCGCGCTATCTCCGCTATGTAACTATCTGTGATATTAATACAATTTCAACAAACTCAACTCCAACAATAGTGAATGAATAAAGCTGTTGAACTACATTTACACTCCTCTTTATTTACATCTATATACTTGTGAATGATTATGGGTGAATGTTGATGAATTTATGTAAGATTTAATTTACAAAACATAAACCCAGTGGGTGAAACAAATAAATTCAAATAAATTGAGGTAGTGGGGTTGGGGGCTCTCTCCACATTTTTTGGTTCTATTTGTTATTATTATTATTTCAGGTAAATAACTCTAAATCTGTACCCAGTAGGTTGGATTGTACTTGATTGCACGTTCTGTTGTTATATATTACTTCTCGTTGATCTATTACGTCTAGAGTGAAATCTCCTAACGATTATGTGCGTTCTCACGAAATTCAACAACATAAATACGAGCTCTGTAACTGGCCCAACCAACGAAAGGAATTAATGCCGTTTCTCTTCATAAACGAACTCATTTTTCTTTAATACACATATTTGATTCCATTGTAGCCTACATATCAGTTCGCATATATTGATCCATATTTTCCATAAATCATCACGATGGGAATAGCCCTGTTTCAAAAGTATCCATTTATTATATCATCCACATACTTTAACAAGGAAACACTTCGTAATGGATTCTCATTGGAACGCAAGTTGAGACACAGCCAAAACACAGCAACCAAGGGTTTTCGTAAACACCTTGTTACTACACAAAACATTCATACGTCATATCTCTGGTGCACCTCACTTTTAATATTCCCAATAGTGCCGCATTTATCAGCACTGACTCAAACTCAAAAAATCTAACATGTCGTGTGCATGGGCAGACACCACATATTCCCCCCCCCCCCCCCCCCTCTCCCTTTTGCGCGCTACAGGAAACTGCAGGTTTCCAAGACGTCATCCTAAATATACGACTTACTGTTGGTAACATCACCACTACGTTTAATCGATTAATAATGATCGATTACATATATTCGTGTATACACCGTGAATATATTCTTATTTAACATGCTGGTGAATATTTCCTAGTCGTAAATATCTAACCATGATAATTATAATGATAAAATGGAAACTTATATTCCATAAAATAGACAATCGATGATATCGTACACGATGAGTGAAATGAAGTTAAAATATGTATCACCAACTTGTGATCAACATGTGAACGCTAAGGAAATATCACTACATAATCTACATATCCCTCAATTATAAATAGAAATAATGTTTGTCTTCACTTCACATACCCGGGAAAGTCTCTACTATATAGTTCAATGTATTACTCTGGAAAGTGTATCCGCAATTACATTATTATGTCCTTCTATATGTACGATATCGAAGATATATGCTTGCAGTTGTAACGCAAACCTCATAAGTCTTACACTAGGTGATTTACAAGTTTGGAGATACGTCAACGCTCTCTGATATGTCATTATTGTAAAATGCGTACCAACCACAAATTTTTGAAGTTTGTTAAAAGTCCATACCATACCCAACAGTTCTCTGTCGAAAACTGAGTATTTGGATTCCGCTTCCGACAGTTTTCTACTCAAGTAGTAGATCGGATGAAACTTACCATCAAAACTGTGCCCTAAACACCCGCCTATTGCGTGGAGCGAAGCCTCTGTTACAACAGTAAACTTACATATTTAATCGTTCCCCTTGTACTGTGAGATGTGGAGGTGTGGAAGAGAGAGCGCCAGACTATCCTATCGGCAAATGGAAAAATATAGAGAATATGTCACACTCAGAACAGAAGCAAAGAACAAGGTGCTAGCAGCAAAACAGAAGTCCTGGGAAGAATTTGGAGAAAAGCTAGAAAAAGATGCACAAGAAAAACAGAAATTGTTCTATAAGACCCTAAAGAACATGAGGAAGGAAAAACAATGCCCTCTCAAATTTATAAAGGACAAGCAAGGCAAATTGCTTATTGCCCCGAAGGAAGAAATGGAAAGATGGAAAGAATATTTCTCAGAACTCCTGGATGGTGAGCATGGTGAAGCATCAGAAATGATAACCACTAGCACAGAAGAGAAAACCAATGATGGTGAAGATGACATAAAGATGGAAGAACTGGATAAAATCAACATGTGCAAAGCAGCAGGGCATGATGGTATAACACTACAAAAGGTTAAGTACATGGGAGCATCAGGCGACCTATTACTCTTAAGGGTCCTACAGGCAGCGTGGTGCAACAAGACCATACCAAAGGATTGGGAGATTGCCTTCACAACACCAATTTTCAAAAAGGGTGACAATCGACAATGTGGAAACAATAGAGGTATATCCCTTCTCAGTGTCCCTGGTAAAATCTACTCTAGAATCCTAGAGCAGAGACTCCGACGCCTAGCTGAGCCACAATTGGATGAGGTCCAGTGCGGATTCCGAGAAAACCGAAATACTCAAGACCTAATCTTCACACTCAGACAGCTGAGTGAAAAGGCCCTTGAGTATAAGAGTGAGATGCATCTTTGTTTCATAGATCTGGAAAAGGCGTTTGACAAGGTCCCCTGGAGCAAACTTTTGGAGTGTTTGGCAATGAAGTACATTCCAGCACCTCTGATTCATGCTATACAGAGCTTCTACAAGTCTTGCAGACATTATATGAGGACAGCAAACCATAATTCAGAAGAGTTCAGGACCACCACTGGTGTAAGATATGGTGATATTCTGTCACCTTGCTTCTTCATACTCCTCATGGACGATGTCATCAAGGCATGTAAGGAGAGAACAAGAAAGTATTCAGTGGGGTACTGGAAGATGAGACAGGTCTGTATTTCAGAGCTGGCACTTGCTGATGATGTTGCCCTGATTGCTAAATCAGAGGCACATCTCCAATCCAACCTGCAAGTCTGGAAGGAAGAGCTGGAGAAGAGAGAGATGGTCATAAGCAGCTCTAAAACAAAATCTATGGTGATATCACAAAAAGAAATAAGACATCAGATTAAGCTGGGAGAACAAGTCCTGGAGCAGGTCGACCACATTAAATACCTCGGAGCTATTATAGACCGAAAGGGAGGCATTAAAAAAGAGTTGGCCACTCGAAAAGCAGCAGCTGGGAGTTTTTTTCAGGCCATATATCGTGGATTCCTCAGCAAGAGAGAGGCTTGGTAAATAAACAAAGATGGCTGTATACCGCTCCACCTATGTCCCAGTCTTGACATATGGATGCGAGTCATGGGCAATAACTTCAACCTACAAAAGCCAGATCCAAACCTCAGACATGAGGTATCTGAGGAAGGTGGTTAAAATAACAAGAAGAGGCATGGTCCGCAACCAGACGATACGTCAAGGCCTAAAATCCCACCCCCTGTAGACCCAAGTAGAACAGTCCCAACTAAGATGGTTTGGCCATGTCTGCAGAATGGGAGAAGATCGGCTACCACGAGAAGCATGGGAAACAAAGAGCCAGGGATCCAGACCCACAGGACGACCCAGAATCCGCTGGGAGGACAACATCAGGCATTCTTTGAAGGACCGAGGGCTAGAATGGAACCAGACCAGGAGGAAGACAGCCGATAGGATAGTCTAGCGCTCTCTCTTCCAAACCTCTACACCTCACGGTAGAAGGGGAACGACTAAGTAAGTAAGTAAGGAATAGCTCGAGAAATGTAAGGTTATAACGTGTTAGTGTGAAATGTTTTTCTTTTTCCCCTAATGTCGATTATGTAATCCACATCGGATTTCTTACACACAACTTTAAAAGGACCATGCTACGCAACCAACAAATGATCTCCTTTGAGTGGCAAGAGAACAAAAACTTCATCGTCAACCGATAACGATGTTAATCGTCTATCACGATTAATACGTGACCGAGTCTTACATTTTGCTAATTCTGATGCTTCAGTCACGATCTCACACTCGTTCACAATGCATTGGCGTAGATATGTGACATATTGGTGACTAGATTTCCTAACCGTGTTAGCATCATTTTCTATCTCCAAATCATGCTTGATAGACATTGATCCTCTTGGATTAGCCCCGAAAACTAATTGAAAAGGCGAGAACCCGGTTTGACGATGAGGAATTTCTCTATAAGCAAACAGAACCGCTGGTATCAATTGGCCGTAATCATGGGGAAACATCGGTGTTACTTTGCCTAACATTTGTTTAACATGTGGAATTCCAGCGCTCTACAACCCCGTTCGATTGCGGATTTAGCCTGGCACTCAATGTATGACGGATGTGAATCATATTAAAAATTTCTGAGAACTTACCTGGTGAATTGCGTGCCATGATCCGACAGCAGCTCTTCGGGAAATTCGATGTGTGAAAATATCGATAGTAACGCATCTGTCACTGACATCGTTGTAATACTATTGTTAAGGATAGATTTGGGGTGCAGTCAAAATAGTAAGGCATGCTACTACACGCTAGCACATTTCCATTTTTATGTGAGGAATTGTGTTCGCCTGTAGGCAAACTACGGTTTGCACGAGGCGTTCACCCGTGATGAGCGACGGTCAACTAGTGACGTTTCGGTCACATGTCGTGGGGTTCAGTGTGTAAATTAATTGGGCTTCCGTCTTTGTGTTTGCGTCCGAGAGAGACTTAATTTTTCGAGGCTCCAGGATAATGGAGCGTGATTTATAAATATATATTGTGGCATTGTTGATTCTCGGAGGCTGCCACGTTATGTGCAAGATGGTTCATAAACTTATCTAGAAGTTCATACCCTAATTTACTACACGTAACTTTGAGATATGAGGCAACTAATATTTGGTTTGCACTGATTGCTTCTGCCGCATTACTTTGGTTTTCGTGGATTACCGAACCTTTAGTACAACGGCCAGAATTGAGTGGAGATGAGAGGATTGTATTATTATTATATTATTGCCACTTAAGATGCCTAACGTTTGAACCTTATTGACGGACCAGAGATAATCTACTACGCTTATCCATTGCCATGTACTTTTGATGTTTGATGGACCATTGTGAAGTGACTTTGTTTATTAAATGTCAACCATGTTTTTCCCGTGGACCTGTTCACCTACCGGCTTTGTTATGTGTACTGACCATAATGTCCTAAATGAACACCTGCTATCATTCGCGTATACATGCATGATCCTCTAATTTATCCCAACGTAACACCATATAATTTGGTGAGCCAGTATTGTTTTGGATCGATACTTTCATCAGGACATAGTTTTCAAATTCACGTAAGCAAGTATACCTTCATACTTTGCAAATCTACAACTACTCCTGTTCAGCGTGTTATTGTGAACACACCATTTCGTGAACCCAGTCATTATCAACGGGTCCACTTGGATAACGAACGCTGCCACTGCGCATATCCAATGTTCCAGTTTCAAATTCCTATGGTTCGCTGTAACGTTCAAGATTACAATTTCAAGCCAACCAGTTTCCAAGTTTATTTCGTGTTCCAGTCTACATCACAACGTTTATAAGATTCTTTCAAGTTTCAAGTCCTGCCACGGCGATGTCAAGTTATTTTGTACCAAGTCAACACAACGTTTCAAGATCTACACAGTTCATGATGCCCATCTGATTGAGACCGTGTACTGTTTACATTTTATCGTGCTTCACTTATATGGAGGGACAGCGTTTTCCAGTGTTGACACCTTTTTCCGGACTTGCATCTGATCGGATTATGATAAGATAAGTGCCTGTTAATACACTCTTGTATCTTTGCCGTGGCGTAAGCCTTTTTGATATCTATGTTATTTGTTTTCTTCGTTTCTATATCTTTGTACACATCTGTTGTTAACGACACATGTCATTGGAAAATGACCGCTCAGCAGATATTTCTATAGCTTTTGCTTACATTTCTCAAGCAGTGAAATTTCCGGCTCGAGTTTATCTCACCGATGTGGTTCACTGCCTGTTTAGTGTGACCTAAATTGTTTAGCTGTGCTGCTTCGTCCTGCTAATTGTCAGTTCTTGTTGTGTGCCGGTTTTGTTTTTCTTCTCCTTAGTTGACAACCATTCTGTTCGTAATGCTAGTCTAACCTTCTATCACTTGGTTACATTTATATATATTGTTACAGGTCCTGTCCTGTATTTTTTTTAAGCAGTAAGTCTGTTCTATTTGTTGTTTCTCCTTAGTTTCCCATTTGCATTCTTCTTCGTTTACTTGCTGCTGTTATTACATTGTCTTGGTCACTTGTACTTGTCTTCTTGTTTAGTTCCATCAATTCTGTTCTTGTACATTATTATAATTTTTTTTCTCTCTATCCTCTCTTTCTCTTTTCCCTCGTATCTTTACTACTGCTGGTCTATACTATACTATTTTTTTATTGATTAGTAATATTAAGAATCTATTTGCATTGATAATATTGCAAAGCACAAAGCTAGTGAATTGGTATTGACGGACTAATCGAGATACATTTATTACATAATTTATAATATTGATAGTAAGATACTGAAGAAGTAAATAATGGAGTATCAGGAATTTATTACTATGGGGGAGGAGGATGGATTACAAGGCCCAGATCTTGAAGAATATGTAATAGGCCGTGTTTTAATTCAGGCGGCATCAGATCTGGGGGATTTTGCAGATTGTTATTGTCGTTCTGTGCCTCATATAATCATTGCTAGGGAACTGGCAGAGTTTCTACGGGCAGATCTCCGTATATTTCTGGGACAATACGTTCATGTACAACATAGTCAAGTATTAAAAACCGTACGTCATGCTATACTCAACAACGATGTTCAAGAGAAACAGATAAAAGACAACAAACGGTGTGCACAGGAAAATGCAAAGTTATTAGAAGATATTACTGAGGAAAATAAAATGCATGAGTTGTTGGAGGTCATAGACAACAATGAAAGATTAATTGAGAAGTTAAACGAAAAGGTGAGGGCACCGACTGCTCAAATCCAGGGTTTTCAGGTTCAGGTGGCCCGACTTCAGCCACATATGGAGGATGCACAAAAAAGGAGATTGAAGAAAATGGCGAAGAAAAAGAAAGCCATGTGGGAGGTAAAGTTGGAAAGTAAAGTAGCAACACTTGAACGTGATAATCAAGAACTAAAATGCCTTCAAAGTAAAGAAGAAAATTTAAGTCGTAATAAGTTGGCTAACTTTGAGGTATTACTCATTGAGCAAAAGAGTAAAAATGTAAACCTCGAAGAAGAAAATAAGAGGCAAAATGGTGAAATTACTAAGTTACGAAATAGGGTTGATAACTTGTTAGATATCGTTTTAAAACATAAACTGTTGGCACCCTCAGGCGACAACAGATGGGATGTGCAACGTACAGGAAATATCAAGAGGGATTTTAATGAGTTATCTTGCCCGAGAAAAGAAAAAACTTCTTTTCGAGGCAGATACAATTTTCCTCGTGATCACTGTCATGCTATGACATCTTTATGGAGACATACTCACAGTGTATCTGATCTTAAAAATGCAGATGAGATCGTCAAGGGCGACGCAAAATATACTAATAAGAGTCGGATTGCTAAATGTGAGGTTGATTGTAATGATAGTGCAAACTTGCCTGGTCATACTAGACCCATTACATCTGTTAAAGAAGGTTTAGCAGTACCTTATGAGCAGTCTTCTACGACATGCTCCAAACCGATGGGACCGATTTCCAATAAACATCATACTGAGCATATGCAGTATGATGCACTTTTTAAGCCAGTTACGACGCACAAACGGTAAATTAATCACCATGTCTCTCATTCCACTGCGACGGCATACCCTCCAAGCGCACGATTTCGTGCTGATAACGCGAATTTCGTGGGATCGACCCCCACATATGGTGGTACCAATATACGCTCACGCACCGTATTAGTGCAAAATCTTCCACCAAGCACTACATGGCGCGCACTGGCTGATTTTTTTTCAGTACACTGCGGATGTCCGATATGTGCGTCTTTTTTTCTATTCCCAGCTCTAATGTTAAAGTAGCACTTGTTTATTTTTATTCACATGGAGATGCTCACCAAGTTATTAACTTCGACAACGGAGCCTATTTTCGACACCGTTGCCTACACCTGCAATTAGTTCATGATTCTGCACCACGCAGTTTTAAATGTATTTTCTCGGGTGCATCTTTCTCATTTTACGTATATCTTATGTTGATTATGTCTTAAATTTCATTCGTGCCACAGAACATTTCCAAAATTCTAAAATTGTCCATGCCTACTACTCAGAAGCAAGTTCGTGGTCATCTTGATTTAATTCAGTATTATAGTAAATTTAAACCAAACTTGTCTTCAATCACTGCAGACCTCTCTGCCTTGCTTAAAAAAGGCTTACCGAACCACGTGCACTGGACACCAGAGTGCCAGGCTGCGTTAAATTATGTTCAAAATATTTTTTCTGTGCCACCAATTTTGAGGTTACCAGATACAAATTTGACTTATTATCTCCGCACAGATGCTAGTTCAAAAGGTATCGGCGCATCACTGATGCAAGAGTTCGAGGGAAGATTACATCCAACCCTCTACATATCCAGAAAGCTCAATGATGCAGAAAGAAAGTACCCAGTGATAGAAAGAGAGTTGCTGGCTGTTATCTGGGCGGTAGTCAAGCTGGAGCGGTATTTTTGGGCGCCCCTTTCATCATACAATCAGACCAGAAATCCCTTTCCTCATTGAAGAAGGCGAATCACAAGAACCCAAAGCTAGCCCGTTTCGCCATCCTGCTTCAACCTTTTCAGTATGAAATCGAGGCAATACCAGGTTCTGCAAATGTGGTCGTAGATGCTTTATCGAGATGCCCACAGCTCGAACTTGAAAATTCATATTCATTTAGTTAATTGACTTTATATTATACATGTGTGAAGCCATGGTGTTTACTCACTACTAGTTACTATGACAAAGGATGATGAATACATGAACACTAAGAGGATTTTGAAACCATTCATATAAACATTTGCGATTTTCATGACTTTGAGATAATCATTATTCACTTTAACTAGTGGTACAAATTGAACAGCGTTATACTACTTGCAGATACGAACAATTTCTAACTACGACATCATGTTATTATTCTGGAATGCACATTGACATTAATTAAGATTGCTATATTATGCTACAAATCTAGTCCTGACACGGATAGTTTGGAGTATGATTACATTATTGCAAGTTTGTTTTGGACATTACTTGTCTTGCCAACGTACAAAGGTACTTAGAGCAGAATAATTAAGTAATGGAATAATTGTGTTAATTGGTTATACTTGCGTTCTTGTACTATTTTTTTTCTCTTTCTGTGAGATATTCATGTACTTTAGCTGCATTAATGTCATATCGCATTGCTTCTTTGATTCATGTCATGTTTAAATTGCGTTTAAGCTTAATTTTTGACAGCATTGTTAGTTAGAGATATAACTTTCTAAATCATTTTTTTTTTTTAAATTATAATTCATGCATTTTTGAATTTTTGGTTTCAATTTTTTGTTTTATTTTATTTTATGTATCTCATACTATTCTCATATATGCATGCTATTTCTTTTATAGTTTATCGTAAACTCACATTGATCATACATTTATGTATTCTTTTGACACATCATTGGAATATCGACTGTATATGACTTGTTACTTATTGACATATGACTCTTTATGACTGATGACAAATTCGTCTACCATGTTATTTAATGATAAGTTACATTATGCAGACTGACAGCGACTAGATTATTTTCGATGTGGCCCAATATTTGTGATATAATCAATTTTGGCCGCTATTTCCGCATAGGAAATATTTAAATTGGAAAAAAAAACAAATAAATTTGTTTTTTTTTTACACCGCAAAGGGGGTGATATGTTAAGGATAGATTTGGGGTGCAGTCAAAATAGTAAGGCATGCTACTACACGCTAGCACATTTCCATTTTTATGTGAGGAATTGTGTTCGCCTGTAGGCAAACTACGGTTTGCACGAGGCGTTCACCCGTGATGAGCGACGGTCAACTAGTGACGTTTCGGTCACATGTCGTGGGGTTCAGTGTGTAAATTAATTGGGCTTCCGTCTTTGTGTTTGCGTCCGAGAGAGACTTAATTTTTCGAGGCTCCGGGATAATGGAGCATGATTTATAAATATATATTGTGGCATTGTTGATTCTCGGAGGCTGCCACGTTATGTGCAAGATGGTTCATAAACTTATCTAGAAGTTCATACCCTAATTTACTACACGTAACTTTGAGATATGAGGCAACTAATATTTGGTTTGCACTGATTGCTTCTGCCGCATTACTTTGGTTTTCGTGGATTACCGAACCTTTAGTACAACGGCCAGAATTGAGTGGAGATGAGAGGATTGTATTATTATTATATTATTGCCACTTAAGATGCCTAACGTTTGAACCTTATTGACGGACCAGAGATAATCTACTACGCTTATCCATTGCCATGTACTTTTGATGTTTGATGGACCATTGTGAAGTGACTGTGTTTATTAAATGTCAACCATGTTTTTCCCGTGGACCTGTTCACCTACCGGCTTTGTTATGTGTACTGACCATAATGTCCTGAATGAACACCTGCTATCATTCGCGTATACATGCATGATCCTCTAATTTATCCCAACGTTACAACTATTAACAGGTATGGCTTCAGGTCATCCGGTGCAGAGGTCGATACAAGTAAGATGAAACGGAATCATCTGCATGATAACACCGGTAGAAGCCCTATTATGTCTACAGTCATCTTATAAAAATGGCGTACAGAGAAATATGTGGTCTGTAAAGGGGCCAACTGATGCGCACCCTTACGTGCAACTCCCTGACAAACAGTGTATGATTTACAAAACGTTGCGACGTCTTTATACACCCCTGGCCAAAAAATATGTGCCAACAATCTATAAGCTGTTCGGGAAATTTCCATATGACCCGCAAAAGGAATGACTTGGGCATAAGACAAGATTAGTGCTCGAAATGACGTAGGTACCACAATTTGTCTGAGTACTGAAGAATAATTATCAAAACAACGTATCAAAATATTGTCAAGAAATTAATACCAATGTCTGCGTTATTTGTATGTGTAATAGTTTTTAGCAGAAGCTAATGAGAATAAAGGCCTCAAAGAAGAGTCTTGTTTTTGTTGGTTAATGAATGAATTTTTATCGATGCAATGACTTGTTGTCACGTGTAGGATATTATTTTTATTATTAAGTTCATTTTTTTCTGCACCCAGTTTTGCTCTGTTAGTCACACCATTAGATAAGTAAGATATTCTCTCTTCCATGCAGAAATGTTATCAGGAGAACACTCTTTTACACCCTTTATGTTTCCCAAGATCACGTCACAGCAGGGCTGATCGAGACAACATACTCGAACTTTCCCTGTAAAGAATGGCTTGGTTATTGTTACGTCGGCCATGGGATATAGCTCTACCGTGCCTCCGAACGTTATGCATTTCACCGACGTTCCAGTGAAACAAGAAGGATGGATTAAAGACCTTCTTATACGACCGTTGTACAACCTGTGTCCATCAGAACTTTAATTGGAGTGTTAAACAAAATCCCATTGTGTATAGTGAGAGTACCAACACCATCATAAGAAGGCAACACTAGTAATGCATTTACACTTTTTAGCTGTGGTGTAGCTCCAGGTTGAAATACCATTTTACATTCTGTACAATTATTATAATTTTCTAAAATGACGTTACACGAATTGGCGTGATTATTGGTGGAATCAATGTCATTACAGAAATTTGTATCTTCTGTCTGACAAGAATTGGCTTGCAAGCGAGCTCTATTCTGACTTCTAACGAAGTGAGATCTTCTGCGATCTGAAAAATTTTCTAAATGAGAACGTCCATTTTTGTCCCTGACATAATGCCCACCACGCGGTGACAAATTCTGATTATCTGTATATTTGATGTGTGAATACTGGTTATTTCGATACCATGGGTTATTGTTATAATTGTTGAAATTATACCTTTCTTTACCCCGTCAAGGTGAGCGATTATGCTTAAAATCACATTTACCCCTATGAGATGTGTGATCATTCGCTCTATGATTAAATCGTCTGCCCAGGTCCGAGTGCGCGATCTCCCATTCATATCAGCACATGCAGTAAATGAGCCCACGACTTTTGTTCTGCTCAAAGACAGGTTTGGATGAGCAACGGAAAATTGTTGCCCTAATTTTTCCATTTCCTCGATACTAGTCGGATTGCGTTCTTGTAAGAATGATACAATATCCTGGTTTACTGACGAAATAATTTTATCTCCTAATAAGAGATCACATATTCCTTCAAAAGTTTTAGGTATAGAAGCCTGCTCAACCCATCTTTGGAGACATAGTTTTATGGAAGAAACAAAATTCTCATAATTGTTACCCTCTACCGGCAACATGGATCTACATTTTTGTCTATAGCCTTCCTGGTCCAGACGATATCTGCGTATGAATGCTGTCTTTACGACCTGAAAACCATGTCTCCTCTCTTGGTCTATACCCAGATAGACACCAACTGCATCCCCTGTGAGGACACCCGAAAAAGCACCAGACCAGAAATCTGTATCAATATTTAAGCAAGAGATTGACTTCAAACCTACCTAAATAGAAACTAATATCATCGTGAGGGAGAGAAAAAGGTGGTAGTCTTAAATTAAAATTAGAGGTTGTGATCGTTTTCTTCGTTGAACCCTTACTACAAAAATCAGGGGAAACATGCTGTTGTTGAAAACGAAGTTTCTCAACCACAGAAGCTTTCTCCCTTTCAAATTTTGCAATCCTGGGCAGGAATTTATGCTAAACGAATTGCCTTTCCTTGTTCCAATTTCTCTCGTTCCGCAGCGATTTCAGCCTTACGAATTCTTTCTTCCCTATCTGCTTTCTATTTTACCAAAGCAAATTCCCTTTCTGCTCTTTCTCTTTTCTTTCTTTTTCTTATTTTTCTCTATTCTCGTTTCTTTCTCTTTCTTCTTTTGCCTTTGCGTTTTCATACACAGTCAAAGCAAAATTTTTTTTAATGTCGCCCTCCATGCTTTGCCAGGTTTAATAAAATAGTCAAGAGTAGCAATCGTATTCTAATAAGTATAACTTATCTACACAATAAATCAATATATAGCTTATCCTCTGCCTTACTTAGTCCATAACACTATAGACTAGTATGTATGACTGGTGTAGTCACAATGTGAATATATATATATATATATATATATATATATATATATATATATATATATATATATATATATATATATATATATATATATATATATATGTATATATATATATATATATATATATATATATATATTTATATATATATATATATATATATATATATATATATATATATATATATCACCTGCACAACTCACTTAGTCTCTTATTAGTATAATAATTATCGTGTTTTATATTGCTTCTTGTTATCCACAAGAATGGAATATAACAAACAATGCCATTGAATTATAGTTAATTAATAAATAAAGTCTTCCAATGTATGCTGTAAAGGAAAATTACCACATGACATGAATAACGACAGACATGGATGGAAACAAAATAAGGGAAATATAAAAATGTAAATAGTAGAACATTCTATGATAAAAGAAAATTAAAGTTTCCACCAGTAACAAACGAGACACGGCGACATATCTACTTACAATTACTGTAAATCTTACAAAAGATAGCCAGGGAAGACCCACGTAAGAATAATATGCCGAACAAAATTGAAATTAAAAAAATACAAGAAATCACGGCAAAGCTAACACACACGAACGCATTAATTTCAAACAGAGCGGTAATCACGACCGCACTAAATGCTGAATCCCTGAAGGAAATTAATGCAATCCCCCTATAGACCAACAACACTGAAACAGAAAATGTCTCCGTGTCGTCCCCTTTCCAACCGTCCGCAACAGAAACAGAAAAGAAACATATAACATAAAAGAAGCCAGATGTGCCCAACAATGATGGGACCAACAACCATGACGTTACATAACATATGTGCACTTATCTGAATCGACCAAGAGCATCCACTTCTCGCAGTAACTCCAATGCATCGTTCCACGCAATAACAACTTGAAATACAGGGTGTATAATGTAGTCATCAACAGATATGTTGACGTAATCTGAAAACGTTCTTGTAAATCGTCCACTGAGATTTCAATTGAATAGGACTCTTGTAAATGAATTCAACGTCGAACAATTATGTGTGACCTTCATTAGTGTACGACACGTTGCAGAGACTGTGTAAATTCATAATATCCAAGACGAAATGTCTTTTGGAAAAACGAGTGAACCAATTTAATGTTGAGGTGACCTTGTCAATGTCCTAACGGTTCGATGTAGAACTTCAGAGTCTAGTCGCACAGTGAAACGAATAATTGGTACAATCCAAGATTCATATTTATCTCGTGACGATATTCATCAGATTAGTATAGCATCTCTTTTCATGGCATATAAGCATGCACGATCTTGTCATGGATATAATGTTCTTTATAATCCTCAATTACGGTTCCAGTTCTGGGCATGACCTAGTATAAGATTACTACAAATTCCACATCTGTACGATATTGCATTACAAGAGCTGCCTCTCCATAAAAAGTTACCTTGCTATTTTAAATAATATGGCAATGACAGTTTGATACAAACTTTCCGATATTGTCCCAACATAGGACTCGGTCTGCAAAGGGCGTGAGCAACCTTTATCTGACCTTCAAATCCAACGGACGATGCCTCCCATATCTGTGGGGGAGGGTCTCTCTCCGCATTTTTTGGTTCTTTTTATTATTATTATATCAGGTAAATAGCTCCCCACGTCCACACTCGAAATCTGCACCCAGTAGGTTGGTTTATACTTGATTGCTCATTCTGTTGTTATATATTACTGCTCGTTGCTCAGTTACGTCTAAGGTGAAATCTCCTAACGATTGTGTGCGTTCTCACGAAATCCAACAACATAAATTCGAGCTCGGTAACTGACCCAACCAACGACAAGGAATTAATGCCGTTTCACTTCATAAACGAACTCATTTTTCTTTAATACACATATCTGATTCCTTGTAACATATATCAGTTCGCATATATTGATCCATATTTTCCGTAAATCTTCATGACAGGATTAACCCTGTTTCAAGAGTATCCATTTATTATATCATCCACATACTTTAAAAAGGAAAACACTTCGTAATGGGTTCTCATTGGAACGCAAGTTGAGACACAGCCAAAACACAGCAGGGTTTTCGTAAACACCTTGTTACTACACAAAACATTCATACGTCATATCTCTGGTGCACCTCACTTTCAATATTGTCAAAAGTGCCGCATTTATCAGCACTGACTCAAACTCAGTCTAACAAGTGGTGTGCATGGGCAGACACCACACTAGTTAATACTAAAAATGTCTTTGTAGAATCTTCCCAATGGTTGGTTAATAAATGTATTCACTTTCTTTTTCACTGTATATCTATCCTGCAACTTTTCATCCTTAAACACGAATTGACTACTATCACCGTTTTTGGGTGCAATATTTTCAACATATATCACTCAACTTCTAGGATAGTTGAAATGTTCAATATGAAATGCACAGCTTTAGGTAGGTCTTGCTTCTACCAATCCAGACACTTCAGAGGCGACTAGCATTAATCTTCGAATACTTCTAGAATCCGTGGCCTCCTGCTTTTGGCTGACAAGTACAAACCTGCAGATAGTTTAGGATATGTAGCTATTGTGGATAAATAAGACTACAATCTTAGTGTAAGTGATATGATAGTGTTTTCAGGTGTCGCCGTGGAAATGCATGATATATGGATCAGTGACAAGACAGGTGTCTACTGTGGAACATTTTTCTAAATAATAGAATATATCAATGTATACATATGGTATGCTCGTTTATTCACCCGTGCTCTTCAGCCTGATCGGTCAGCTCTGAAAGGTGCTAGGACTTTATGGCAGATTGCATAAGAACTCTAATTAGGAGTATATTTAGTCCTGAAAAGGACTTCTGTTAGTCCCGAAAAGGACTCAGTATCTGTGTGGTTATAATTTCAGGTTATATCTTCAACAGTCATACCAAAATAATCAAATACTATGCATGATACTTTCATAACATATCGATTTAACAAATCCTGAAATAAAAGTTGTAATTAATGTATTACTATGCACAGTAAATTTACATACCCTCTTCAGGATCTAATTACGATCAGTAAAGACTGGCTTTCGGTGGAATACTAGTGCGGCCTGGCTACAAATGACAATGACATCAGCCCTGACAAGCGTCTCTCTAGCCTTAGTCCTTCTGTCTCTCGCTGTACAAGTGATTTTGAATCCTGCGTGACCGCCTTTTATTGGAAACTTTCCGAAGTACGAGAGACAAGGCTCGCAACTCTGGTTGACTTTCCAAAAAACATTTCAACTCATAGGGATTTTGTGTTATTTCGTTTTCCCACCGTCTCGCGCATCGAACCTTTCCTAGTTCAATCCTTTATAGTTATATTCTTCCATTCACAGTAAGTTGATCTTTATATCCATGTGTGGTTATCCATTGTCGGTCGTGTTGAATTTTTTATAATAAATTTTTAACAAGAAAACCCACAGGATTTCTCAATAAACTTACACTATTTATTGTAAAAATCTCCATTACTGCTTCATTCTTCCATATTCGCTTGTACAAAGATGAGGGTGTCCTCTCTAAAAGGAGACCATTCTCGTCCTCGTCCGACCTTTCCTTCTTTTACACCAGCCCTATACCTAACCTATATATTCGACACTTTCCTTCATAATGCTTGCCCGAAGAAATATCGGTCGTCTTGTATGCATTCCTGTCCAGCGGTTGGATAGGTTTCTCATACCCACGGAAAAAAAACAGTACTGCCTTTTGAAGCTTGTATACCTCGTACCTTGGCCTACTTTCAAGTCGTATTGTATTAATTAAGCAGCGAGTTTACAACATACGACAGTTGCCAGTAATGATTTGCGCTGTATAATAAATCCATAAGTGTCAAGGCCGTGATTGGTATTGTGTTTGTACGTTATGGGAGAGTCAGATGGGATGTTACATATGATCCTTTAAATGTTGTAAATAGGTTGCGAAAGTATATTCACTGTGTCCTGAAAAGAATTAATAAATATGTGAGTGGCACTCGTGTAGTTTCGGCAGGTAAAAGCGTGATGAAATTTACAGTGAGAATGGCTGTTTGACCGTGCGACTGCGCGTTGTGTCTCAAGTTTGTAAACCGCGGAAGAGTTCGAAATTGTACTATTAGACGATGGATTTAAATTTGTTAGACTGCGTTGTGTGGGCATAAAAAGTTATTACAAATCTGACTTCTAAATTTTACTACTTTCGCCTCAGTATGATCGTGAATGTCATATTTGTTACTTATGAGAGATGGCATGTTATCGGTAGCTTTACGTCTGGTTTTCTCGTACACATCTGTACAAGAGAAAATACTATATGTTCACAGAATGCGATCATTAAATAATGCGTTGGAGGGGGGAGGGCGACATTTAGTCGCTTCATTTACGATTCTTCTTTATCTCGTTCGTTATCCATTTATTTCTTTATCTTTTATACACATAAAATTGTGTCCCGCAATTCCTTAGATACTTGTATATTTACTTTTTTTCCATACTGTTATCGTGTAATTTCACAAAACGCGAAAGTTTTTGTTGACTTTCTACGTAATTTACCTCCGTCAGACAAGAATGTCCAGATGAGTGCATTGTTTATCACAAACGCGGTCAGACATTTTTATGGACAATACAAAGGAAAGTCAGGATGATTGTGTCTGAATGAGCGACAAGTTAAAGATTACATAAACTGTAAGGAGGCGATGCATAACCACTCCCGTCCACAGATTGTATGTGATAATATTTACAGATAAACCAACCTGGGGAGACAAATTTGCGAGGACTCTATCTTGCATTTGATTAGGTTACAAATATGATTTGACAGGTTACCTCAGAGTAAATAGAAGGAGCCCGACCGTATACGGAGAAGAGGTCATGTGTTAAAATTTTAAAATGATATTTTAAAACCCTTGGGTGGAGATATAACTAACACACATGACCCCCTTCATTCGTGTTCATTGATTGGATCGAATGGAAGCAAGCAATATACATTGGTTCTAATTAGAAGCCGGTCAGAAAACCAGGTGGACGCGTGGACAGGACAACAGTAATATAACGTAGCACACTCAAGATATACGACACTTCACTCAAAATCCTCAAAGCAGACTGCCTTTACAACGCCAGAAAAGAATAGAATCATGATTCTGAAGAGGGACTGGATACAAAACGTAAGAAAACTCCACCCTTGTTAATACGAAAACCGAACTCCTTTATCACGTTGCTAAGACTATTCTACTGAGTAAGGTGACTAGAATTTCCAATTATTTGGGGTAAGTTGTAACATATATTTCAAACATTGAATTTGACCTGTTTGAACTGCTGATGGTTGTACGAGGTTGGCAACCTCAGCATATGAAAATTATATATTTATGAACTACCACAGCAAAGCGCTGGTGATTGCTTTATGTGGGTTTCTCACAGAGAACCAAAAGAAGAGGTAGTCCCAAGTTTCAAGTGGAACAAGGAGTGGTTGATAATGACATCGTGTGATTATATGTGATATCATTTGTCAAAGTTATATTTATGCTTAGACATGTTCACAAAGGCACAAGCCATTGCATTCTCTGCTGTCCATAAATACTTTTCGCTCAGATTAACTGAAAGTAATGGTGAATTTTTATCATATCCACTGAGCTATAATGTATACTCAGTGGGGGATAAAATTACTGAGAAAAAAAAGTATTGTGATGGGCGGCGAGAAGGCTCTTCTCTTATGTTATAAGAGAACGTAAACTTAGCAGAGGCCTTTGTTTTCCTGTAAAGTTTGTGATACAAGTTAGCAATACCAGTTTAGAAGACGAATCTGTGATTCAGAGCTTGTTGTCAACACTAGGCGCCTACCTTCGACGGCCTGCAAAGATACTCGCATTGACCAGGAGCAGTTACCCCTTGCACTCACGTTTTGGGACGTGCCATCGCCACAGAAATAGTAAATTGACAGGGATGTCAGCAGCAACAACAACACTTCATCAATCTAACAGCTAAGTTAAATCTTATCAGGCCAGAACCAAGTGAACATATTAGTTGTTTCAAAGTTAGTCCACTTTCAGCAAAGTTTCAGTGAAGAAGCAAGTATTAACTCACCAATACTTCATTTATTTTCAATTGTTAAAGAATAACTGATCATTACATTTGTTACATGTTGTACAAATTCATAGCTAATTATTAGAGGGAAGTGCACACGTAGTAACAGTTTACTGTTAAATCAGTTAGGGGCTTGAACGAGCTAATAATACAATACAGAATAAGTCTTTATAACAGGCGGCTGGCAGATAACATTTAACAATTGCTTAGTGTGACAGAATGGGGCGACCCTTCTCGATCTCTTTTTCACTATGGCAGTATTAGTTACATTTTTATACTGATTGTTATTGCGCACTTTCAATTGTCGCACTTTCTTTCTTTATCTGCTATATGAAGCAGATATTTTGTATTTTCCTTCTTACATCCCTCTCAGAGATAAGTCATCACGTCTGTTTGTTACCCGTCCCTTCCCTAAAGTTTTACAAGGAGCGGCAGAGATAATATTTCCGACAACCATTTTGGTTAATATCGGCAGCCGCCGACATCGGACATCAGCTAAACACTAAATCGCTCAGCGTATTTGCTTAATTGCTGATAAGGCCAGACCGCGCTCTTCGCTTATGGACAGACAGGGCGGACAAGATTACTTTCGATAAAGTAATAAGATGTTACATCTTACACACATTGCTGAGAAAGTTTACCGGTGGGTTTGTGAGTTAGAACACAAGGCATCGGAAGTTTGCTTGCCATGTGCGGGAAAAGTGACCTCTGTATCACGCGCAAATTTATTCCATGTCACAGTATTTTGAAATTACCCCACGCAACATTTATGTTTGAAAATAATTGGAGCTTTTGCTTAGCTTCATAACAAACAGATGCGGGGGAGGACAGTGAATATAACCGGGTGTTTGTTCAAGTCTAACTTCACTGTGAGATTCACGCTTGTCAAGACATAACCAGACTTGCCAGAAGTTTGAAATTCAGAATTTCCATTTATCGGACTGGACTTTGTGGAACAATCTTGAAGGACTTACAAAGCCCAGGAAAACCATTTTAATAAAGAAGGCTGAGGGAACGGAAACACACGAAGTCATAGATGGAATTATCTTATAAAAGTAACGACCCCCAAGAACACGTGTAAGAGGCCTAATCAAGTGCCTTAACGTCATTCATCTGAACAAAACGTCTGTGAGCCAGGACTGGCGTAAGTTGTCATTTTACATTCTATATTTTTCATCACCATATGTATATAGACGATATACTATCTGAAAATTAAAATGTTAAAATCGCTGGTGGCTCGCAACCTCATCACATAGAATGATGATTTCATGAACCACCACTGAAGGAGCTGGTGACTGCTTTATTGCTAGTTTCTTATAGAGAACTAAAAGCATAAGGTAGTTCTAAGTTCCGTATGGAGCAGGGAGGGAAACATAAAGGAAATGATGTACATTCTAAGTATAATAGTTACATTTTCAGACGAGTGTAGATGTTTGTATAAACACCTTCACTTTAAAATTAATGACAGTTTCTAAGCTTTTCAATCAGTGTAAATGTAAATGAAAACAGATTCAGTTTATATTGTGAACACTTTTCAAACATGAAGATGTAAATGTAAACAAATTCTATCTGTACTATTAGCCTTTTCATTTAAATGTAAAATAAGGACAAATCTATTCAATTGATATGTAAAGAAAATTTCTCTCGATGGATTAAGTTTAATTCTCATCGAGGATAAATTCTGAGTTAGATGGAATGGTGGAATAGAAGAAAGTTGACACATAAGTATGTATTGGGAAACACAATACTCAGGAGAGCGTTTCGTTTCTATTCTTTCCCCATAGTTGTTGGTAATGGTAGAAACGCGGGACCAGCTTGGTAGTTATTGTGACGGTTTTGCCTCCACTGCTTTGCAGTAGTAGTCCAACAGTGGCCAAAACTCAAGAGTATCTACTATGGGCTTCAAATTTATCTGCCTTCGCAGAAGATTACTCTCGGCAGAGATGTAGATAGAAGGGTGATGACACTTCTATCACAAAGGGAGTCTTCACAAGATATTCAAGCTAAGCGAAAACAATACTGCTTTGGCTGACTATGTTAACTCTGTAATTCTGTCAACGCTTTTGTGAAGGATTTAAGCACTTATTAATTTCAGCTTGTTTATCCCCCCACCTCTGATTTACTCAGGGGAATTCTATTATTCTAATATAGCTCTGTTTAGGGTGTGTGTAGTAATTTGACTGAGACAAACATGCAGTAAATTTAAGATGATTAAATCGAAGTTAAATTTGTTACATTATAGGTTTTAACAGTTGGAAAATAATTTGAAAAATTATGGATCAAGAAAAATTCACAGTTTTTATGGAATGTGAGATGTTACACGACGTTCAAGTGGCAGCATAGATTTGAACTTAGCTGTCAATGACGATTCTGCTACTTCTTTTGTGTTGGTTCTTTTCATTCTGCTAATGCTCGTCTCTGATCAAGGTTGTTGGGGGCTGCTCGTTTCCCAGAAATGTTAAAGAGAGTCTACCACGTTGGTCCTTCGTCTTAAAGCTTAGGCCAATTTTCCCTTCTTGTTCCAGAGATAGTACTTTCTGCTGTTACCACCAATAACTATAGTTGAAGAATAGATCGAAACGTTTTTCTGGGTATGGCGTTTTCCACCCCATAGTTATGCATTCCTGTCTTCCCATACCACCATCCCCATTACTCAGACTTTAATTTTGATGAGAAATGAATTTAATCCCTCGGGATAAACTTTATTTACATTTAAGAATAATAGCGTTCATAGTTACTTTATATTTAAATGAAAAGGTTAATAATACAGATAGAGTCTGTTTACATATACATCTGCACTCATTGAAAAGTGTTCGCAATATAAATTAAATATGTTTTCATTTATAGTTACACTGATGAAAAGTTTGAAAATTTCATTAACTTTAAAATGAACATTTTCACATAGACATTTACACTAGTTTAAAACTTGAAAAGTTAAATAAATTTTGAAGTGAAAATGTTTATAAGGACACTGCTTTGAAAATGTAATTTATTATATTATAATAATTACGGAACGTACATCATTTCTTTCATCTTTCCCTCCTTGCTCCATAGGGAACCTGCAACTATTTTATGCTTTTAGTTCTCTTTATGAATCTATCAATAAAGCAATCACCAGCCCATGCGGCGGTGGTTCATGAATCATCATTCTATACACTGAGGTTGCCAGCCTCAAATAACATTGACATGCCCTTGTGTACAAACTTACAGACAGATCGGTAAACTCATACAACAGCATGCTCAAAATGTAACCATTATTACTTTATTAGAAAGTACTCTTGTCATAACAAGTAATACAGGAAACTCTTATGTCATAAGTCTCCACCGATACACGAGATCTTGTGCTAATCTTAGCCCAGCTGTGCCACTCCCTCGCGACTGCGAGTAATTATCTCAGAAAATCTTGGTAGCGTCAAGCAAATGCGATTATTATCATCTACAAGAAGTGTCAAGCAATTCGAAAACACTCAAATATCTGCTACTTAGCAGAACAATAACGAAGAAAGAAAGAAAGATAGAAACATGCGACAACTGAGAGCACATAATAAAAATCAGTACCACAAATGTACCGATACTGCTGGAGTGAAACAAAGATCGATAGGGGCCACCACGTTTCGTCACAGTTACTCCTTGATTGTTCTGGGAACATGCTGCACCTTAAAGCTTAACCAGAGACTTGAGAACTCAAGTGATCTATCTGCACAGAACCCATCAGCGGGAGCAGAAAATACTATTGGCAGCTAAGTGAAACGTATTAGCTGCCAAAGTGAACATTTTTTCATAAAACATACTATCATTCAATGATGAACATTTTCTTTTAAACTATTCAATTATTTTAATCATTGTTAAGGCTAAATGATTATTAAATCTGTTATTTGTTAAAATTAAAATGTAACTTCTATTTAAATCATTTTTAATGTTCTGCATGTTTGTCTCAGTCAATTTACTAAACACACTCTAAACAGAGCTATAGCAGAATAATAATAATTCCACTGAGTAAATCAGAGCTGGGAGATTGACGAGTTAAAAATAATAATTGCTTAATCCTTCACATAGTTGTCGGCAGATCATAGAATTAACGTGCTCAGCAACTGCAGCATTGTTTTTGCTTTTCTGAATGTCTTGTGAACACTGCCGTGGGATAGAAGCTTCATTGCCATTCTATGTACATCTCTGCCAAGAGTAATCTTGTGCGAAGGTAGACACCTTTGACGACACACTTTAGATGCTCTTGAGTTTTAGCCACTGTTGGACCACTTCTGCAAAGCAGGGGAGGCACTACCGTCACACTCAGACCAGTTCAGCATTGTTCTTGATTTCTGAAACATCTTATGGATACTCCGTCGAGATAGAAGCATCAACATCCTTACATCTCCAGTTTGTAAGGAGTAATCTTGAGCGATGGTAGATACCTTTGAAGACCCTCATTAGATACTCTAGGTCAGTGTTTCTCAAGCGATGTGCCGCCACGCATATCAAAGTGTGCGGCGACAATTTTGCAAATTTACGAGAGAAGGTCAAAAAGTAATGTCTCGTAATTTTTAATTTCATTCAATAGGCAAGAAAACAGATAAAATTCACATTGAAATGTAGCCCCAAGTCTGAACTTCAAAAATTTATTTCTCAATGTAGTCTCCGTTATTTGTTACAGTTTTTGTCCATCTTCTCACAAGGGCATATATCCCCGAACGGCAAAAATGTGTGTCCTTTTTCCTAAACCACTGGCATACGGCACGTTTAAGGGTCTCGGTGTCCTCAAAGTGATGTCCGCGAAGATCTTCTTTCAGTGGTCCAAACAGATGGAAGTCAGAAGGTGCAAGATCGGGGCTGTAAGGGGGGGGGGGGTGTTTTAATAATGTCCAGCCAAATTCTGCAATCGCATCAATGGTGCGTTTAGCGGTGTGTGGCGTGGCATTATCGTGCAACAGTAGTGCAGTTCTCTGATCTTTTAATGGGTAAAGTCACCGAAGACGACCTCTAAGATTCTTCAAAGTTTCAATGTAACTGATGCGTGATAAATTCTCGCAACATCGTTTTATTTCAATATCTGTTTTATAACGCAAGGGCAACAACTGCTTGTAATTTATAGTCACTTTTCTCGGTAAGCATTTGTCTTCTCGCGTTGGTATCGAATGCAGTTAACTTTTGAGCTGTGGTCATTTTTGCGCTGGACTGCGCATGACTTGTCTTGTTGTTTTGTCGATCGGTTTCCGCCCACCACTAGTGGGAGTGAGCGATTTGGAATGGCGAAAGAGATGCCTCGTTGAAGAGGGGATCTCCGCTATTTTTGTTCTGTCAGGGATGTGTAGTCCTCTTATGGATATTTCGTTTAGTCGAGATAATACCTCTAGTGTTTTCCCACATGTCGGGAGGCGTGATATTTCTGTGTATTTCATGAAAGCAAGGTAAATTGACTTTTTTCATTAACTCTATCGATTTTGGGTCGTGAGCGATTTCGATTCATAGCCTGTCTCCGAAAGTCGTCGTCACGAGATGTTCTTTTCCAGCTCACATGTCGCTGCATTGTACTGCATCGGTTGATGCATGTACCAAGGACCATTACTTGCTACTTTGTTAAATGAACTAGGTTTAGAAAACCTTTATTATCTAGAGGATATTTTTGAGGACATTATTTATACTTCGGCAGACGTGTCTGTCTTGCTGAAGTCAAACTAAGGAGAGTGAACTGATCTCATACATCTGGTTATCTCCTGGCTGTTATAGAAAAGGATGGAGTTGTTCACCTGACTACATTTACAGCACTTTGAAATATAACATGCATCTGACTCATCATTGTAATGCTGTCTACCGTTTATTGCTGTATTGAATGTTGCTGTGATAATGACTGTTTGATGTGCCTACACATTTGCGTAACCATTTTGTCACTGTGGCGTCCACAATAAATAATGAAGAAAAACGTCAACGGCTGTTTCAAGACTCATTGACTTTATACGTCGTGAGTTTACTGACGTCCTATGTGGATTGCCCTGTTATTGTTGCATGAACATTGTTTTGACTGAACACATCTACACACTACACAAAACCAGACATGCGGATGCCATCCATCATCATATGGCATCACGCATCATTTGGTGGCCATAAGCTGGTTTGATTCTGGTACTAGCAAACACGGGGTCCCTTACCCACTTCATTTTCAACAAGAATTCATCAGCATCCTTCAAGAAATTAACATTCTTCAATACAGTCAACATCTTCAAAATTTTCAAAGTACTCGGCGTTGCCCGGTAAAAGTCAAAATTTCAACTTTTTGACGGAAACAAGAATTTGACAGTACCCGGCGTTGTTACATGTTGCCGGATAACTCGGACTGCTGTTATCTTTTACGCAAGTCAAGCAAGTTGCTGCTGTCAAGGTTCCAGTGCTGTCGTTTTTTGAGAAGGTCAAGTGCCGGTTGAAGCGGGTTGTTTTCTGAAGAAGGCCAAGTACCGATTTCCATCAACTTACTTTTGGATTAGAAGGTCAAGTGCCGAAACAACTCAACACACAGTATGTCAGAAGCTCTTGTACCATCGTGTTAGCAGTGGAAGCAGTTCAGATGTGCCATCATCGTTGGAGCTTCGCTCTTTAGGACGTTGATTGACATCCGTTTTTCTGCTGTTCTACGATTGGAAGCCTTTAAGTTAAGTGGCCTGTTTGTATGTAAACTGTGCCCTTATACTTCTGCTGAGTCTTCTGTGTATCATCTCATTCTATATGTTATATGTCTATATGTTATTTGTATATTTATATGTTTATATTTCAGCGGGTTCTCGGTTGGGTGGTGTCTCCGTTAGATTATGCCACGTCATAGAGGTCGTCTATTGTGAGCGTTTTCTGTAGGGTTTGCAAATTTCCGATACTGGAATTTGCTAAGCGACTTCTGTTGCTATTTATGTTAGCTGTGATGACATGTTTTAATATTGTTTTCGTTATTATTTCACATTCTTTAGTTTTGTTGTGATTTGTTTGTATTTGTTAGCCTACTCTTGTCTATAATTTAGTTTCATACAACATTTTTTGTTTATACACTGTGGTGTCATGTATTTTGTTTAATTCTATCGCAGATATCGTCACATTTTTTGTGATATTTCATTAATTTCTGCTTTATTTTTAGTTGATTTCTGCGAAAGTTTTTGTATTGTTGCTGATCTTTGTTATTGTTTACATTGTTATTGTTTACATTGTTTGTATTGTTTACATTTTCAATGTTTACATTCTGCATGTGTTTACATAGTCATTGTTTACAGTTATAGTAATTAGTTAATGGGCTATGCTAATGCACTGTTACTACTATACTGATGATAAATGAATGATGAATAGTGTCGTGCACTATTGAATGAGAAGTGCACTTATGATCAAGATTTGAGTGCTGATATTTCATATACAAGTTCTTTGATTGGAGACTTGTTTCCCACAGAGACTGGGATAATATAATGTGATGTGAATATACAAGTGCTTAATTAAGACTTGTTACACTTAGGTTTGAAATAAATTAGTTAATTATTTCAGGTTTTGGACTCATATGTTAGACAACATGTCTACATTTGAGCACTTTATTGAGCAGGGTAAATTGCTTGGGAAGACTGGTGATAAGTTAGAAGAATTTGCAACTGCTCGATATGATAAAGCAATGGAAGCTGAACAAAAGAAACTGCATATGGAAGCTGAACAAAAGAAACTGCAGATGCAGATGGATGAAAAGAGATTCCAAATGGAAATGGAAAAACAAAAAAGGGAATCAGAAGCTGAGGAAAGAAAGCTACAGCTAGAGGCTGAGAATAAAAGACTTGAAAAAGAAGCTGAAAATAAAAAGACTTGAAAAAGAAGCTGAAAATGAAAGACTTCAAATGCAGGCTCAAGCTGAAGAAAGGAAGTTACAAAGAGAGTCTGATGAGAGGAAAGCAAAAATGGAACATGAAGAAAAACTCTTAGCTTTAGAGTTGGAGAAATTGAAATTGACGAGCATGAGTAATGGTAATGATTCAAACAAGGGTTCATCTTCTGGGAAGGCTAATAATGATACTTTTAAGATTAAGTTACCAACATTTAGTCCTTCCAGTGATGACATAATGTTCTATCTGGACAGATTTGAACAAGCATGTACAGCTCATAACATAGACAAAGCAAAATATGTTTATCAGTTATCAGGGATACTGACAGGTAAAGCTCTAAGTGTATTAAATATGGTGGATGAACCTGACAAGAACAATTATGAGGTTGTCAGGGCCGCTTTTTTAAAGAAATATCAGCTTAACGAAGACGGCTATCGTCTACAATTTAAAAACATGTTACCTGAAAATGGAGTTGAATTCTCCGAGTTTATTGCAAGAATACGCATTACTTTCTCACGATGGGTTGAACTATCTAAGACGGAAAAAACTTATGAAGGACTTATGGACTTAATACTTAGAGACAAAGTCATGTCGTCTGTCAATGAGTCTTTCCTTGCTTTCCTTCATGAACGTAAACCTAAAACAATAAAAGAAATGGAAGATTTCTGTTGCCAATACGTAACTGCGCACCCACACATAACCATGGGTAACTCTAAGGTGAAAGAAGGTTTACCAGTTGCTTCGGCAGCTCCGTATGGTCAAAACTTTGCTCGTAGATCCCAACAAAATTTTGATAGAAAGGGTAGCGGTAATTTCTGTCAAAATCATGGAAATCAATTTCATGGTGATTCTTCGTCGAAGAATTGGAGACAACCTGATAGTGGTCGTTACTATCACCCTAATAATTATAGGCATTTCAAAAGAGGATATGGTAATAGAGGTTATTCCTGCCGAAGACCTCAGAACCAAACAAATAGATGTTCGCATCAATGTGAACATGATAGTAATCCTGGAAACTGGAATTCGAACCAGTATAACAATTACAATAGAGACAATAATAACTGCAGAGATAATAATAACTCTGATAACTTCAGAGGTAATAATAGTCGGGGTAGATCTCAACACAAAAAAAAGAGATATCAGCAGGCTAATGCTGTACAACAGGAAACTGAGGGAGCCTGTAATCATGTTGTTGATAGTAAAAACTTTGACGCTGTCACTAGTTCTGCTTTTGACTTTGAGAGAGCAAACAAATGCCCCCAATGCAGTACTTTATTCGAACCGGGTACCATAACTACTTTGAGTTGTGGTCACCCACTTCCCGCTCTTCCTGCTGCTGTTGCGCATGACGGGAGGGGTTCTTTAATTCTACATAAGGGTCTTGTTAATGATACTCCGGTCTCACTACTTTTCGATTCCGGATGCACCACTATTGGTGTTAGACAATCGCTTGTAGATCCATCTTGTGCTACAGGAAGGGTTATTAAATGTGTCACATTTGGCGGCACTCTAGAAAAATATCCTACTGCTGTAATTCGCATTGCCACTCCTTTCTTTACTGGAGATGTGCATGCTTGTCTCTTACCTAATCCTATTGCGGACCTTATTATTGGTCGTATTCACGGAGTTAGGGAGTGTACCCCACAGCAGATTGCTGCTTGGGAAGATAATAACATGCAAGCTACAAATGCAGTAGTTACAAGAGCACAAGCTCTACAAACACCCGAAACTTCACTGAATAGTGATAATGAAGTTGATAGCCAAGATAGTCACTTAGTAATCACTCGTGACTCTTTCATATAAAATTGCAAGAAGAAGATCCTTCTTTAAAAAAATTCTTCGTTCTTGCGAAGAAAGGTGATCCGAATCAGGATACAAATAGAAAATCTTGGATTGCAATGAGAAACGGCGTACTTGTACGTATGGTACAAGATTCGACTACGTCGGCACATTCGCAAATTCTTGTTCCCAAGAGCATGAGAGTCCAAATATTACAACATGCTCATGACTCGCAATGTGCTGGACATATGGGTTTTGCCCGTACGAAGTCGAGAGTCCTTGCGGCTTTCTTTTGGCCTTTTGTCAATAAGGACATTCGTATTTACTGCCGATCATGCAAGGTATGTCAGGAGGTCAAATCTAGAGGACCACGACATGCTGCGCCTATCCAGGCTGCTGACATTCCTATTCGGCCGTTTCAGAAAATGGCCATAGATATTATTGGCCCTTTTAAGGTCAAGTCGGCCAGAGGACATCAGTTTATCCTTACATGTGTCGATATGTGCACACGTTGGCCAGAGGCTATTCCTCTTAAGAGCATATCTACTACAGATATCGCAGATGCTCTTTGGTTGATATTTTCTCGCTTGGGGTTCCCAGAGAAATATTGTCAGACCATGGCACTCAACTCATATCTGACACTATGTCACAGGTAATGTCTACCTTACATATTGAACGATCTCTCAGTAGTATCTACCATCCTATGTCTAATGGGTAAGTTGAGCGTCTGAATAGAACGCTCAAGACTTTGTTTGGTAAGATAACTGAAGATCATCCTCAAGATTGGGACAGGGTTTTACCCGCGGCTCTCTTTGCCTATAGAGAAGTCCCTAATGAACACACAGGATTTTCTCCCTTCGAACTTGTCTTTGGCGCGCGTCCACGCGGCCCTATGTCTTTATTACACGATCTCATCACTGCCGATGATATTAGCGATGAAACTCAATCCTCATATGAGTATGTCATTGCTCTTAGACAAAAGATCATTGAGGCATGTAAGCTAGCAACTGC
This sequence comes from Oreohelix idahoensis, assembly GCA_024509875.1. NCBI lineage: Eukaryota > Metazoa > Mollusca > Gastropoda > Stylommatophora > Oreohelicidae > Oreohelix > Oreohelix idahoensis. Next base: position 328,903 of record JAMPIV010019878.1, on the reverse strand, counting down.
TTCATCAGAAATTGCTAAAGAGAAGGCAAGGCAGTTTGCTAACAAGAATAGATGTCTACGACAACTTTGTCCAGGTGACAAAGCATTCGTCCTACTCCCCAGTAGGGAAAATAGACTTCTTATTGCATGGAAAGGTCCGTATGCAATAGTCTCTCGGATTTCCGATGTTGACTATGTGGTCGGTATTGATGGAAAGCATAAAACTTTCCACATAAACATGCTTTCGGAATTTCACGAACGTCCGGACTATTTGCTGCCTATTTTCCAGGCAACGGATGATGCTCCTGCACCTCACGGTCATTATTCATCCCTGTCTGTCATTCAGGATGAGGAAGCTACCTTCTCTGATGTCAACCTTCCCCTTCCAGTGGTTCCATTACATTCCACGGAATCTTGGAAAAACGTTTCTGTTTCTCCTAATCTTTCTGGTGACGAACATCGACGAGACTTGTCGATGTTACAAACATTTCAGGATGTTCTCACTGACATTCCTGGACACACAGATGTCATAGAACATGACATAATTCTTACCGACAATAATCCAATTAGGGTTAGGCCGTATCCTATTCCTATACACTTTCAGTCGCAAGTGGAAAAGGAATTGGATGAAATGATTCAATTAAATATAATTGAACCATCGACTTCACCATATTCTTCTTCCATGGTTATTGTCCGGAAGAAGGATAAGAACATACGAATTTGCGTTGATTATCGCAAATTGAATCAGGTCACAAAGTTCGACGCTGAACCGATGCCTTTGTTAGAAGATCTACTGATTAGACTTTCTAATTCTAGATTCTTCACTAAACTTGACTTGTCTAAAGGTTATTGGCAAGTGCCTTTAGCAGAGCATGCCAAACCTCTTACTGCTTTTTCTACACCTAAGGGTCTATTTCAATGGAATGTTATGCCTTTTGGTCTCATGAACGCCCCTGCCACTTTCGTTCGCATGATGCGTCGAATTCTGTCACATCGTTCGGATGTCATCGCATACTTAGATGACATCTGTCTCTTCAGTGATACCTGGGAAGATCACTATTTAGGGTTATATGACTTACTGTCCACTCTACGTGAGAATAATTTGACAGCAAAACCTTCTAAAGCTTTTGTTGGTTTTGGTGAAATCTCTTTCCTGGGTCATCGTGTTGGTCATGGTCTCTTGAAGACAGAAGACCACAATACTTCCAAAATACTGAACATCTCTGTTCCTAAAACGAAGAAACAAGTTAGGAGTCTCTTAGGTTTAATTCAATTTTATGGGAGATTTATTCCAAATTTATCTTCGATCATGGCACCTCTCTCAACATTGTTGAAGAAAGGTTCGCCTAATCTGGTCCGTTGGTCTGAAGAATGCCAATCTTCACTAGACCAAATCAAGAATATATTTTCTTCTCCTCCCATCTTAAGATTACCTACTCTTGATAGGACTTTTGTTCTTCGGAGTGATGCTTCATCCACTGGGATTGGAGCAGCACTGATGCAAGAATATGCAAATACTCTGCATCCTGTTATGTACATTTCTAGAAAACTAAATGCGGCAGAGAGGAACTACTCGGTTTTAGACCGTGAGTTGTTAGCGATGGTTTGGTCATTTCTAAAGCTACAAAGATTCCTCCTGGGCGCACATTTTCATTCTAGAGACTGATCAGAAAGCTCTTACAGCTATTCAGACTAAGAATTTGAAGAGTTCGAGATCCACTCGATATGCTATAGCTCTTCAACCTTTTCACTTCACGGTACGAGCTATCCGTGGTGCGGATAATGTGATGGCTGACATTTTGTCTAGATGCCCACATGACTCCAACTAATACTTCTGTCCTATATTCCTATATATTACAGAGTCATAACACACCTATATCACTACAATAGATTAGCACATCTGTACTTACTTTATATGTACACACTATCGTGCTTTGTTGTCATCTTCTTCTGTTCGTTTTTAAGATGATAGAGGAGGACTGAGTAGTTAATATAAGGGCCGTTAGTTTACTAAACAGCCACAATTATTAATAATGTATTGTACCTTATGAAGCATATTAGTTATTAATTAGCATTATATTGCTTGTACTTTCTCAGAATGTCATTGTTGAGCTGAGGACTTACCTTATTAGTTTCAAGCATGACGAGTTCTAGATTGTGTACGTTCTAGATTGTGTACTTACCCTCGGAATACCAGAGCATATGTCCTGGATCGTCATGTAGTTTAACTTTACTATGTACTTATGTCATTACATGTCAAAGAATGTACTATTTAAATTTTCCTATCAGATTTGTACATCCATTTTTAAAGACAATATTAGAGTATGCTGTTTAATGATGATTATAGTAACTTGCATACGTATATTGTGTTTACATGCTAACGTGATGTGTGTTGGTGACACCTCCCCGATGTGAATATTTTTTGAGACATATTTATTTTTCTGTTGAGGTATATCCTCACCAGACACTCTATAATTAGCCTATTGTTTGGCAATTTAATTAATTATCAGCGCATAATTCGTGCGTTTTGAGCCGCTTATCGCATGCTCTTTGATATTTAAAAAAAAAAAAATATGTTCCACATTTTTTTTTTTTTATCGGGAGGAGGTGGTGATATGTTGCGTGATAAATTCTCGCAACATCGTTTTATTTCAATATCTGTTTTATAACGCAAGGGCAACAACTGCTTGTAATTTATAGTCACTTTTCTCGGTAAGCATTTGTCTTCTCGCGTTGGTATCGAATGCAGTTAACTTTTGAGCTGTGGTCATTTTTGCGCTGGACTGCGCATGACTTGTCTTGTTGTTTTGTCGATCGGTTTCCGCCCACCACGAGTGGGAGTGAGCGATTTGGAATGGCGAAAGAGATGCCTCGTTGAAGAGGGGATCTCCGCTATTTTTGTTCTGTCAGGGATGTGTAGTCCTCTTATGGATATTTCGTTTAGTCGAGATAATACCTCTAGTGTTTTCCCACATGTCGGGAGGCGTGATATTTCTGTGTATTTCATGAAAGCAAGGTAAATTGACTTTTTCATTAACTCTATCGATTTTGGGTCGTGAGCGATTTCGATTCATAGCCTGTCTCCGAAAGTCGTCGTCACGAGATGTTCTTTTCCAGCTCACATGTCGCTGCATTGTACTGCATCGGTTGATGCATGTACCAAGGACCATTACTTGCTACTTTGTTAAATGAACTAGGTTTAGAAAACCTTTATTATCTAGAGGATATTTTTGAGGACATTATTTATACTTCGGCAGACGTGTCTGTCTTGCTGAAGTCAAACTAAGGAGAGTGAACTGATCTCATACATCTGGTTATCTCCTGGCTGTTATAGAAAAGGATGGAGTTGTTCACCTGACTACATTTACAGCACTTTGAAATATAACATGCATCTGACTCATCATTGTAATGCTGTCTACCGTTTATTGCTGTATTGAATGTTGCTGTGATAATGACTGTTTGATGTGCCTACACATTTGCGTAACCATTTTGTCACTGTGGCGTCCACAATAAATAATGAAGAAAAACGTCAACGGCTGTTTCAAGACTCATTGACTTTATACGTCGTGAGTTTACTGACGTCCTATGTGGATTGCCCTGTTATTGTTGCATGAACATTGTTTTGACTGAACACATCTACACACTACACAAAACCAGACATGCGGATGCCATCCATCATCATATGGCATCACGCATCAGTAACGGTCTGCATTCACCGTGTTTCCCTGTTCCAAGAAGTCGAGAAGAATCACACCCTTCTCATCCCAAAACACGGAGGCCATAACTTTCCCTACAGATGGTGAACTTTTGAACTTCTTTCTTGTCGGTGATGTTGTGTGATGCCATTCCATTGACTGCCTCTTGGATTCTGGTTAAAAAAAATGAACCCAAATCTCATCACCTGTCACAATATTCGATAAAAACTCTTCTCCTTCAGTTTCGTAACGGTGCAGGAGGTTTTCCTTGTTTCTTTATGTCTGTCTGTCAACATTCTGGGTACCCACTGTGCACAAACTTTTGAATAACCCAGGTCTTTAATGATGTTCTGGACACTGCCTTTACTAATGGACAACATGGAAGAAATTTCATCCAGTGTTACCCGACGGTCACCACGAATGATGCCATCAACTCGATGAATATTGTGTGGAGTCACTGCGGTAGAGGGACGGCCAGTCCGCTTTGCGTCAGCCATTGAGGATTGACCTACTTCTGCTTCGTCACAACGATGTACCCAACGTCGGACAGTGCTAACATCCACTGTTGAATCTCTATAAACATTCTTCAAACGTTCGTGGATGCGAATTGGGGTCTTGCCTTCAGCATTGAGGAATTCTATGACATAACGTTGTTTTAACCAAACGTCTTTGGCAGCCATTTGTAAACTGTTACAGTGATGCCACCTGTTACTGAAACAGGTTGGTAGTGCTATACAGTGCAGAAGAGTGTTTGAGGAATCCTGCTAAATTTACAAATTGCACACCGATGCAGTATTTACATACATAAAAAACAGGAGGCATTTTTCGGGTTTTACCCTTCGTCAATATAAGGTTACAAACAGGTGACGAGGACAGGAATTACATATAGGTACTACAAAAACATATGATGATACACCAAATGAGTGATACAAGCAGATGGAAAAAGTAAACAATAACGACGATGAGCAAAAAATTAACAATACTAATGCAAGAAAATCGTAAAACCTGAAAGAAATATCTAAACAAGAAAGTAAATAACCAACGAACCGTAAAAAATATAATGAACAAAACTATTAACACAAGAACAAAGTCACTTAGTTACATTCTTAGAATAATACACAAGGATGGCTTGACCGATAGCGTCTAGGAAGTGACGTATAAGATAGCGACAAATAAAAAAGGATTCGAAACGAAAAAAAAACAAAATCATAAAAATATAGATCGGAAAAACGACGACGAAAGAAATAAAGAAGTACGAAAAAGAGACCAGAATTTAGGCAAAATGATGCAGGGCACTAAGGCCCTTGGGAGATAGACTACTCATTTGAAGATGAGGCGATTCTCCAAGGAAGAGCGATAGTGGTCATCACCCACGCAAGAAAGGAGGGCAGTAACATTTATATCCGAATTACCTGAATGGTCAGGCCTATTGAAATGAAGAGCCACTGTTGTAGGTTTGCCATGATAAATGTCATGTAAGTGCTCACGAAACCTGTCTGTCAAACGTCTGCCCGTTTTGCCAATATAAGTAATATTATACAACTTGCAGATAATAGCATAAATCAGGTTTTTGGATTCGCACGTGAAAGATTCTCTAATAAAAAATTTGCTTTTAGGAAAAGTTTGACTGAGTTTGGAGAACAAACGGACAGCTCTTAAAAATTCGGCGTTGGCATGGTTTAGTACCAAAGTGTGAAGGGCTAGTGTGTCTCAAGCGACTGTGTACAAGAACATCCCTAAAATTCGTATCCCTACGATATGACACCATAGGGGTATCACGAAACAACTCTCTGGTATCGGGATCAGAGTGGAGAATATGCAGATGACGAAACATAATTTATTTCACTGCCAAGCAGAGGGGATGGAAAGTTAAGACAAGTTTGAGTCTGTCAGACGTAGTAGTAGGTTTGGTAGTAAGTGCCATCTGGCGGGTAACGTGTCTGGTGCGATTAAGAGCATCAGATAAAACTCTTTCAGGATAATGACGTCGGCTAAAAAACTCGAGCATTTCTTGAGCTCGTTTAAGGAAATCGTCTTCGTCGTGACATATCCGACGTAAAAGTTGAGAAAAAGGAATGAAATTTTTACAGCTGAGAAGGTGAGAAGAAGTGTGAAGATGAAAACTATGAGCATCAGCAGGTTTATATAAGACAGAAGTTGTAAGGCCAGTGGGAGTAATTTTGACAGTAAGGTCAAGAAAGTTCACTGAAGTAGTAGAAATCTGAGAAGTGAATTTGATGGCAGGATTAAAATTGCCAGCATAGTCAATGAATCTACGGATGTCAACTTCAGACATGTCTGTGATTCCAATCCCATCGTCAATATAGCGACGGTAACACTCAGGTATCGGCCCATCCGAACTTTGAAGCACCAAATACTCAAAGTGACCCATACATAGGCAAGCATAGCTAGGGCCCATTTTAGTGCCCATAGCCACTCCCCTTATTTGGTTAAAGAACTGACCATTGAATTAAAAAGAGTTTAGAGTAAGAAGCATTTCCGCAAGGCGAAGAAGAGGACCTGTGCTAATAGTATGATCAGTGCGTCGGTCAAGAAAAAGTTGTAGTGCTTTAAGACCATCAGAATGTGGAATAGAAGTATAAAGCGAACAAACATCCAGAAGGAAAAGACTGTAAGTGTGGTTAGGCGTGAATTGGATAGAATCAAAAGTAATGATAGCATTCATAAAATAAGAAGGTAGATTGGCCGCTAAGGGTTGCAAAATACTATCAAGGAATTCAGAAATATGTTCAGTGGGACAAGAGCAGGCTGAAACAATGGGTCGACCAGGATTGCCAATTTTATGCACCTTAGGAAGCGGTCTCCAAACTTACAATGAGCTCGCTGTAAACATGAGTATTTTCAGCACGTTAACAGGGACATTTTCCGAAATTGCAGATAATATCAAGCAAATCAGTGTAAAGGGGACTACAAAGAAGAAATTGCCGCCACTTGAAATTTTACAACTGATGGATACAGGATCAAAAACTAAGCAAGACAGGTAAGAATACGACCGGCTAAATAAAGACTCAATAAGCATATGTAAAATTGAAAGAGAAGCAAAGCTAAACCATATGTACAAAGACTGAAAATGTAACACAGAAAAGACGAAACAACAATTAGTGATGAACAATATGATTGTTAGAAGGAAAACGTACAAAAAACGGCAAATTTATTATACGAAAATAAATGGAGAGGATCACAGAAGTAAAATCAGATCTATACTTTGAATGTTATAGACAACACTTATTCATTTGACAAAGTGAATCACGAGTAAATTATCTAAATGTTATAAAGCATAAACTTCTATTGTATTGGCCTGAGAATAATAAAGAAAATGTGTTGGCAACAAACAGCTGCTGTAATAATGAGCTGCTAAATATTTCAGCAGGTAAAATAAAATGTTACACATGGATGTTTGCTGTCACCAGATCTGTTCGATTCGCACATGGAAAAAATTAAAACCCACAGATATCAGTGCCAGAAATATCAGTTGGTACACATAACATAATTAACTTGAGGTACGCTGATGAGATAGTCTTAATGGCAAATAGTGAAAAAGAGTTGGAGAAAAGGATCGATACAGAAGTGACAGAAAGTTAAAATAAAGGCCTTAGCCTTAATAGCGAAAAGAGACAGAAGCTATAGTCATTTCGAAGAAAACGAATTCTACAGAACGTTTTTTCAAAGTAAATGGAACAATTTTAAAACAGATTCATAGATTCAAATACCTGGACACATTAATCAAATCAAATGGATGTTGTAACTTAGAAGTGATGTGTAGAATATACCAAGTAAAAGCAGTATTCTATTTTAAAATGAAAAACATTTTATGAAACAACTCATTGTTCGGTGGAAGTAAGACAAAGAGCTCTTCAGAGTTATATAGGACCAATCCTGACATAAGAAAGTGAGTTATGGACAATTAGTAAACAGGCAAGAGAAGCACCATATGCCACAGAGATATGGTTTTACCGAAGAATGTTCAAAATAACATGGGCAGCTAAAATTGGGATGTCTTGAAAGATGCCCGTGTGCACAGGAAAATTATTCCTCAGGTTAGGAACAAGCAATCCACTTTCTTTTGGGCATGTTATGAGAAGGAATCTGGAGTTCATCGTGAAAATAGGAAAGACAGAAGGAAAAAGAGATAGGGGACGACAAAAGAGAGAAGATTATGGACAATTTGAAATCATGGCAAGGAAAGAATCCAACAACAGATTTTATCAATAGTACTGTAGATAGGAAATCCTGACATATGAAGGTATATCACACACTTTAAATAAATACTGGATTAATATTAAAAAAACAAATTTCAGCTTTGGTTACTTTTTCCTATATTTCATTTCATGTTTAAAAAACTAGTTTTTTACGGATTCCCCGCGCAAAGAACGGGTAAGGCCTTTAGTCAAATATAATCTACTCAGTCGAACTTCAGTTTCACAACCTGAGCACTTGTCTGTGACATGATGATAAAACATAAAATACGAGTTAGAATAATAAAAAAGCTTGTATTTCACAGATATCATTAAAAGGTGCCAATGCTAATTTCTTGTCGGTGGCTTACAGTAACATTATAAAGTTAAGTCAGAAATCACCCAAATTTAGCTGCTTTGTAGACATATTGGAAAAAACTGTTAATTGTTTGTACGTTTGTGCTTACAACCTAATGCTGTGAACATAACATTACCATTGAAAGTGAGAAATATATCTGCAGGCTTGCTGAAACGAAATGTCTTCTTCTCTGTTTGCTCTTTTATTTTGTGTTTCTCGTGTTGTCTCACAAAGTTTACTTTTACAACAGGCAAGTTTCCGTGAACTTCACTGACAGTCCATCCATAAGGGTTCTTTCTGAACACTTCATACTGGTACAAAATAAAAATTAATAGAAGAAACATGAGCATTTGAATAATTCAGACATCAATATTATTCAATGCGTATACGTATAGGCAATTGTAATCTAAAACAGAGGCGATTGCTGCTGGAATTACACGCAGGAGTACTATAACTGCCTAGCAAAAATTTTTATCTATCTAATCCTGTCTATCGCCCACATCTCTCCTTTTTATACAGCTCCTGTCGTTTTCCTGCCTTTTTTCACACGACTCCGTTCTCTTTTTCACACGTTACAATTTTCTACACACGTCTCTCTGTTTTCGACAATTTGCACACGACTTTCTATTTTTCGACTTTTGTGACATCTCTCTTTTCCATCAGCAATGGAAAACAACCAAAATAGCAACTCTCACTTCACAAAATTTTCCACTCAAAAACACGCATTCAATATTAATTTCTGGGACTGCACTGTCTTACCCTCTCAGAGCCCTGACTGCTTACTGAACTTAAAATTTATACTGCGTTTTGTGCACAAACGCCTTATCTGCTTAACGTCTGTTATTCTTATTCTATGTAGTGTTAGAACTCGTATAAATGGTACTGTATGCTAAGCGATCACACTTTCTTCTAAGAGATTTGGCTCCTGGAAAGTTCGTACATTGAATGAACAAGGGAAAACGGCATAGGTGTCAGAAGAAAATGAGGTCTATAAGATAGATGTACGGAACAAAGTGGAAGAGAGTAGAGAGTAGAAAATTCAGCACAGGGGCGGTGGTGCTGTCCTTGGAACATGAAAGCTCACACCATAGTCAGGGATGTAGCTCTAATAATATCCAAAGAAACACAGAAAGTACTCATAGAATGAGTATTAGTGGGCCAGAGAATCACAAGAGCAACATCAAAATAGATAAACAGAAAATAAAGTAAACATCATCCAATGCTATGCACCAAATAATAACAAAGAAGAATCTGAGATCGAATCACTTTACACTAGACTATAGCACGTTTCACTAGCTTTGCCCTCAAACAAATGTAATTATCTGATTAACCGTCAAACGTATTAATGCCATTTTTTGCATACGATGTTATATTGGGTTAGACCCAACAAATATATACTTTATATCAGTGCATCTTGTCCAGTTCCCATAAACGAATGAAATCCTTTGATCTTTGTGGCATACTAATTATTGTGTATCGAGAAAAGACATGTTACCACTTCAGTCACAGATTCTGTGAATTGATTAGGCATAGGCGGGTCTACTAATACAATAATGTGGCCATCACGTTTGCATATGAATACCTGTTGAAGATTATTTCTTAAATGATCTGCATGCGAAATACTTACTTAGTCGTTCCCCTTCTACCGTGGGGTGTAGAGGTTTGGAAGAGAGAGCGCCAGACTATCCTATCGGCTGTCTTCCTCCTGGCCTGGTTCCATTCTAGTCCTCGATCCTTCAAAGATTGTCTAATGTTGTCCTCCCAGCGGACTCTGGGTCGTCCTCGGGGTCTGGATCTATGGCTCTTTGTTTCCCATGTTTGTCGTGGTATCCGATCTTCTCCCATTCTGCAGACATGGCCAAACCATCTTAATTGGGACTGTTCTACTTGGGTCTGCAGGGGGTAGGATTTAAGGCCTTGACGTATCGTCTGGTTGCGTACCATGTCTCTTCTTGTTACTTCAACCACCTTCCTCAGATACCTCATTTCTGAGGTTTGGATCTGGCTTTTATGGGTTGTAGTCATTGCCCATGACTCGCATCCGTATGTCAAGACTGGGACATAGGTGGAGCGGTATACAGCCATCTTCGTTTTCTTGCCAACCTCTCTCTTGCAGAGGAATCCTCGATTTATGGCCTGAAAAAGTCTCCCAGCTGCTGCTTTTCGAGTGGCCAACTCTTCTTTGATGCCTCCCTTTAGGTCTATAATAGCTCCGAGGTATTTAAAGTGGTCGACCTGCTCCAGGACCTGTTCTCCCAGCTTAATCTGATGTTTTCTTTCTTCTCGTGATATTACCATGGATTTTGTTTTAGAGCTGCTTATGACCATCCCTCTCTTCTCCAGCTCTTCCTTCCAGACTTGCAGGTTGGATTGGAGATGTGCCTCTGATTTAGCAATCAGGGCAACATCATCAGCAAATGCCAGCTCCGAAATATAGACCTGTCTCATCTTCCAGTACCCCACTGAATACTTTCTTGTTCTCTCCTTACATGCCTTGATGACATCGTCCATAAGGAGTATGAAGAGGTAAGGTGATAGGATATCACCTTGTCTTACACCAGTGGTGGTCCTGAACTCTTCTGACTTATGGTTTGCTGTCCTCACATAATTTCTGCAAGACTTGTAGAAGCTCTGTATAGCATGAATCAGAGGTGCTGGAATGTTCTTCTTTGCCAAACAGTCCCAAAGTTTGCTCCAGGGGACCCTGTCAAACGCCTTTTCCAGATCTATGAAACAAAGATGGATCTCACTCTTATACTCCATGGCCTTTTCACTCAGCTGTCTGAGTGTGAAGATTAGGTCTTGAGTACTTCGGTTTGCTCGAAATCCGCACTGGACCTCATCCAATTGTGGCTCAGCTAGGCGTCGGAGTCTCTGCTCTAGGATTCTAGAGTAGATTTTACCAGGGACACTGAGAAGGGATATGCCTCTATGGTTTCCACACTGTCGATTGTCACCCTTTTTGAAAATTGGTGTTATGATGGCAATCTCCCAATCCTTTGGTATGGTCTTGTTGTACCACGCTGCCTGTAAAACCCTTACGAGTAATAGGTCGCCTGATGCTCCCATGAACTTAACCATTTCTGGTCTTATACCACCATGCCCTGCTGCTTTGCCCATCTTGATTTTCTCCAGTGCTGCCTTCAGTTCTTCCATCTTTATGTCATCTTCACCATCATTGGTTTTCTCTTCTGTGCTAGTGTTTATCATTTCAGATGCTTCACCATGCTCACCATCCAGGAGTTCTGAGAAATATTCTTTCCATCTTCCCATTACTTCCTTCGGGGCAGTAAGCAATTTGCCTTGCTTGTCCTTTATAAATTTGAGAGGGCATTGTTTTTCCTTCCTCGTGTTCTTTAGGGTCTTATAGAACAATTTCTGGTTTTCTTGTGCATCTTTTTCTAGCTTTTCTCCTAATTCTTCCCAGGACTTCTGTTTTGCTGCTAGCACTTTGTTCTTTGCTTCTGTTCTGAGTGTCACATATTCTCTATATTTTTCCATTTGTCCTGTTGTGTTTTTAGCTCCTAAGTATTGTTTCCATGCCATTTTCTTCTCTCTTATTTTCTCTTTGACTTCCTCTGTCCACCAAGGTGTCCTCTTTCTCTGGTTCCCAAGTCGGACTTCACCGCATGCTTCTGCAGCAGCTGTCTTTATGATATCCTTGAATTTAATCCAGAGGGTTTCCAAGTCATCAGGTCGTTCTTCTGTGTTGCTCACCGCTGCAGCAATAAGCCCCTGATATCTGGTCTTAATTTCTGACTCTCTCAGCTTGTAGGTCCTAATGCTCATTTCTCCTGCTCGTTTACTTGGTTTCTTGCGTGATGTTGGGCAGTTCCTAGGTTGAGCAACTCTTTCAGTTGTTCTTTTGATTGTTAGCAGGTAGTGATCACTTCCAATCTCTGGCCCCCTCCAGACTCTAGCATCTCGGACATATTTGAATGAGCTTCTCCGAACAATGGCATAGTCGATCACTGACTTCTCATTCTTGGTTGGTTCACATCTAGTGTATGCATGTATGCGCTTATGGGGGAACTTTGTGTTTGTAATGATCAGATTCTGCTCACTGCAGAATCTAAGGAGTCGCTTTCCATTGTCATTGAGAGTATCTTCTCCATATCTTCCGATAACTCCACCCCATCTAGCATGGTCATTTCCAACTCTGGCATTAAAATCTCCGAGCATGATAACTTCATCTAGGCAGTCATCCACTGTCCTTTGAAGCAGCTCGAAGAATTCCTCCTTGACCTCTGCTCTCTCATCCTCATTTGGCCCATACACTATGACCAGGTTGACTATGGTTTCTCCTTCTTTTAGTTTAACGACCATAATGCGCTCCGAGACAAAGTTCCATCCCTTGATACTATCTTTTTGATTTTGGGCCACAATGCAACCCACACCCCCTTTAGCTCTTTCAGACATGGGTACACCACTGTAGAGCAGCGTGTTGCCATCGAGATCCATGACTCCTTGTCCTTTTTTCTTTGTTTCCGTTATAGCCAAGATTTCTAGTTTTGCTTTCCTCATCTCTTCCACCAGCTCCTCTTCCTTCCCATTTATACTTCTTGTGTTCCACGTTCCATAAGTCGTAGTCCGTAGTCCGTTCCAGTTCGTCGCCTTTAGAATCAGTCCAGTTTTCTCTCTTGTGTTGCTAGTAATCGTGATTTAAAGCAAACAGGTGATTGGCCTGTTGTGCCTTTGCATGGTGGAGGGGCTGCCTCCTTACGGCCTCCATGCAGGCCGCCCTCCTCCTTTTTCATCCGGGCTTGGGACCGGCATTGGCGGAGTTTGCATGCGAAATACTCGTGACATTGTTTGTCATTGACATTTAGTGCGCTACCAAACTGGACCTTCATTGATCTAATTATTTCAATAGGTATCACCTCTTTGCGGTTCATAAATATAATAATGGAACTTTGCTCCTCTAATGTGCTTGTAAATAACGGTAAGGTCATCTTTAAAGAAATTAAACTTCACCCGAATCGTAACCAGATGTCTCTAAGAAATTGATAATCAATCTCGGCTGAATGAAGGACAAACCATCATTCTTCCAATATTCCTCTTCCTCTTGTAATCACATGGTTCTCACATTTCTTCCAATAATCCCTGGCTATATTGGAGATGGCGGCCTTTGTAAGTATTTCAACATTTTTTAATGTGAACGTTCTATTTTCTGTTGATACCTGTTCCTTAATTTTAGCCCAGACTAATTCTATTGGGTTTAAGTGAGAATGGTAAGGAGGCAATCTTAAACATCTGTGACCATGTTCTTGGATTGCCTTGTCTATGTGAAATATCTTTGTATGCTGTGTCTTTTTTACAATTCCAGGTAATTAAGGCTTCAGGGACATTTCGTTGAATGGAATGTTGTTTTTGGTCAGCCAAATCTTTATTACAACTTTAGTACTTGATGAATTAGGAACTTTATCTTCTGGTGCCACAACGTTGTGATATGGAGCATTGTCCATTATCAAACACGACGGTCTATCCAATGAAGGAAGTACATGATTCACAATCCAATCTTGAAATATCTTGCCATTCATCTCTGTATGATAATCTCTATTATCTGTGGATTTTGAAACAAATATGAGTTCAGTATTATTTAGAAGCCCATGATGGCTGCTTCCTGCACGTGCAATTATTAGGCGCTGTCCTTTGCTGCTTGGTACTAGTCTCTTAGTTGTCCCATCAGATGATTTCCATTCTCGTTCATTACTGTGGTGCGCATTGATCCAAGTTTCATCTAAATACACAAAATCATAACAATCTCTTCTCAATTCTCTGACATCGCATAAATATTTGCTTCTCATTGCAACTATATGAGGCTTCTCACAAATAAAGTTTCTACCACTAATATATTTTCTAAAAGTGAATCCCAACGTCCTAATAGTCCTCCATAGCATCAATGTCATTATTCTTTCTTAACCAAATTTTCAATTTCCTTAAAGTCACTGCCTCATTATTGTGAAACATATTGCAAATTTCTCTGCGGATCAATTCTCTTTCAAAATTATCCACCACTCTTGGCTTAATTTTCGTGTGTAAAACACTGGAATTAGAAATTGTAGATGTCGCTATCAACTCCGCCAATGCCGGTCCCAAGCCCGGATGAAAAAGGAGGAGGGCGGCCTGCATGGAGGCCGTAAGGAGGCAGCCCCTCCACCATGCAAAGGCACAACAGGCCAATCACCTGTTTGCTTTAAATCATGATTACGCGAACTACAAGAGAGAAAACCGGACTGATTCTAAAGGCGACGAACTGGAACGGACTACGGACTACGACTTATGGAACTTGGAACACAAGAAGTATAAATGGGAAGGAAGAGGAGCTGGTGGAAGAGATGAGGAAAGCAAAACTAGAAATCCTGGCTATAACGGAAACGAAGAAAAAAGGACAAGGAGTCATGGATCTCGATGGCAACAGGTTGCTCTACAGTGGTGTACCCATATCTGAAAGGGCTAAAGGGGGCGTGGGTTGCATTGTGGCCCAAAATCAAAAAGATAGTATCAAGGGATGGAACTTTGTCTCGGAGCGCATTATGGTTGTAAAACTAAAAGAAGGAGAAACCATAGTCAACCTGGCCATAGTGTATGGGCCAAATGAGGATGAGAGAGCAGAGGTCAAGGAGGAATTCTTCGAGCTGCTTCAAAGGACAGTGGATGACAGCCTAGATGAAGTTATTATGCTCGGAGATTTTAATGCCAGAGTTGGAAATGACCATGCTAGATGGGGTGGAGTTATCGGAAGATATGGAGAAGATACTCTCAATGACAATGGAAAGCGACTCCTTAGATTCTGCAGTGAGCAGAATCTGATCATTACAAACACAAAGTTCCCCCATAAGCGCATACATGCATACACTAGATGTGAACCAACAAAGAATGAGAAGTCAGTGATCGACTATGCCATTGTTCGGAGAAGCTCATTCAGATATGTCCGAGATGCAAGAGTCTGGAGGGGGCCACAGATTGGAAGTGATCACTACCTGCTAACAATCAAGCGAACAACTGAAAGAGTTGCTCAGCCTAGGAACTGCCCAACATCATGCAAGAAACCAAGTAAACGAGCAGGAGAAATGAGCATTAGGACCTACAAGCTGAGAGAGCCAGAAATTAAGACCAGATATCAGGGGCTTATTGCTACAGCAGTGAGCAACACAGAAGAACGACCTGATGACTTGGAAACCCTCTCGAATAAATTCAAGGATATCATAAAGACAGCTGCTGCAGAAGCATGCGGTGAAGTCCGACTTGGGAACCAGAGAAAAAGGACACCTTGGTGGACAGAGGAAGTCAAAGAGAAAATAAGAGAGAAGAAAATGGCATGGAAACAATACTTAGGAGCTAAAAACACAACAGGACAAATGGAAAAATATAGAGAATATGTGACACTCAGAACAGAAGCAAAGAACAAAGTGCTAGCAGCAAAACAGAAGTCCTGGGAAGAATTAGGAGAAAAGCTAGAAAAAGATGCACAAGAAAACCAGAAATTGTTCTATAAGACCCTAAAGAACATGAGGAAAGGAAAACAATGCCCTATCAAATTTATAAAGGACAAGCAAGGCAAATTGCTTACTGCCCCGAAGGAAGTAATGGAAAGATGGAAAGAATATTTCTCAGAACTCCTAGATGGTGAGCATGATGAAGCATCAGAAATGATAACCACTGACACAGAAGAGGAAACCAATGATGGTGAAGATGACATAAAGATGGAAGAACTGAGGGCAGCACTGGAGAAAATCAAGATGGGCAAAGCAGCAGGGCATGATGGTATAACACCAGAAATGGTTAAGTACATGGGAGCATCAGGCGACCTATTACTCTTAAAGGTCCTACAGGCAGCATGGTGCAACAAGACCATACCAAAGGATTGGGAGATTGCCATCATAACACCAATTTTCAAAAAGGGTGACAATCGACAATGTGGAAACCATAGAGGCATATCCCTTCTCAGTGTCCCTGGTAAAATCTACTCTAGAATCCTAGAGCAGAGACTCCGACGCCTAGCTGAGCCACAATTGGATGAGGTCGAGTGCGGATTCCGAGCAAACCGAAGTACTCAAGACCTAATCTTCACACTCAGACAGCTGAGTGAAAAGGCCCTTGAGTATAAGAGTGAGATCCATCTTTGTTTCATAGATCTGGAAAAGGCGTTTTACAGGGTCCCCTGGAGCAAACTTTGGGACTGTTTGGCAAGGAAGAATATTCCAGCACCTCTGATTCATGCTATACAGAGCTTCTACAAGTCTTGCAGAAATTATGTGAGGACAGCAAACCATAAGTCAGAAGAGTTCAGGACCACCACTGGTGTAAGACAAGGTGATATCCTATCACCTTACCTCTTCATACTCCTTATGGACGATGTCATCAAGGCATGTAAGGAGAGAACAAGAAAGTATTCAGTGGGGTACTGGAAGATGAGACAGGTCTATATTTCGGAGCTGGCATTTGCTGATGATGTTGCCCTGATTGCTAAATCAGAGGCACATCTCCAATCCAACCTGCAAGTCTGGAAGGAAGAGCTGGAGAAGAGAGGGGTGGTCATAAGCAGCTCTAAAACAAAATCCATGGTGATATCACGAGAAGAAAGAAAACATCAGATTAAGTTGGGAGAACAGGTCCTGGAGCAGGTCGACCACTTTAAATATCTCGGAGCTATTATAGACCGAAAGGGAGGCATCAAAGAAGAGTTGGCCACTCGAAAAGCAGCGCCTGGGAGACTTTTTCAGGCCATAAATCGTGGATTCCTCAGCAAGAAAGAGGTTGGTAAGAAAACGAAGATGGCTGTATACCGCTCCACCTATGTCCCAGTCTTGACATATGGATGCGAGTCGTGGGCAATGACTACAACCCACAAAAGCCAGATCCAAACCTCAGAAATGAGGTATCTGATGAAAGTGGTTAAAGTAACAAGAAGAGACATGGTCCGCAACCAGACGATCCGTCAAGGCCTAAAATCCCATCCGCTGCAGACCCAAATAGAACAGTCCCAACTAAGATGGTTTGGCCATGTCTGCAGAATGGGAGAAGATCGGCTACCACGACAAGCATGGGAAACAAAGAGCCAGGGATCCAGACCTCCAGGACGACCCAGAGTCCGCTGGGAGGACAACATTAGACAATCTTTGAAGGACCGAGGACTAGTATGGAACCAGGCCAGGAAGAAGACAGCTGATAGAATGGTCTGGCGCTCTCTCTTCCAAACCTCTACACCTCACGGTAGAAGGGGAACGACTAAGTAAGTAAGTAAGTAAGATGTCGCTATCCAGCGGTGCAATGATCGTTTGCTTATCCCCAAGGCATGAATAGTCCTCTTTTGTGGGTTTGAAATGGAATGAAATAGTTTTCCTCGAGTAGCTTCATTCCAGAAATACTTTAAAATCCTATTTGTGATTTGCTGTTATGTCATAAAATGTACTCGCAGACTCATTTGTCCTACTCAACCACACAATACTTTTTGTAGACACACCCCTGATATGAACAACACAGTATTTTGTCAATATCTTTCTTATTATCTATCCGTCTGTATAAATGAAAGCATATTATTTCACTGCTCAAGATGGGCCATCCGGCCAGCTAGGTTTTATATTCCTAACATCATTATTAAGAAAAAGTTACTTTTCAAGGTTATTTGATTTTTTGAAATATTTTCAAGCATCTTTTGTAATGCGTTCGTCACTGCATTCAAATAAACGGACTAAGTTATCGCAAAAGCGTCCAAGAAATGACTGTTGCGTATAATAGCTAAGGTCCCTTTTGTCGATTTCTTTACTTTGTGTCAACTTGGGGACGTGACTTTTTTCCTCCTTTCCCCACCAATTGCGTCTTTTAGCCTTGCTAGTTTCAAGCACGCGTTCAGTCAGATTTTTCCTTTTGATCTCCGTTCCAAGGGTAAAAGTTTTGCCTTCACGTCTAACAATTTTATTTCCATGGCGGGTGATGACCCGCAGCGTGGGCGATCATGTATTCTAGTAGCTTACGCATTAGTTTTTATCCTTACGTTGTATCATTGGAGATATTTTAAAGTTGTATCATGGTTAATTTTATGACATTACGATAACTTATCTTATCATGATAGTCTATTGCGTGTATGTCTAATGTTCTGACATATTTTGACAATATACAACTCACAATGAATTGCAATGATTGGGTAACTCACAGGTGACAATCACTTACTTTATTGCTGTCAAATAGAACGTATTCACATGTGGCAGTCTCCGTGCCAAAATATAAAGATTATAAGGTTACACATGATTTCTACGTTGGTGCCGTTGTTCGGCATATAGTTTTTGGTTACTGGTCATGAAGCTAGTTGGTTAACGCTTGAATACTTCTTTGATTAATATTCTGGCTCTTAGTCTACCATTTCCTACAAACCGTCTATACTATAATTTCATCTGGCTTGGATGTAATACCTGGTTCACTACCAGTGATGTAAACCTGTTCATTTAGCCACTAGTAAGGTTCTGTGTTAATTATACGCTAGTATCTTAGTTGGACTGTTGCAGCAAATCATGTGTTCTTGACTATCTTCCCTGGTGATAACTATCTGTAATTTACATACCACGTTTCCCTGTATGACTTGATGGAACAACATACTTGACACAGCTCGACCTTGACATTCTATTGTCTCGTCTTTCTGCAAACTGCAGTTGGTACAACAGATGACTATTGTACTCGAGCTTGTCACCAATTCTACATCACACTGATAGCCCCTACTGTTAGACTATGCTAACCTTCCTGCAGCTGAAAACCCGAGCAAAAAGCAATGGACAATAATATATTGTCTCGTTCTTTTTTTTAAATGTAAAACTTTTGCCTCGTTTTGGCGAGACTCGTCCCGTTCAACCTAGTCGGTTATATTAGGGCGCATAGTCCAAATATAAAAGACCCTTTGGGTGTTCCCGTCCGCCTACGGATTTATACCCTCGGTCATGTGACCCAAGTACCCCTATTCACTAATTACCCCCTCGTTATTCTAATCCTAGTTATGTCCCTTTCCTACCACAGGATTTCTACAAGTCTGCTCACCAAAAGCGCTACAAAGGAAGACCGTACCAGACGAGAAGAGATCTTATGTCTTTTTTTTTTTTTGTCCTTATATGTTTTTAAATGCCACATTATTCCCCACAACTAACTTTATATTAAGAAACTCATCACCAGAAATTCTATTATTCTCAGAAGTAGTTCTTGTGTAGATTATCTTTTGCATTCAGCTATACTAGCTACTCCCCCTACACTAGGGTTCCCATAATGTTTTGTTCAAAAACCGGGACATTTCCAAATTTTTACCTAAAAAACCCGGGACATTTTGTAAAAAAACGGGACATGTTAAAAATTAAGTTAAAGCACAAATAAATCTATTATATATTATATGTTGCACTTAAAATAAGATACTGGTATAAAAATACACACATTAACTAACACAACTTCCACTTTAAAAAAGAATTCTAAATTACAAACATACTTAATTAGAAAAATCGCACCTTTAAAAAATACACAATAGTAAAGTTTATATTTCAGATTCATCAGAATATTTATCAGATTTATGGGCCTGTTCAAGAAGTTTTTTTCCCTTCTGATATTTGGACATAGAACTCAGCACAAGAGAAATCCTTAAAATGGGTCTTTATAATGGTTAAAGCTTTCACTGTCTCAATTTTAAGTCTGTTTTTTTTCGTCTGTCCAAAGCGCATTTATTAATGAAAAAACATGTTCAACAGCTGCATTGGATCCTGGCAGTGGCAAACAAAAACTAACTAGGCATTTCAGGTTCTCAGCATTTATATCCTGCTTTGTAAAATGAGCGAACATCTCACACCATTTTTCACTGACACTTTGATCCTTCAGTTCACCCCACACATCAAATTTGCTTTCACAATATTTTTTCACACATGCAAACTCATCAAATAAGTCCTCTTCATTCACAGTAAAATTTGGTGACACTGTCTTCATGAATATGTAACTTTCTTGGATGTTCTTCCAAGTCACAGACTCCTTTCCCTTCAAATTGATCCAATCCATAGACTGAAGAGGCGTAAGAAATTGTGTACACCACTCCTGAATATATTCAATGCAGGTGTCATAGAAATCTACTGCACAGCTTTGAAACTTTTCAACTGTTATGTGTCCTTCTTTTTCTAATTCTTGCAACTGATTTCTCACAGTAGTGGTAAGAAACTTTTCTGCCTTCCTGTAGTTTAATTTTTCCACCAGTTTGTTTACTTCATCCTTCACTTCAATTACACTACTAAAACACGGAATAAAATCCGTTACCCAAAGATTTTTTTTCAGGAAGGACCCTTAAAAAGCGGGACATTTGGAATAAATTCGGGACACCGGGACATTTTATAAAAAAAACGGGACTGTCCCGGGAAAAACGGGACGAATGGGAACCCTACCCTACACCCCATAAATACAATGGAAAAGTAAATTACCAGACTTTTTGTCACATAAATGTAGCGTTCCCTTATGTGGATATTTTGTGGAGCGGGTAGAAGAATGGTAAAGCAATATCTCTAAGGAAATGTTACTTCTTATATCAATGGAACTGCACACAAATCCAGGTCGAAATAATGTTAGATGAACACTCCTGACAGTTATATAATTTATTGACAACTACATCCAATACGTAGTCCATTCACGATGAAAAATTCATAATCACCTTAATTTTAAGGCCCACCCACATAGGGTCATCAACGTCCAAGTGTGTGGAATACACAGCAGTAACAGTATTTTCGTCACCTCTTCGTACAGTCTGTCTGTTACTGGTCCGCTATGTGAATATCTATTCTTTGCTCGTACACATCGTTAAATTACTTCCTGGCACATAATAAATATCTGGTGTACATATGAAAAAACACTTTCCTTGTATACATACACCCTAGTGGAAATAGAATATCAGGAAAAATACACATCCAACACAGCCATTCCGGCTGTATACACTTCCCATAAGTACACTCAGTGCCAAATATCACCCAACACTTTACCTCCATTCGCGACCTGCATTCTTCCCACGGACTTAGCCAAATCACGCTCAATTACAAGACACACACCATCAACTCAGTTCACAACATCTGTTCTCGAGACTGTCTCTAGTTGAACACCGCAGTCTTTCACAATAATGAAAACATTGAGGTCCACAAAAAGAGGTATAACCTCTTTAGTAGTTTCCGGACAGGCCCCTACATTTGTTGAAACTGATGTCTGCTACTGAACATTATGTGTTGTCGACTTGAAGTCGGACTCATTATGGTTTAAAGAGAATTAAACATGCGCAAAGAGAACTGATATACATTTTCAAACAGCTTTCCATTGACTGAAGATTCATTCAGTTAATGTTGCTGTTTAATTTTAGCAACAGTCTCGGCTTTTCTTTCCATCTGTCTGAGTCTCTCATTTTATTTTATAATTACGACCATAAAAAGATTTGCTTGCTGTTTCTCTACGCTCTGTAAACGTGTACAACTCAAACAATTAAGAAGCTATCGACTACATTCTTTGCCCAATAGGATTTTCACAGTTAAAAAAAAGTGAAACAGCAATAATGAACACTAAAACAGATGGCAGAAGGAAAAACCTGTCTATCGACGTCCCAGAAATGAACGGCATCGATTCGTGTCTTTAAATAAAAAAAGGCTCTTTTTCTTAACCAGCGGCACTTGGGCTTTCAGCCCTTCGGCTCAATGACATGTAATAGCGAGGCTGGGGAGCCTGTGGACTTTCCTTCCAACCCGGTCAGGAGCGTCGCTCCTTCTCATCCACAGACAGTTTATCTCAGGAGCCGTTCAGGTTATTCAGTCAAAATCTCGGTCGATGACACTTCTTCAAATGCTCACGCCCGGGCTTGAACCGTGAACACCTGATCGCCAGCGCAATGTGGTAACCATTACACCAGCGCGGTTCCTAAAAAGGCTCATAGAACTTGGATAAATAGAGTAACAGAGACACTTTTGACCTCATTCCTTTTGCTAAAGTTTCAGTTAGCAGTAACAATTTGCATTAAATGTTTCTAAAAATGTTTGGACTATTTAAAAAAAAAAATACAATTTACAGATTATAAGCAGTTGAAAGCTTAGAAGAGGTTGAAAGCAAAGCAAACAGGTGAAGGATTGCTATTCAGAAACCATAGAAAGGTTTCATGGTGACTGGCAGCAGTTTAACACGTTTGCTCACACAGCCATAAGAATCAATAGCTGCTGTCAAAAGCTTCATGGTGGCACGTTTTCCAAACAGTTGTTACAGATTGATGCTTTCCAGTGGAGGCCAACAATTCTATTTTTGTGCTGAAGCACGAAGGCCATTTGAAAGTAATTTAAGAAACAAAATAAATAGTTGTAGCCGAGAGACATGTTATGAGTATAGTATTCTGTTAGATTAGGTTTATTTCGTTTTTAAATTTATAGTCAAAGGGAAATAACGTAGTAGAAATATGGTGGACTAAAATACAGACAAAAGTGTGATACCTTTAGTTGACGGACAGTCATCTATAAAATCGCTGAATAAGCGATATTTCCACGTGAACTTAGTGACTGAGTTGTTTGTGAGCGACAATTTTGTTCTAGATAGTTCGGACAAAAGTTATAGTGATAAATCGAAGCTCTAGATTAAATCAGTTGGTTCAGAGTCTTGACGGAGTGAGCATTTTGTCCACAGAGAGTTCGTAAATCGAGTGATATAGCCAATGTATCTAGTTGACCTGCGGTTTGCAGAAGTTTTATACTATCACTCGAACTTTGCTCTCAATTGCCTTTACCGTTGAATGACAGCGTTGTGTGGGATGACAAGACGTCAGTTATTTTAGGATATCGGAGGACTATGTTCTGCCCGGAATACCAGGTTGTTACGGATTGCCTCCCCTTAGCTATTCAGTAGTGGTCCATCAGTGACCAAAATTCAAGAGTATCTAAAATGGGTCGTCAAAGGTGTCTACCATCGCACTAGATTACTCTTGGCAGAGTTGTAGAAAGAAAGGTAATGACGCGTCTATCCCTAGGCAGTGTTCACAAGATAATTAAGCAGTGAAGAACAATGCTGCATATATAATAATAATAATAGCCCCTTCAGTCATAACTGACTATGGGAATGCGCCCCTGAGGTGACAGCCCTCAGCTGCTTATTTTCCTGGTGCTCCTTTCGACGGTTTCTCCCCTCCTCTGCTTGTTGTGTGAGCCTCTCTTCGCCCAATCTGAGGTGGCGCCGTAAATAGCATCGCCACTTAGTGCGATCGGCAGCTTCATCCTCCCATGTTGCTGGATCCATGTCCAGTGCCCTCATATCTCTCTTGCACACATCTTTGAACCTCAGCTGTGGTCGCCCAACTGTTCTCTTGCCATCTGCTAATTGTCCGTAGAAGATATCTTTTGGGATGCGACCATCTTCCATGCGGCGAACATGGCCAAGCCAGCGAAGTCTGCGTTATCTAAGCAGTGTGTACATACTTTGAAGGCCAGCACGTGACAACACCTCGACATTTGTCACTTTATCTTTCCACGAGATGCTGAGGATGCGGCGTAGACACCGTAAATGGAAGGTATTGAGCCTTCTTTCTTGCTTAGCATAGGTCGTCCAGGTCTCGCTGCCATATAGGAGTGTGCTGGTGACGCAGGCATTATATACCGCAGCTTTGGTCTTCATCGTGAGTTTGGAGTTTCCCCAAACACGCGATGTGAGGCGGGCAAAGGTAGCTGCAGCTTTGCCAATGCGGCTGTCAATTTCTGTATCCAGTGAGAGTTTGTCATTGATGGTAGACCCTAGGTTTGTGAAGTGGTGCACCACTGCCAATTCATAGTTATCGATAGTGATAACTGGTGCAGCACCCGCATCCTGACTCAGCACATTCGTTTTCTTCAGACTTATTGTGAGCCCAAAGTCCTTGCATGCTTTAGTGAAGCGATTCATCAAGTTCTGAAGCTCCTGTTGGCTTTGAGTGACGACTGCAGCATCATCAGCGAACAACAAGTCTCTTATAATGACCCTTCTGATTTTTGTTTTTGCCCTCAGCCTTGAAAGATTAAACAGACGGCCATCTGACCTAGTGTGAAGGCATATTCCTTCAGTTGCATCTCTGAATGCATGTTTCAAGAGTAAGGCAAAGAAGATCCCGAAGAGGGTCGGAGCCAGAACACAGCCTTGTTTAACGCCACTTCGTATGTCAAAGAGCTGTGTAGTGCTTCCAGCATATTGGACTGTTCCCTTCATGTCGTCATGGAATGACTTTATCATTTCCAGCAATTTAGAAGGGCAGCCTTTTTTCAGGAGGATTTTGAAGGGTCTATTCCTACTAACCAGGTCAAATGCTTTTGTGAGGTCTATAAAGGCGAAATATAAAGGCCTTTTCTGCTCTCTTAATTTTTCCTGAAGCTAGCGGACAGAGAAGATCATGTCTGTTCTTGATCTACCAGCTCGGAATCCACACTGTGACTCTGGATATATGCGCTCAGCTAACTTGTGTAGTCGCATTAAGATGACTTTGGCAAAAACCTTACCAACAATACTAAGAAGAGAGATGCCTCTGTAGTTATTGCAATCACTTCTGTCTCCTTTATGTTTATACAGTGTTACAATCTTGGCATCTCGCATGTCTTGAGGAATAGTTGTTTCTTCCCAGCACTGGCACAGCATCCTATGCAGGGGATGTAATAGCGTGCTCTTACATAGGACAGAGCACTATTAACTTATATCTGATGCGTGGCCTTTTTTGAATGATTTAGCAATGGTTTAGCCCATTCAAGCCCCCCAGCGAAATTCTTTTATACGTCTTTGCTCTTTAGATGCAAATATATGTTTAGATGTATATATATAATAAAGAGTCTTGCTTATACGTATGCTTTCATACCTATGTGTCCTATATTTGTGATAGGGGAATTAAGACATAGATTGGTCCCTTTAGAATAGAAATAGAACAGGTAATAGCTCAGTGGGAGATAATAATAGAAATAGATTTTCACGAGTGAGATGGTGGAAAATAATAGATTCTGTCACTGAAACTCGAGAAGCTTCTCTCGGTCAGCCTATCTCTACAACAGATCTAGATTAGTCAGACAGTCTACTGGAGAATATATATATATATATATATATATATATATATATATATATATATATATATATATATATATATATATATATATATATATATATATATATATATATACCACTCACATACACACACACATAAGTTGTCGTAAAGTGTAAACCCACTTCTTTGTTAATCGCTCAGCCAATCAACGAGCAACGTTCCCCAGTCTCTGAGACAGAATAAAATTAGCCATAAGCCTTGTTTTATGGAACTCGGTCACGGCCATCTTGTCTCCCAATATGGCGGACAACAGAATAAAATTAGGCATAAGCCCTGTTTTTTCGGGACTCGTCTCGGTCATGGATTGTACGGCGGATGGTACGGAACCGCATATAGCCAATCAGCTTGCCACGCCGAGAACCTATCAAAAGCGTTCCTTTAGCCGCAAAAGTTCCTGCATCTACCTATATATACGAGCGCGTTTATTCAAAATCACACACACCAACACGAACGCCAGCTAGCGACCGTCTGGATAACAGAGGGCTGTCAAGTTTGAATTATGCTTACCTGCATGTGATCGGGCAGACCTGCTTCACTAGTCGAGTCAAAATCTGGCTTGTTTAAATCTTAGAGGGTAAGTATACTTACTAGGACCTTGTAGGAGAATTTGGCCTACAGCAGATATCTAATGTTTGTATTTGGTGTGTCATTTATATTACCTACACCTGTATATATTTAATATAAAATGTTTCACTATGAATGAATCAGGTTACTGATTGTATCTTGGGGAATTAGGTATAATGATTGTATTTCCTGATATGATTGATGAAGACGAAAGCCAACTGAAACACAACCAAAACAGTCCTTGTTAGACTCATATAACTTCAACCTATTGTTTCATATAACTGCAATCTATTGTCTCATATAACTCCAATCTATTGTCTCATATAACTCCAATCTACTCCAACCTGAAATATAACCAAACAGTCCTCGTCTCATATAACTCCTATCATCAGAACACAACAATATTGTTAGGATATATGTTACCAGCCAGTATAGCACTTATCAGAGAGGGCCTGGTATATTATAGGGGGAAGGAAATGGTTGTATCACACCTAGATGTGCAGATTACACTAGTCAACAATCAAAATGTACCAGAAATGAAAATAGCTGATCTGAAGGGGAGGAGCTGCAGGCATTTTTCGGTCGAAATCGAAAAAATTAAGAATTTGGGATTAGTCCATTTTCTGATACTTTAGCATCTCTTGAATCTAAATATAACAGAATTAAATGTCAAAATGCACTCTAACAATATGTATTTTGACTTTGAAAAAGGTATGGAACAGAGAGATTTTCTCAAACTCGAGAAAATATGTCTAATTGGACCTAGTTTCTTCCATAGCAACCAAGCCTGCACCCCTACGTATTACACATCATTGGATTCGCCTAGATCTGGGCAATCCTGTGATGTAGTTCATTTATTTCGGTAACAAAATTATACCTGCCAGATCGAGAATTTCTAGGTCGCGTTTTTTACCGATTACTTCCATATATGGAAATCGTCGGACATTCGCTGACATCGGCATTTTCCGCTCACTATTCTAAACTGTTCGTTGGCTGCGTGATTCCATGTGACTTGTAACCGCCGTGTTGACAATATGGCGTCGGATTGATAAATTCTGTATACATATTTAGTTAGTCTCATTTTTTGGAACTTTTTGTGTGAAAATGCCTCGAAAAAAGAATAGCTTTCATCATCTAAACCTGAAAACGGCCAGGGAGAAAAGATGGAACCAAGATAGTGCAGGTAAAAGTCGCTAATTTTGTTTTGGTAATGGTACAAAATGAATCACTGTAGAAAGCCAGGCAGATCACATGTGGTGGGGTCACGCGCAACAACATTTAGGATACACAAATTTAGTTTTGATTTACTCTATTAGGACTGAGTGGAGGGGGAAGAAGGTACTATATTTGGATATTGGAAATCTGACTTAATTTTCTTGAATTAATACACAATATATCCTAATTATAACCCATAAAGGGTTCAACGATATACTTTTTTTTTAAAATGTCACATGTGAATAAGCTATTATTTTTTTAAAGTTATGTATTTGCAAGCTTTTAGTAAACGCGTTGGCAGTAAACAGTGATCACGTTTTTCTGGTTTGACAAAATGACATGATTCCACATTAAACGATAAATTATCATGGTATTTATAAGCATGTGACATATGTTTCTTGAGCTGTGATTATTTCTTATGTACTTTTTCAGAACTAAATGGTCCCCCTAATGAGCCTAGTCTGCCTGAGGTTATACTGTCAGCTTCAGCTGTAAATGAAGGAGCCAGCACAAGCTCCTGTACAACTTCTACCTCTTCACCGCACAGCCCACCACGGTTCTGTAAAAAGCTGGAACTAAGTGCCTCATCGGTGCAAGAAGCTTCAACGCCTAACAATACGGTCTCCAGAACTATAGTTGATATATCTGAGATATGCAACCTTGTTAGTCAGCTTGCATGTCCAGAATGCTATGGGAAGCTGTCTGCAGAAATTAATAATCAGGCAAAGAGAGGTCTTGTTCAACACATCAAAGTGAATTGTTGTGTTTGCAACAAAACCGCTGCATCAACGTACACATCATCGGTTGATGAACATAATTCATTCAGTGTGAACAAAGTTGCAGTTCTATCATCATTGTTATCAGGAATGGGACCCTATAAATTTAACTACTTTGCACAGAACATGGATATGCCTGGCCTGCATCAAAAAGTATTCAACACAATTGCAAAAAAATTTTATTTGCACACACCAAAACTCGCAAAATTAATATTTGATCATGCTGCTAAGCTAGCACGCAGCGTAAACTGTGCTCAGAGCAATCAACCATATCATGAATATATTATGGATATAGGAGTCAGTTTTGATGACAGCTGGCTCACAAGGGGCCACAGTTCAAAAATTGGTATTGGTTGTGTTGTGGAGATCTTGACAGGTCTTGTTATAGATGCCCATGTGCTTTCAAAATACTGTCAGACATGTGCTACAACTGGTTCTTGGTACCAGAAGGAAGCCCCGGGAAACTTCAGCAAATGGAAAGAGGAGCATGTGAAGCAAGGATGTGATATAAATTTTGAAGGTATTTACTTCTGAATCTTATTTTTGGTTTCTCCTTCTCCTTGTCTAAAAATTTAAACTGATCTAATTTTAATTTCTCCATAAGTATCAGTTTTAGTAACATAATTTATTACTTACATGTGTTTGCTTTGCTTCCATTGTACTACATTTGCTTCTACATTGTAAAGGAAAGTGTTCAATGTTTACTTACATCATTATTTTAAGTGTTACAAATTCATACCTTGTCTTCTTTCTAGGAAGTTCAGGTGTGATGGAGGCTGAGGCAGCTAGTGTTTTATAGAGCCGGTCTGTGACACGACACACATTTCGCTACACCACCATGTTAAGTGATGGTGATAGCAAAGCCTTCAATAGGGTCATGGAAATTAAACCATATGGCCCTAATGTTGAAATCATCAAAGAAGAGTGTATCAATCATGTAGGAAAAAGAATGCATACAGCTCTTCGTAATTTAGTTGCTGATTGCCGCAAGCAAAAAGTTACGCTTGGAGGTCGTGGCCGTGGCCGTCTGACAGATACAGCCATCCGAAAGCTTGGCATTTATTATTCCAGGGCTATCAGGCAACATGCTACTGCAGCTGATATGAAGAACGCTATTATGGCTAGCCTACATCATTGCTATTCAACTGATGATTATCCCCAGCATCAGTTTTGTCCTACTGGCCAAGACTCTTGGTGTTTCTATAAAGCAGCCTTATCTAGGAATGAGTATGCTTTTGGGCATCAAAAACGTATACATACGCCCCTGGACTTTAAGCTGTTGAACAGACATTTGACACCAGTGTATGACAGGCTGACAAATCTGAAACTGTTGAGTCGCTGTGAAAGAAAGGCTATCCGGAGAATTTTCCTTAGACAGATTGTGTGGAAGGAGGACAGTTTCGACATTTCCTTCTCTGTTACTCTCCAACATTCAGCACCATAGAGAAGCACAGAAAGTACACAGCTCTCATACAGTCTTAATTTGGTGTTTGTGCTGTACTGGGAAGACTTCGAAATGTTGTTGAGAACAGCAAAGGCTGTTCCCGCTTTATTCGTTCTGTTGTTAATGTCCTTGCTTGTTCCGCCGTCAGGTATTACTATGCTTCCTAGGTAAGTAAATGTGTCTGTCTGTTCTAACTTCTGGTTCCTTACTGTTATTGGCTCAGGATTGCCCACATTTAGTGTCATGACCTCTGTCTTCTTCAAATTGATGTTCAGGCCAAACTGCTGGCCATACTTATTCAGTCTATCGGTTTTGTCTTGAATGTGTTGATGTGAATGCGCGAGTAGTGCAATGTCATCTGCATATTCCAAGTCTTCCAGCGTAGAAAACGTTGTCCATCTAATTCCTCTTGGACTGCCCTCTGTTGTCTGGCGCATCACCCAATCTATGACTGTCAAAAATAATGTTGTTGATAAGGGGCATCCCTGTCGTACTCCTGTTTTCACTTCAAAAGTTACATTACTCGATCCAACACTGCACGTAAAGTTAGAATAGAGGCTTTTTATAATGGAAACAATGCGGCTGGGAATTCCATAAGCCCTAAGAATTTTCCATAGGCTGTCCCTGTGTATGCTGTCGAAAGCCTTTTCAAAATCAACAAAGTTTATGTGCAGCTGTCTCTGCCATTCTGAGCACTGCTCTATAATTTTCCTGAGGGCAAATATATGATCTGCACATCTTCTGTTCTTTCTGAAGCCCGCTTGTTCTTTCCTCAGATTATGGTCAACTGCTTTTGAAATTCTCTTGATGATTATATTGCCTAGTATTTTGCTGGGAACTGAGAGGAGGGTAATTCCTCTCCAGTTGTTGCAGTCTGCAAGGTCGCCCTTCTTGGGCAATTTGACAATTATTCCTTTACTCCACTCTGTTGGTGTTGTCTCAGTTTCCCAGACTTGTGCAAATAGTGGTTCTAATAGTTCTGCTGCTAGTTCAGGGTCTGTCTTGAATAGCTCAGCATTTAGATTGTCATGACCAGGCGCTTTTCCATTTTTTAGCCCTTTGATTGCTGTGATAATTTCTTCTTTTCGTGGAATGTCTGTATTTACGTCTAAGTCGCTTTCAGCCTCAGGAACATTCAGCTGAGTCTCTGGTGGTTCCTTATTAAGTGTTTCTCTGAAGTGCTCTGCCCATCTTGTTTCCTGCCCCTGTGCTGTGGTGATGAGATTTCCTTGCTTGTCTCTTACTAATGTTATGTTGTTTGCACCTCGTTTTCCACTGATAGTTTTAGTTATTTTATAAACTGTGCTTTGTTCATTTCTCAGTGCTGCCTCTTCTGCCTGTCTTGCAAGGTCCTCCAGAAATGTCCTTTTGTTAGCACGGGTTTGACGTTTTACTTCCTTGTCCAGCTGACTGTACTGTTCACTATATATTGCCTTTAACCTGGGAGACTTAGCTTCTGTTTTCTTTCTTTTCATTTCCTTTCTCTTTGCTATGGTGTTTAGCGTTTCTGGTGTTATCCAGTCTTGGCTCTTTCTTTCCTGGAATCCCAAACATGACTTGCTGCTTTCTTTGTATATTGTTGAGATGGTGTTGAAATTCTGGTCGACATCGTCGGTCTCTGTTCTTTCCTGGCTTTTGGTAATCAGATATCGTCTCTTTACGTCGACCACGAACGCTTTTCTGGTGAGGGGGTCCTTAAGTTTCGTGATGTTATATCTTTTCTGTTTGACTGCAACTGGTCCAGCAGCTCTGAGTTTCACCTTCAGTCTTGCTACTACTAGGTGATGATCACTTTCCACATCTGCGCCTCTTCTTACTTTCACGTCTTGTAGTGCATGTCTCCATCTGCCATTGATCATTATGTGATCTATCTGGTTTTTGTCTCGTCCGTTTGGTGATTCCCATGTTAACTTAAGCACTTCTTTGTGTTGAAAAAGTGTTCCTCCATTGACCAGGTTGTTAATACTGCAGAAGCTTATTAATTTGTCCCCATTCTCAATTACTATTCCACTGCCGCATTTCCCCATGACTCTTTCGTTATAATTATTGTGTGTTCCAACTTTCGCATTTAGGTCTCCCATTACTATAATAAGATCGTACCTGGGTACAGTTTCCATTTCCTTTTGTACCTGTTGATAGAACTCGTCCTTGATCTCTTCATCGCTGTCGTTTGTTGGTGCATAGCATTGTATAATTGTGGTGTTGGTGAATCTCCCTCTCAGTCTTGCTCTTATTAGTCTGTTGTTAATGGGTTTCCATTCCAGTAGAGTCCTTTCCATTCCTTTCTTAAGGATAATGGCTACACCTTCGTTGTGCTGACCATCCTCTCTACCAGAATAAAGTACTGTTTCCCCTGTAGCTGTTTTTATTCTCCCCATCCCTGTCCATCTGCTCTCGCTTATTCCCAGAATATGTAGTTTGTAATTCCTCATCTCTGCTGTGATCTGTCTCAGCTTCCCTGCCTCATTCATTGTTCTGACATTCCAAAAACCAATTCTGGTTTCGTGTTTTGCGGTCTGGGCATCCGTTTTCATGCCAGTGGCTTCCTTTCGGCTTTCACCACTGTCAGTCATATGAGCCTGAGACTCCGGATGTCCGTCCCGCATCAAAGTTTTTTTCATTTATTGCTGTTTCCGTAACATGTGCGATTTTTTACACAGACAGGGGTGTCGGCCCTGTGCTAAAACCCCCAACCTGGAGGACCAAAGTACCAGCTTTTGTATGACCCCTACCCACGCAGACAATGCAATTCTCTGAAGCAACAAATTTGTGTCAACTAATTTATTCATTTGCTTTAGTTTGGTGTTAAGGACTATCTTCATTCCACACAGACTACTCCATCAGTACTCAGATCTCCTCCTTTAGATCACACAAGGAAGATCTCAGCCCAGTGTACGAACTCCGTAGCACCTGCGAGAATCCAAATGTTTGTATATAGGAATGACACATTTTATAAATATTGTTGTGGTGGGCACGTTTCTAATTTTTTTTAAATGTTGCCAGGGCAGCGGCCCCATAGGCCTACTTTTTACGATTTCCAGCTGCCGTGGAATTTTTAACGTGCACATTGCACACGGGACCTCCTATTTTTTCGCAATTATCCGATAAGACCAGGGAGGAGTGTGACATCATTAGGACTAACGGTTCTGAAAAAAATCACCGTAAATTGTATTCCCACTACTGGAAATCGAACCCTCTAGAACTCGAGATGAACGCCCTACCTCTTAGCTACTCCGACCCCCAACTTATTAATTACTCTTCAGAACCTTTTGGACACAAGCTTTAACATATTCACGTCTAGGCTAACTGGCCTGTGCATATCCGTCGCGGTTGTACCAAATCATTTACATCCCTTTTATAATTGGTGCATTACAATACTGGTTAAACTTGGTATGTGTTCACGCTAGCACATGCGTATGTGTGGGTGTGTTGTTTAAACCATAACTTAACACAACGACTCTGTGTATTTGCATTACTTACTTCACTCTCAACTAGCTCGTTCCTTAGTGCACCAGAATGCAATGTGGGCAGGGTAAACATCACCTCGTCTGTTTCCACTTCGAAGTTGGTATCTTTACTGATGATGTTCAAACCAACAATAAAATTCACGAACTCATTTGTCACCTGACAAGAAAAATCGTTTATGGTATCAATAAATTAGTTCCAAATTAAACCATTACTTGTGCAACAATAGTTCATTGAAAGAATATGTACTGACAAGGATAATTTTTCTCAGAATTTGTCCCAGACCTTTCTCATGGTGGAGCTTAACTTAATTGCTCGGATCTGTATGACAGAGGTGATTAAAAGATTAGCTGTGATGGATTGATATATCTAAATACTAATGTATGTGTGTGTTGATGAGTGAGCTTTCATAACTGGCAGCGAGGTTACAGAATAGTTTGCCAGTATCTCTTGAGTTAGGTTTAAAAGGTTATGAACATTATAAAAGACGGCCATAGCGAGTTGTTAAATAATTCTGTGCTAGTCAGAATGTGTCTCATTGTGTCATTCATTTGGCGTGTGGCACAGAAAACTGTTCTAAAACTGTCATGAGGTTGCTGGTGTGGAGTCAAGTTGTGATTGATGACAGGTAGTCAGTGTGTGGTAAACTGATACCAGTAGCAGTATTTAATGTCTGATCTACGACGGGCATTCGGAAAGTAATGCACCACATCGTTTTTCTCAGGAGCTGTTTATTCAAAAAGCATGAAATTTATACACAATATACATGGATATGTCATGTAAACATCGGTATTATTCAACATAACCCCTATCAACTTGTACGGTTTTATGCCAGCACGAAACAAGTGCATGTATTCCTAGCCCGTACCAGATTTTGTCTTGATCATGTAGCCATTTCGTCGCTGCATGAATCACTCCTTCATCATCTTCAAACCATCTCCCACGGAGTGCACCTTTAAGTGGACCAAATAGATGAAAATCAGAGGGTGCCAAATCGGGACTATAAGGTGGATGGGGTAGTACAGTCCAACCCAATTTGGTGATTGCTTCTCGTGTTGCCAGACTTGTGTGAGGTCGCGCATTGTCGTGAAGGAGAAGCAGGTCTGCTGGATTCTTGTGCCGACGAACTCTGCGAAAACGTTGATTGAGTTTTTTCAATGTCTTAATGTAAGCTTGCGAATTGATTGCCTCTCCTCTTGGCATAACGTCCACAAGAATCACACCTTCAATGACCCAAAAGACAGTGAATATGACCTTTCCAGCTGAAGGAATTGTCTTGAATTTCTTTCTTCGTGGTGATTGCGGACGATGCCACTTCATTGACAGTCTTTTTGTCCCAGGTTCAAAATGATGTACCCAGGTTTCGTCACCTGTAACGATCTTAGTCAAAAAGTTCTCTCCATCAGCATTGAAACGCTCCAACAATTCATAAGAAATTGCTTTCCTTTGCAATCGGTGGTCATTTGTGAGACTTCGAGGAACCCATCTTGCGCAAACCTTAGAAAATCCGAGAGTTTTTATAACAGCATTTGCACTACCAATGCTAACTGACAGCTGTAAGGCCAATTGTTGAGTAGTGATTCGCCTATCAGTAAGAATAATGCCCTTAGCGCATTTCAACATTTCTGCGTTGGTGGCTGTGGCAGGACGTTCACAGCGCGGCCGATCAAGCAGCTCCGTATCTCCACTTCCTGATTCTTTGATTCTCTGAACCCAGCGACTGTCTGTACTCCTGTCGACTGCAAAACTGCCATACACATCACATAGACGCTTGTGAATGTTTACAACAGTTTCCTTCTCTGCAACGAGAAATTCTATCACAATTCGCTGTTTATAACGCAAGTTGCTAACACGCTCCATTTCAACGGTTTAGGGTCGCCGTATTATTTGGCCGGTTGCGGTGCAATTTGGTGCACACAATTGGCACATGCCATATTTAAAGTGTGCAAAATGTCATGCTTCTATCTTTTTTATTAGCTGAGAATAACGATGTGGTGCATTACTTTCTGAACGCCTCTCGTAGAATGTTTTGGCCAGTTTAGGATTTGCGCATATACTTTGCGCATCGTTTTTCGCTGTGAATTTGTGCAATGGCAGTAGTTGCT
The DNA here is from genome assembly GCA_024509875.1 of Oreohelix idahoensis. NCBI lineage: Eukaryota > Metazoa > Mollusca > Gastropoda > Stylommatophora > Oreohelicidae > Oreohelix > Oreohelix idahoensis. The sequence continues at coordinate 294,032 of JAMPIV010019878.1, read as the reverse complement.
TTTTGTTGTTTTTTTTCTCGGCGTGAGCCATAGTATACTATCGGTATTTGAATGTGATCTTGAACTTCGTATTATGGTTCAGATATAATATTGACTAAACATTAATCTCTAAAAGACAGATCTCATGACACTAACTGTCAGAAATCCTGCATCCATAAAATAAGGAGCCAAGAGCTGGAAAATACAAACACACGTGCAAATTTACTAACACCAGATGGCGGAACAAATAAAAGACATCAGTAGCCAAATGAATAAAGCCAGAATAGCCTTCACCAATCTAAACAGTTTCTGGAAACACTAAATTAAAAATAAATGACAGCTGCGTAATGTATGCATTTCTGTACGGCGCAAAATGCTAGAGAGAAACTGAAAAGGAAATGTCAAACTTTTCCTCTTTCCACACAATCTGCCTAAGGAAAATTCTTCGAATTTTAAGGCCAAACACGAAACTCAAACTGTAAAATCAGTCACCAAGTAGACATGTGCGCCATCATATCGGGTAGACGCTGAAATTGAGTTAGCCACATCCTCAAAAGAGACCTTGGCATCATCACCAGAACTGCTATTCTATGGACTCCAGAAGGAAAGCGAAAGCAAAGACAGTCCAAAGCCACCTGGCGGAGAACTGTGGAGGCAAAGATGCTGAGCATCAATCAGAGCAGAGGCACAGCACGAAGGATGGCTGTCGACCGAGAAAAGTGGAGACAGTTTGTTACTGCACCACAAGACGCCACAAGGCGTGATGTCACTGATTGCTTTGTCAGTTAGTGGTCAAGGACCAAAGAAGAAAGAAGATAATATTGTGTTATAATAGTATCCGTGATTGAAGGTCGAGGCATCTGAGCTCTCTGGTTTTCGCTTAAGATGTTTAATTGGGAAAACCTGTTCCCTAGACGTGAGGTTTTGTTGTCTCATGATTGTGAGTCCTGTTGATGATTACAGCAAGCCTGTAGTTTGTGTCTATGGAGAGTGGCAGTTTCTCTCTCTCTCTCTCTCTCCTCTCTCTCTCTCTCTCTACAAGATCAGGCTCGTCCTATCACAGGCACCAACACAAGGATTCAGAGTAAAAGGTAGCATCTTATTTTCGGGGACCAGAATGTCAAGGAACTACTTACTTACTTACTTAGTCGTTCCTCTTCTACCGTGAGGTGTAGAGGTTTGGAAGAGAGAGCGCCAGACTATTCTATCAGCTGTCTTCTTCCTGGCCTGGTTCCATTCTAGTCCTCGGTCCTTCAGAAATTGTCTAATGTCCTTCCAGCAGACTCTGGGTCGTCCTGGGGATCTGAATCCCTGGCTCTTTGTTTCCCATGCTTGTCGTGGTAGCCGATCTTCTCCCATTCTGCACACATGGCCAAACCATCTTAGTTGGGACTGTTCTATTTGTGTCTGCAGCGGGTGGGATTTTAGGCCTTGACGTATCGTCTGGTTGCGGACCATGTCTCTTCTTGTTACTTCAACCACCTTCCTCAGATACCTCATTTCTGAGGTTTGGATCTGGCTTTTGTGGGATGTGGTCATTGCCCATGACTCGCATCCATATGTCAAGACTGGGACATAGGTGGAGCGGTATATAGCCATCTTCGTTTTCTTACCAACCTCTTTCTTGCTGAGGAATCCTCGATTTATGGCCTGAAAAGTCTCCCAGCTGCTGTTTTCGAGTGGCCATATCTTCTTTGATGCCTCCCTTTCGGTCTATAATAGCTCCGAGATATTTAAAGTGGTCGATCTGCTCCAGGACCTGTTCTCCCAACTTAATCTGATGTCTTCTTTCTTCTCGTGATATCACCATGGATTTTGTTTTAGAGCTGCTTATGACCATCCCTCTCTTCTCCAGCTCTTCCTTCCGGACTTGCAGGTTGGATTGGAGACGTGTCTCTGATTTATCAATCAGGACAACATCATCAGCAAATGCTAGCTCTGAAATACAGACCTGTCTCATCTTCAAGTACCCCACTGAATACTTTCTTGTTCTCTCCTTACTTGCATTGATGTCATCGTCCATGAGGAGTATGAAAAGATAAGGTGACAGGATATCGCCCTGTCTTACACCAGTGGTGGTCCTTAACTCATCTGACTTATAGTTTGCTGTCCTCACATAATTTCTGCAAGACTTGTAGAGGCTCTGTATAGCATTAGTCAAGGGACTACAAAAATCTAAATTGTTAACAAACGATATGGACTCGGTCACTGTTCGTTTCAAGAACTGGGCATCCACTCAAGACTTACTGTGACTCCTTAAACGTTTTTCGTCTGATCCCACTGTCACCAGAGTCATATAGGTCTAACAGACTCGCTAAAAGATATTGAAATATCCCAAGCTGTTCTAAACCAAAACACATCAAAATTCCATTCGTTATTCCCTAATGCGAAAATCTACTTCTCATCCATTATTCCCCCAGTCAGAGCCCATTACCGCAAATCCATTGATGTCAACAATTCTAAACTTAAGAGGCACTGTGTCAGACACAACTATAAATTCATTGATCACTCCTCGTACTTCCTTGCGAAATCAGGAGCCCCTAAAAAAACATCTTTATAGCGGTGACATTGCTTTATCTACTGATGGAATCAGCAAGCTGGCAACAAACATCAGGTACCCAGAACGCATCTTCAAAGGAGTCGGCCACACACCAGAATCTAAAAATCCAACCAGTCATCTATCAACAGTGACTACCTGCTTCTCAGATAGTAATTATGACCTTGACTTTCCACCATTACTTACTACTTCTAACAACACCCATTCAACATCATCTCATAATCAGGAACATCAAATCACACCTGTTCTTATAAATCGTGAAGTACAGGAAACAGCTTGTGATGTCTCCCTACAGCAACACTCAGCTATGTTTTCACACTTACTCAACTGGAAGGATGTGATAGACTCTATCCTCAAAAGTTTACACATGAAGCAACTGAACAAACTCAGTCTTCATGTCCTGATACATCATCACTCCAACCATCAATGTCACAGACACAAGAAACCTACCCCCCGTCACGGCATTTGTACCATCTTCCTATGTATCAACATCTGAGCCCAACGTTTTCTAATTTCTTGCTACAACAAAGACTCTTGGACTATTTACCTTCTGCCGGGAGATCATACTGGTCAGCATACTCCCATCCCACAACAAAAACACATGAATATCCCGCAACCACATTCTACCCCATGCATCATCCTTCACGTCCTAATCTACCAAATTTGTACTTTCAACCACCCTGTTATCAATATTTTTTTTTATTTTCGTACGCCCGCTAATACTCGAGGCGAAATCTCAGGTTATTATTTTATGTCTAACCTGACATTGATTTTACGTGAGTATCCCTTTTCTTGTACAGAGACAGGTGTCCCTCGCCATTCAGGCAGATACTCGCCGATTTCGGAGGTACCCATTAGAGCTGGGTCGGCTCAGGAGCCGCCAATCCATGGTCGACGACACTCCTTCAAATGTCCTCGCCAGGTCTCGAGTTAATCCAGTCCAAATCCCGGTCGACGAAAAATCCTCAAATGCCGTCGCCCGGGTTTGATCCTAAATCACCCGGTCGCCAGAGCGGTGTTGTAACCACTACGCTAGCGCGGCTCCCTTATCAATATTAAGAACTAACATTTTTACTTTCACTTACTTTATAAAATTAATTAGTCTAAATATTCGTGATTGTTGTGTTAACGCTGCTTTTGTTATTCATATTTTTAACCTCCCCCCCCCCTCTCCAAAGTCAAATGCATACAAATCAGACACAATGGTTAATAAAGGATGGTCTACGACTGGATCATCTAAACATATACCATCTATTAGGCAAACCTCCTGAACTTACACGAATTCTGAAGCAAAATTTTGGACTATCGAAAAGTCGTTTAAATGACAAAATATCAGATGATGATATTACACTACAAGGCTTTAAATCTGTTCGACAAGAATCAAGTAGTAAGCTAGAAACAGGTATAGTAGTATATATTTCCAATTCCATTAGTTTTGGCCGCAGAAACGATTTAGAGACAGCAGAGGCAGAGTGCATATGGTTAGAAATAAAAATACCCAGTCAGGGACAATTTCTAATCGGGTACCTTTATAGAAATCCCAGTGCAGGAACCATCTGGTATGAAAATGTCACCACTATGATGGACACAGTATATACCACTGCCAAAGAATTTATTCTTTTGGGCGACTTCAACATTGACATGCATAACACAAACCAAACGTGGGAAAACATCATACTATCTTACAACTCAAAACAAATAGTCAACCAGCCTACCAGGGTAACAACAACATCATCCACAACAATTGATCACATCTACGTCCCCTGTTCAGAAAACATTCTAGAGTGCTCTGTTCATATTGTAGCAATGAGTGACCGCAATCCAATATGTTGCACGTGGTTAAAGAGTAAATATAAAGCTCCCAGAAATAAACATATAAGTATTAAATTTAGAAGTTTTAAAAATTTCAATCATGGACTATTTTTACATGACTTGCGAGCTGTACCTCTAGCCAATGTTTACCAGCTTTCTGATCCCGATGACTCCATAGCTCATTGCACACGTATCTTTCATTGTGTGTTTGATAACCACGCACCAGCTAAAGAAGTTCGTGTGAAACGACAGATCAAATCTCCTTGGATCACACAAGCAGTGCTAGAAGCCATGAGGCAGCGAGATCGAGCTCACAGAAATAAGGACTTTAATACTTGTATATACAGAGCACAAAGAAACAAGGTACAATATTTAATACGTAGAGAAAAGAAAAGCAATACTTTAAAAACTTTATTCAGAACAAAACAAACAGTGAAGATATGTGGAAAGCAATCAACACTCTAGCAAACAAACGAAATTCGCCAGACTCATTAATCCCCAATACCTCATTTACGTGTACGGACTTTAGCAATTACTTTCAGGCAGAAATGGCCAGTCTTAAATCTACGATACCAGATTCCCTTTGTGTCCTAAGCAAACTGTCAGCATTCTGTGAGAACAAATGCACGAACACAGTCCCATCCGACACTTCGTAAATGACATTTAAAGAAGTGTATAACTATCTTCTAGGCCTTAAAGAGAATAACTCATCAGGACTTGATGGAATAAGTAATCGAATACTGCATTATACTGCGCCTGTTATTAGTGATTCACTAACATTCATATACAATCTATGTATCGCAAAGTGTTACTTTCCGTTGCACTTTAAAGTCGCTAAGGTATATCCTCTTTTCAAACCTGGTTCCTCTGATACTCGTAACCTTGGTAACTATAGGCCAATCTCTCTAATATCATCGCTATGCAAACCACTGGAAAAACACATTCATAAAATAACACTACAACACCTAGTTAACAACGACTTGCTAATTGATAGTCAATCGGTGTTTAGGCCTAAACATTCATGTTATACTGCTCTAAGATGATTGTTGGGAGTAGAAAAATGCATTAGTTTTAACGCCCAGTTTGGCACTTCGCTACTTCACCCAATAGCCACTCTATGTCACATGATGAGACCGGCTGGGAAAGTATTGCTAACGAGGCTGGTGAAAACGAGAGTTAGTTAGCAGCGAGGGACACTGAGTGACCAGCCGTCTGGCTGTCGAGATGTGTATGTGGCTATGTGTGTTTGTCACCCCTGTTATATGTAATAAGACTAGAACCAGTTTTTGAAAGAATAAGACAAGACACGAACATCACGGGAACCTTTGTCCCCGGCAAAGGTGAAAGGAAGTTATCAGGGTATGCGGATGACACAGTATTCTTTCTAACAACAAAGGATTCTATATAAAACATATTAGAAGTTTTTACAGAGTCTGGATACGCTAATGAATCCAAACTAAACATTCAAAAATCTAGTATAATGGGATTAGGCAAATGTGCCAATAAAACAGATTTCCCCTTTCAGTTAACGCAAGTTAACAGAATTAAAATTTGTGGAATAAATTATTCCTGTAATCCACAAGACCCCAACACGGAAACATGGGCAAAGTTGTTAGAGGAAATTCTAAACATTTTGGGAAAATATAAGTACAAGATAAAGACCATTTTTGGAAGAAGCATCATAGTGAACTGTTTCATTATGCCTAAAATAATTTATACAGTAAATATTCAGATTATGCCAAAACCAATGGTAGTAAAAATAAATAAGCTGATTAGAACTTTAATTTTCAAGAACACTTTATCTAGTATAAAGCACGCAACTCTAATGCAAAGAAAAAACAAGGGGCGGGGGGGAAATAGCCTTGCAGGACATTAACACTAAAATTAAAGCTTTAAGAATTAAGTATATAGGAGAGGTAATTAAAAAAGCAGGTTTGTACCCACTAGCACACTATTACATCGATCTCAGACTACTTAACTTACGTAAACCAGACAACAACCAACCACATTTCTTTGGCACCCCACCACCCTTCTACAGAATATGTCTACAAAATTTAAAAGGAAACGAACAGTTAATAAAGCAAGACACCAAACTATTAAACAAACTTCTAGTAGCGGCACAGGAACCTTATTTGGGTACACGGATAAAACGAGGGTATAACCTTTTCATAACAGACCACACACAGAACGTCACGAACATTCACGTAATAAACGTTAAGCCACAGGCAAAAGAGGTTACATTCAGATTGCTGTACAGTTTAACACCCATTATGAGCAAACAATCATCAATAAAAGCAGGCAAGTGTCGTAAAATTTTTTAATCTGTATGACACCACGCTCAAATTACCCGCTCATAAACTAGGTAACGCATTTTTAAACCTATAAATAACTACAGTATTTGAAATCTGTCTAAGGGCCCAGTCAAATTTACCGCCAACAATTTATCTAGTGTAATTTGAATTTGTCTAAGAAACAGGTCAAGATTTACCACCCACCCCAAAAATTTATCGAAGAGCTAGTACAAAATTAACAACCAATCAAATCGTTTCCTCCTTTTTGTAGGGGCAAGAAAATTTTGGTTGAAGTGGAAATAATGCCTATTTTGGGTTTTTGACCGAACTTAGATAATTTATTTCTCAATAACTAAACATAAATAAAATGAAAGGGATATCTTGAATTATAGCGCTGATATTGCTTAACCCATAAACATAAAGATTCCCTCATAATAAAATTATCTTAACTTAGAAAAATTTAATTTAGTGATATCTTCACATCAAGGTAAGGTCAAATTTAATTACACAGAGTAGATTAAAATCGCAAAAGTCAATGGTCCCTCTAAAGAAATTTTGACTAAAGTTTGACTGCTTCCCGATTCGCTGGAAGTCCTTCTATAAATAAAAACACAGGGGTAGACTCCGGGCCATTGATTAATAAAATCCACGCCGAGCTGACATCAGCGGAAAGACTGTATGACCAAGCCTTTGCCGTCTGGACTGAAAGCGCAGTGCTAAGAATCCTTTTACGGAACAGTCAGCTTGTGTGTGTGTGTGTGTGAACTGATTTACCTGGGGTAAGGAAGATAATTTTATTTGCCTATTTTGTTAAATAATTGATCTGTAAGTCAACAAACTTATGTGTGCCATATTCGAAAGTGAAAACTGCCGACAGGATGTGCTGTGTTACGATGACCTACATAGGGATTTGCGTAGTAGCAGACTTGTTTGAATTGAAAAAAATGTGGGTATAGGGTTTGAAAATCAGGCATAATTACGACCAAGTAAGTTCTAGTAGAGAATTAAATTGGTATTTTTGTTTGGAGTGATTCATTGTAACAGATACTGTATTAGGCTTACAGGAATTGTGGGCATAAAGAAATCAAGCTGTTACATATTATTTTGTACTTAACCTAATTAGCATACGGAAGCCAAACATGGGGCTCAGGACATTAACATGGAATTCATACAGGAAAAGATAATCCCAGGAAAACAGACAGTAGAAAAGAAATTATATGTCTAGTGCAACCTGTTAGCACAAGGTCTGAATGGTAAGTTGTGACGTCCTTTATGTGTATGTGGGTTGAAGCAGCTGCCTACATAGATTGTGGTTATCCTTGATTCCAGGTTTGATCTGAGTATCTTAAGAGATCTCTGGCCATTGTTACTGGAGGCTGCTGGAGACCACAGCTCGGCATAAGTCAGGAGCTTTATCCAGCAGTATTTTCCTAAAGAGTTTGACAATCGTGTGGACATGACGAGGGCAGAGAAATTCAACAGCAACCACAGATAAGTCACCAGTCAGTGACATAATTTCAGAAGCTCACCCAAGTTGAAAATAGACAGTCTACTTAACTTACCGTCATATGATGACAAGAAATAGACATATAAATCATCTACATAATTAAAGTCAACATTCAAGAAATAGAAAAAATCTTGACATTTATTTACATAGAAAGTGAGAATAGATTTCCGGGGAACAAGATGCCTCATGGACTGAAATTTTCATGTTATTGATTTTAAAAGTGTAAAAATAATTTCATTTCCTTTTTTGAATATTCCTGACCTAAAACGATTGAGGTCAGGACAATTAAATTGTATATATAATTTCCACCAGTCTTATTTACAGAGTTTATTAAAGTTAAAGTTCGGTTCTGAATTTCATAACTATTATAATAAATTACCCTAGACATATATTGAGTCAAATAAAAATAACACAATACAAATAATTGTAATTCTTGGTGAGATCTCAAGAGGTAGCGGATAGGGACCCAGAGAACTTCATCATCATCATTCTTTACTCTGGGAACTTACATAGCTGGACCTCACCTGGATTGTCTATACACCCTTGCTCTTTTCAGAGAAGAGGGTATTACTTATAAGACCAGTCTCTTATCTGGCACTATCCTGGTATCTTCTGATACACCTATTTGTCCAGGGTAGCCCTTCTTTTAATAACATCTAAACCTCTTGTGACAGGCACCACCAAAATGTAAGTTATGCAGTAACAACGCAATAGAAACAGAGGACCACCTGTTTTACACATGTAAAACAGTGGCCCCTACACTAAACAAATTAAACAATTTAATTTCCTCCAAGACACAACAGACACTCAACATGTACAGAACTATTATGCTTCACACTTTACCAAAGACACAGAGACAGACAGAACTTAAATTATTGACCTTATTAGCTGAATTTAGATGTTTAGTATGGACGTGTAGAAATAGGGCAGTGCATGACGATATACACTATGACCACAAAATATTTGCACAAATATATGAACACATGACACAAGATATAGCAGGACAGGTTTCAAAAACCTTCCTGTTGTGTCAATAGATGCTTTAAATACTTATAGCCCCCTTTGACCCCTTTGGTCTTTATACAAAGCAACGTAGCTTTGGTTGTAAATATTTTCTGTTGTGTCCATATCATGTAATGTAAATATCCATTAACATTTTTCGATGTATCACCCCCTCACCAAGTCTTGTCCATCAACCATGTTTAATAATAATTATATTTGTAAGGTTATCTTATACAAATTTGATACGATTTTGAGGTGTAATATTTTTGCATTTTTGTGTGAAATCTTGGAAAATTTGATAAGTTTTTGATGTGTAGTATTTTTGCATCTTCCTAAATATTGGTTTGTTGTAATGGTATGATATTGTTGGAAAGTTTGGGTATTTGAAATAATGTGTAATAATTTTTATTGATATTGATTTGTTATGATATTGGTTGGAAATTTCGGCAATTCTGAATATGTCTTCTATTAATTTGTTGTAATGTTTTTCTTTTTCTGGGGTAGGGAAGGGGATTGGGGGGGGGGGGGGGGGGATCTTATATCTTATATTATGTAATAATTTTAAATTTTAATTCTTGTAAATACTTGGTTGACGTTTTGGTTTTTCTTCATAATCTACAAGTACATCATGTACTTCTGAGGAGTCTTCATCATCGGTCACTACATGTATTTGGTTTTCTTCTTGCACAAAAGACAAAATTTCTTCGTCATTCAAAAACTGAAAATAGAATCATTATCATTTTCTAGCCACATGTAAGCATCATCTTTGTCACAGTCCGAAAATCCGGGCATTGCTTGAAACAGTTCCACAACTTCATTTATACAATCATCATTTGTGTCCACTGCAGTAGTTTCATTTCCTCCTTTTTTCCCAAGCAATCTATTCCAAGCCTTGTTGAGATTATCTTGTGACAGGTTGGTCCCAGCATCAGCTAACATATAGCAGCAGTCTTTGAGATTAAGCTTTTTGGAAAACGCCACCACACTTTCTTCATCTTCAGCCAACAATAAACGACGCAGGACTTCCTTCTTGTACATCTTTTTAAGCTTTGCTATAACACCCTGATCCACTGGTTGAATCAGTGCTGTTACATTGGGAGGCAGAAAAATTACTTTAAAATTTGTATTAACTGCATTCAATGTATCCGTCTCTGGATGAGATGGTGCATTGTCCAGTAGAAGAATTACTTTTCCAGTTTTCTTTTCTTGTTCTCTCAACCTCTTCACATTTGGGATGAACTGATTTGTATACCAATCAAGAAATATTTCACTATTCATCCAAGCACTCTTCTGTGCTTTGTAACACAATGGGAGACATGTCACATTCTTTAAACAACGTGGTTTTTTGGCTTTGCCGATCATTAGCACCGGTAAACGATGACTTCCACTGGCATTCGCGGCTACCAAAATTGTTACTCTCTCTTTGCACTTTTTAAACCCAGGAGCAGCTGCTTCGCGCTGAGATGCAAGTGATTTTTGAGGCAATGATTTCCAGTATAAGCCAGTCTCATCGGCATTATACACATCATCGAGTGAATAACCTTCTTCTTCCAAAAAAGCCAAGAATGTTTCTTTAAAATTTTTTAGCGGCAGTTGCATCGCTAGATAAAGATTCCCCTTGAATCTCCAATTCTCGTATGCCATGACGAGATTTAAAGTTTCTTAACCATCCCTGGCTAGCCTTAAAGTCAGGAGGACCGTCAAGTTGATTGTTGAACTGAAGTGCCTTTTCACACAATAGAGAGCCAGAGACAGGTTCACCTTTGCTTCTTCTTTGCACAAACCATATATACAACGCCTCTTCCAATTTCACATCTTTCGCATTTCTCATGGTTTGACGTTTCTTCGACCCATTTTCACTATCCAATTTCGATGCAAAACTCATAATTTTATCCTTGTTACTTCTGATTTCAGAGACGGTAGCTTTCCCAACATTGAAAATCCTTGCAAGTGAAGACACAGTTTCACCTTTTCCTAGTCTCTTGATAATTTCTGTTTTCGTTTCAATTGACAAAACATTGCGGTTCCTTTTATATGCTTTAGGCTTACTGGAAGATGCCATATCGCACAGAGAAATACTTGTACACCAAAATTATTCTGCTGTAGTAGCAGACACAATTATTTTAAGTTGAACTGTCTGTTTAGCCAGTGTTCTACCTAGTACGCACACGTACACTGGATTGGTAAACCAGATATTAACTGACTTTATGATCTAACTGACTTCCTGTACGTAAGCGACCGACCATTAGCCATCCCATTCTCTACAAATTGTTCGCACACATTTGAAGTTTGCCGCATCAAAAGATTCAGAATTTTAGTCTAACGTGACTGTGGCATCTGATTTTTTTTTTTTTTTTCTGGAAAAAGTATTCGGATAATTGGATGTTCGGATAATTGGGGTTCGGATAAATGGAGTTCTACTGTACATAGTTTTATGGACTAGCATTTACTGCAGAGTCTTTTGCCTGTTGTGTGTCATACACAATTGTTTTCTAGATGTTTTGAATCAATATTTGTTAACTTTGTTGTTTGATATATCCTTGTTTGGCTGAAAGTTTTGTAAAATTTACAAATCTAAAAGAAATCAGAATAAAATTTTTAACCTGTTGTGCATGAGTAGTTCGTAAAGTACCGTATGCATCACCCTAAAGCAGCCCTTCTCACCCTTTTTTATCATGAAGAAAACCTTGAAATAATTTTCAGGGCTTAGGTAACACCTGAATAAAAATTATTATATCTACGTGAACGTGATCAGTAAGTTGTAAATATAATAATCCAGAAATACTTGTCAATGCTCTCTGAGAAGAGAATGATTTTTAGGGGGATCTGTTTAGTTTGGCCAACTTAATAGCCTACTCATTTTGCTTGGTTTCCCTCCCCACACAGATATCAACTCTAATGCAAGTACGCAGATGGAAGAAATTGCAGTTTACCTCTTTTGTTTTAAATTTCCTACTTGATGTTTTTAAGAACTCATAAGACAAACATAATAAATTTCTTTTATAGTCCGGTTCGGAAATTCGTGCCCACAGAAAGCGTCAATTTTCTCCAAAACTGTTTGTTGTATGGCCATGAATTTTTGCATGCAGTCTTAGATTTTCCATGCAGTTATTAATATTTTTTTTGCCCTTACAAAACTCATGTCATGTTCGAATTTTCTTCTTTACGTTACATAAAAAACTCTTACCGTTGTCTGGGTTAATTTTTAGTAGTTTTACAGGAAAGTTACAAGATCCGTTCAAAAATATGTTTTTTTGTTTGAATCAGTCACTGGCGACTGTGTACAATAGGTGCGCACTCGTGCGGACATGTAGTCACTACACTAATTCAAACAAACAAAAAATATTTTTGAACGGATCTTGTAACTTTCCTGTAGAACTAATAAAAATTAACCCAGACAATGGTAAGAGTTTTTTATATAACGTAAAGAAGAAAATTTGAACATGACATGAGTTTTGCAAGGGCAAAATATATATTAATAACTGCATGGAAAATCTAAGACTGCATGCAAAAATTCATGTCCATACAACAAACAGTTTTGGAGAAAATTAACACTTTCTGTGGGCACGAATTTCCGAACGAATCATAAATGATTGGCTTAAGCCAAAATGTGATTTTCATCTTTCAGAAGCTTTATGGCTTTCTTTATTTCTTCTCTACTTGGTCGTTCACAGCTGATTCGTAGCTCCTCTTCTGCTGACTGGATGTCTGTGGGATTAGTTGCAGCTGGTCTATTGAGAAGTTCCTCAAAATGTTCTGTCCATCTCTTCATTTCTTCTTATAAATTACTTAGCAATTTACCATTCTTATCTTTTATGAGGCCATTTGCGTGCTTTGATTTCCATGTTAGCTTCTTTGTGATGTTGTACAGGTCGCTAATATTTCCTTTGGCCTCAGCTTCTTTCTGCTTCCCTTGACAACGCTTCAATATGTACTTCCTCTTGTCGTTTTTTTAAATATTTCTCCTTATCTCTTTGAATGCTTCTATGTACATTTCATGTGCCTTGGCTTTGGAGCTTCCGGTTTTGCTTCTGTTTAAATCTGTTTTCTTGTTTTTTCCTGACTTCTATCTTGGTTATAGTTTCTGTTGTTTTGTGCTGATGTTCTCTTTTACACAGTACTTCTCCACATATCTCTTTCCATATATCTTTTACTTGTTGCCAGTGGTCTTCTGTATCTGCTTCATCTTTCAGCTGCTGGAGTACTAGGTATTTGTTGGATACTGTGATTGAAAATTTTTCTCGTATTTCGTGATTTCTTAGAAGTCCCACATTAAACTGTTGTCTATAGCTATGTGATGTTGCAAATTTCTTGAGTTTTAATTTTGTTTTGGTTAACAGAAGATGGTGATCTGATACCACATCTGCCTCTTTATATACTTTCACATCATGTAGGATGACGTAAACTTCTTATTTATGCATATGTGATCTATCTGATTCTCATTTCTGTGGTCTGTTGATATCCATGTTGCTTTATGTATTCTTGTATGTGGAAATATGCTTCCTCCTTTCGCTAGTTGATCTGAAGCACATAAGTTAGTTAATAGTTCTCGTTCATCGTACCAATCCTTGCTTTCCCACAATTTCTTCAAAGCCGGCGTTGTCTGTTCCTACTTTTGCATTTATGCCCCTCATCAAAATTGTAATGTCCTTTCTTTTCTTTTTATCCAAGACATTTTGTAGTCTGTTGTAAGATTCTTCTTTCACAGATTCTTCTTAATCATTTGTTAGTGCATAACAATGAATGATGTTTATATTTATTTTCTTTTTGGCTGTTTTAAACATTGCTGTTATAAGTCGGGGTTCCATTGCTTCCCATTCTATAAGTGTCATCTGTGCTTCCCTGGACAGCATAAGAGTCACTTTTTCACGGTGGTGGGTGTTGACGCGGGTTCTTGCTTCCATTCCTTGCTGAAGGTCAATGATTAGATTGTTTTAAAAATTAATTAGCATAATGGGTGACATCGTTCTTATTCCCTTTTAACTCCAACTAATTAGTATTAATATTAATGTCCTTCATCAGAGAAGAGCGGATCGTGCATTTTATATTATAAATATATGGCTAATATTCCAGCCAACTTCCAAACTTGATTTAGTAAATAACTCCTGGTATTTTGAGTCCAACGAGCATCGATTTAATACATTGTACGAATACATCACATCACAGTTAATTCATAAACAATACATTGCATTGCAGGAATCATTTCATTATTCATATCTGTACCGTGCAGTCCGTTCCAGTCGTATAAATTAATTATTAGCGTTGTCAACAAAACGTAGTAGGCTGTGTACATGCGTGGCTGCTATGCAGACCACCAGAAATGATACCAACTAGTTTGCGAGAGCGAATCATATAAAACATCAATACTCCCTGAGTTCCTGACTCAATAACCAATGGTTGTACTTAACCAATTCCTGATTCATCGTTTCATCAATTATTAATACGGCTGACCCTCAAGCCCAATCTCAAAGAAATACTTCTGCATTTCATACTATACACGGGAGTGAATCAAAAAAACACATCTGACTTGCTTCAAGTTCAGATTCGGAAGGCTGAACTAGATTCGTAGTCAAGCGTGACCATATCAACGCTACCACGTCACAATCGAACCATGCGATTTGCGTTCAATAAAAACCCTGAAGCATAAAAACATTCTATATTAAAAACCTCTCAACCTTTAATGCGTACTTTAAACGCGCTAACAAATATAGCAGACGACATCGAAAAGGGAAAAAAAATCTATTCTATAGATTTTTTTGAAATATCTTGATTAATCATATCAAACATTTAACAAACAAAAAAAAACAACATACGGCCTACGATGTTCTGTCTAGAACATTGTCTTAAGTCCTGTCGCTATCATATTAGTCATATAATACATGAACATTATATTAAATGACACAGAAAGCAGCAGCATCGCTTATCAGCTGGGTACCTATTAATGAGAGGCTAATATTAGCTAGATTTCAGACAAGATTTTTCAAGCTCTCAATTGTACAATGTTATGCACCAACTAACGACGCTCTTGATACCACAAAAGATGACTTCTATGAAGCACTTCTAAGTACCATCAACACAATACCCAAGCATGACATAATAGCAGTCATGGGCGATTTTAACGCCAAAGTAGGTGACAACAACGATGGAGTACAAAGATATCTCGGTACTCATGGCATAGGCTGTATGAATCAAAATGGCGAAAGACTTCTAGAACTTTGTGAAATATCAAACCTCGTTGTGGCAGACACCATCTTTCCACATAAGAATATCCACAAGATAACATGGAATTCACCTGATGGCAGAACTAAGAACCAGATAGATCACTTCTGCATAAGCGCAAAATTTCGCTCATCAGTTCAAGACGTCAGAGCATACAGAGGTGCAGAGATCGGAAGCGATCATAACCTCTGCATAGCTAAACTGAGAATTAAACTGAAGAAGTTATACCAACCGAATAAAAATAGAAGAATAGATGTACACAGACTGCAATCAAATGATATAAAGGAGGAATATAATGTCAAAATGAACAACTATTTCGATGCTTTAGGCAAAATTGACAACGATATCCCCACCAAGACAATCGATACTAAATGGGAACAACTGAGAACAGCAATGACAGAAGCAGCTGTAGCGACCACCGGATACCTAGTACATAAAAAGAAAAAATGGATGAGAGAAGATACTTGGGATAAAATACAAGAAAGGAAAACAGCAAAACTTAAACTACTAGCGGCAAGTACACATAATGCAGTTGAATCTTGCAAACTAACTTACAACTTGTTAAATAAAGAAGTGAAGACAAAAACTCGAAGAGATAAAAGACATTTCATCAATGAACTGGCCGTAGAAGCTGAAAATGCTGCAAGAACTGGTAATAGCAGGTGCCTTTATCAAATTACAAAACAACTATGTCACCAGCCTACTGCTATGGAAACACCTGTTAAAGGTAAATTAGGGAATTCAATACCAACAGAAAAAGAACAAATGAAGAGATGGGCTGAGCACTTCATGGAGGTACTAAACAGACCACCACCAACAGTAACACCTGATTTTAATAATGAAACACCCACAACCACCTTGCCAATAACTTGCGATGAATTCACGCTGGACGAGATCAAACAAGCCATTAAAAGATTTAAAAATTTTAAAGCTGCTGGAGGTGACGAAATTTCAGGGGAAATGATTAAAGCAGTTAATGACAACAACCTCTTGAGAATTTTAGATATTATAAATGAAGTATGGAGAGAAGAACAACTACCACAACAATGGAAAGACAGTATTATTGTAAAGTTACCGAAGAAAGGTGATCTATCAGACTGTAATAACTGGCGTGGTATATCTCTACTATCAGTACCTGGAAAATTATTATGTTGCATGATGTTAGAAAGACTTAAATTGCATGCTGACGAAAAGATCAGAGAAGAACAAGCGGGTTTCAGGCCGAAACGATCATGTATTGATCAAATATTCACACTAAGAACAATTATAGAAGAATCAGTGGAGATGCAATCGCCACTTATTATCACCTTCGTCGATTTTCAAAAAGCCTTTGATAGTCTACACCGCCCATCATTGTGGAAGATACTTACAATCTATGGTTTTCCAACAAAATATGTGAATATAATCAAAGCGCTATATGACAATGCAAGATGTTGTGTTAGAACAAATAAAGGAAATACAGAATGGTTTACAGTAGAAACAGGGGTGAAACAAGGCTGTATTATGTCACCACTACTTTTTGGAATAGCTATTGATTGGGTTATGAGAAACTATACCCACAATGAACAATTAGGTATAAAATGGACAAATGGAAAATTCCTGGGGGACCTGGATTTCGCAGATGATTTAGCATTCTTAAGTTCAACACCCAGACAATCCCAAGAAGCAGTAAATAATTTGTGTCATCTCTCGGTTAAAATAGGTCTCCAAATAAATGCCTCTAAAACTAAAGCTATGAACTTTTCTAACGAGACCTTTGATATCATTTTGAACGGGGAAAAACTACAGCAAGTTGAAAGTTTCAATTATTTAGGCAGTAAAATGACTCAGGATGGTGACACAACAAGAGAAATCCATACTAGAATTGCTTTGGCAGCTAGCGCCTTCAATAGATTATCTAACATTTGGAAATTACGATCATTGAATATACATACCAAGCTTCGTCTGTTTAATTCAAATGTTATCTCAGTGTTAACATACGGCTGTGAGAGTTGGAAAATAACAAAATCATTGGAGAACAAGCTGAATACATTCGAGAACAAATGTCTTAGAAAACTCATGAACATCAGTTGGAAAGAATTCAAGACTAATCGACAAATAAGAGAAGACTCTAGGCAGAAATATGTCTCCGACTATATAAGGAAAAGACGATGGTCATATATCGGTCATGTCCTACGAATGCAAAACAACAGAATACCACTACAGGCGCTCACTTGGGTTCCTGAGGGTAAGAGGAAAAAAGGAAGACCAAAAGAAACACTCAGAAGAACAATAATAAGAGAAGGAAGAACGTTGGGCCTAAATAATGTGCAAGAGCTAAGAGGAGTGGCGTCACAACGAACAACCTGGAGAGCACTGGTTTCTGCCTCATGCGCCATGTTTGGTGCTTAAAGAATTTATTATTATTATTATATTAAAGTAACTAAAGAAAATGTCAACTGTCAGTAATTATTATCTAAATAACTAAAAGTATGTCTTAACTAAAATAATATGTTGTATTATCAGATCTACCAATTAAATATAGAATTAACTAAATAATGAGTGTACTAGGTGCAGGATATAATATAATTAAAATTTAATCAACTAAACTAAAGTATCGTATCATAGTGAAGAAAGTAAAGTAAAGACCAGTAAAGTAAGGAAAAGAATAATGGAAAAAGTCTAAAGTTAAATATTGAGAAGTTAATAGATTAAAAATGAAATATGTGTGTACACTAACTACTATCTAAATTAAATTAGTGTATCAACTAACAAATTAATACTGTATATCATCTTATGTAATAATGATATAAACATTAGTTGCTAATAATTATCATATTTATAAATATATTTACTTAAATTATTGAATCGTGTGAGAGTATTTTGTTTTCTCTTTTCTTTCATTTTTTTCCATTTTTTTTCTCACACTATATTTTTATTTTTATGAAATCAATAAGTATTAAACTTAATAATGTTCGTTATGAAGATCCAAACGTCGTTATTTCCATGTGTGAATCTACGGGTTTGTTCCATATGAAGAATGAGTTTCATTCGATAATCTTGATATACATTGTTCATAATGAAGGTTGAGTTAATAGTTCCTATTTGTATTCCGTGTAAGGATGAATACATAATTATACCGAGTTCATTCAGTCAATCTGAATCATATTTCCGAACGATTAGTCCAAAACGACTCGCATATTCATTTTCGCATGTATCATGACGAGTAGGAGACGAATGGACACAAACCAAAGTCCAAACGTTGATAATTGAAACTTTGAAATAAATCGTGTAATATCGTAACGTTTTTGCGCCGAATATAAACATACGTTAGTTCAATGTCTCGAGTTAATAACACATCAGTCGTGTAACATGACGTTACAATACGGAATCATTAAGAATGTACGTATAGTTCAATCTCCATTCTTGAACGTATGAGTTTTAATTTTCTTTGACTTGACTCAGCAGGATTCCGTGAGAGTGCGTCAGCCATAACATTTTCTGTTCCTGGTATTGACTCAATGACAAAGTCAAATGGCTGCAGCAGTATGGAGAATCTGGCCAATTTAGGGCTTTTATGATTTGAGCGAGGTAGTGAAGCTACCGCCTTTTGATCGGTCTGTATCGCAAAAGGTGCGCCTAGTAAAAAATTTTCAAGTTTTTGTATCGCCCATACAACAGCCAAAAGCTCTTTATCGACAGTGGAATATTTAATTTCTGCTTCCGTGAGCTTTCTCGAAATAAAGAGGGTTGGGTGAAGTATTTCTTCGTGATCTTGAAGTAAACTCGCACCTAGTCCGTAATTGCTGGAATCTGTACGGAGAATAAACTTTTTAGAAGCATCTGGCAACCGTAAAATAGGTGGCCTTGAGAAAATTGACAAGATGAGATTAAAAGGTTTGTCGCAGTCTTCAGTCCATGTCACTTTCATAGGCATGTCTTTTCTAAAAGGGGAGGACAAGACAGCCGGGATGGACGATAAAGTAGGTACAAATCTACTATAATATTGGACGAGACCTAACAAATTCCTAATTTGTTTCTTCGTTTAAGGAATTGATAAATTTAAAATTTTAGATACATTATGGGAAACTGTTTGAATACGCCCAGCCCCAATAATATGTCCAAGAAAAGTTATCTCCTGGAACGCTACTTGTATTTTTGTAGGTTTAGCGGTTAACTTGTTTTCTCTTAAGATTTCCAAAACAGAACGAGGTCCGGAAAAATGTTCCTCAAATGACGAACTAAATAAAGATATGTCGTCAATGTATGTGATAACATCTTGTCTTCGTGATAAAATTTTTCGCATCATGCGAATAAAGGTAGCCGGTGCGTTCATAAGCCCAAAAGGCATAACGTTCCACTGGTAAAGACCTTCTGGAGTTGAAAACGCAGTATAATATTTGGCTTTTTCGGTTAATGGAATCTGCCAATAACCTTTTGTTAAGTCTATTTTTGTGAAGAATGTTGCAGTCGATAGACGAGGAAGTAAGTCATCAAGAATACGATGTGGTTCACTGTCAGCTACAGTCTGAGCGTTTAACTTCCTATAGTCGACACATAAACGAATGTTGTTTTCTTTCTTCCTAACAATGACTAAAGGTGAAGAAAATGGAGAGGTACTACTCTCTATAATACCTAAAGCCAACATCTGTTCAAGTTCCTGAGTTGTCTTACTTAGGAAATGTAATGGAACAGAATATGGATGAACACGAATCGGTGTATCATCGTTAAGAATAATATCGTGACTAATCACTGATGTGCGACCAGGAAAGTCAGTTAACATATCCGGGAAAGATTGTAATAGACTAGCAATATGTTGATGCTGTTGCGGTATAACCGAAGGAGAAATGGTTACATCACGCCAGGAGTCTGTAGACTGTAAAGAAGGTACAGGTAAAGACGTATGTACCTCAGGAAAAGAAGATTCTTCTTCCTGGATTACCGATAGATTAGAATAGTGACAAGCAACTATTGATTTGTCATCCAAATCATGGAAAATAGATTGTAAGTGTTCGGGACGAGTGTGAAATTGCTTAAGCATGTTTATGTGATATATTTTCCTATGTCCTTTAATGTCCAAAATGCAGTCAACATCAGAACTTTTAACAACAACTTTGTAAGGAACGTTCCGTGCAATTAGTAGTCTATTTTCTTTACGTGGAAGTAGTACATAAGCCTCATCGCCTGGGAATAATTGACGTAATCTTCTATTCATATTTTGCAAGTCCGAGCTTTAGATTTAGCCTCCTCAGAAGAAGCTGTTACCAACTGGCAAGACTCGATAATTTTCTTACCCAGATTGATTACATATTGGTATGATGACTGGATATCCTGAGTCATCTCAGCGTCGAGTAATAAATCTTTTATTAGTCCCATCGGACCTCTTGGTGGAGCGCCAAAGACTAATTCAAACGGAGAGAAGCCAGTCTGTTCACGCGGCACCTCTCGATAAGCAAACAGGACAGCCGGGAGTACTCTGTCCCAGTCCTGAGGGTGTTTGACCGTAACCTTATGCAATAATTGCTTAATTGTGCGGTTGAGCCGTTCTACCGCACCATTGCTCATCGGGTGATATATACTGCTAAGGTTTCTACTGATGTCCAAAGTCTTCATTACCTCAGCCATGGTATCAGATACAAATTGAGATCCGTGGTCTGACAATAGTTTCCTAGGGAAACCTAATCTAGAAAAAATAAGTAGTAATGCGTCAGCTACATCTGCTGTAGTGGTAGTCTTTAATGGGATTGCTTCTGGCCATCGTGTGCATAAATCAATGCAGGTGAGGACAAATCTATGCCCTCTGTCCGAAGGTAAGAGAGGACCAATGATATCTATGGCCATTTTATCGAAGGAACGTACCGAAATTTTACAGGCCTGAATTGAAGCAGTGTGAAATGCTCCTCGTGACTTAACTTCTTGACAGATAGTACAAGAATGTACATAATGTGATACATCCCGTGAAACTCCTGGCCAAAAGAATGAAGATAACACTCGAGACTGTGTGCGAGTGTAACCCATGTGACCTGCGCATTGGGAGTCATGTGCATGTCGTAGGATATAACGCCTTAATGGCAAAGGTACCATAACTTGTTGTCTAACTTGTGATTTATCCATGAAACATCTGATTAAAATATGATTTTTAATTGTAAACCAGTGTTTGTTTTTGTTGCTTGAGGTAACATTATCAAAATTATTAACCAAAGCAAAGAATTTTTTTAAAGACTTGTCTTCTCTTTGTTTGGTTGCGAAAGACGCTCTATCAATAGGTGACTGAACATCTGTATCATCCTGGATATCTGGTTCCACATTTTGAGTGTCAACCTTCTCTAAGATTTGAGTCTGGGCTCGAGTCGTCACTGCATTTCCTGTACATAAATTATGTTTTTCCCAATCAATAATTTCTTCCAACATGCAGACCTTAACGTCACCTGTACAAAATGGTGTGTTAACATAATATATTGCGGTGGGGTAGTACTCAACAGTACCCCTAAAAGTAATACACCTGACGTATTCGTTAGTAGCACAACTTGGGTAGATCAGTGACTTCCTGACTCCAATGGTAGTTGATCCATAATCTCTCAAAACTGAGACTACTGAACCATTAACTATCCCTCTGTTGAATATTAGAGAGCCTGTTCCATCATTAGCTGAAAGACTAACTTCCGGTGAACTGTGTTTACAATTCAGCACTGTTTATTTGGCCTTCTGAAAAATAAGATTACAATCGTGGCAACTATTTGCCACGTTATAATTAACAGCATAACATGTAGACGATGACTTTACCTGATTATTCATGTGAGACACTTGGGGTCGTACCAGTAGTAAGTGCCGCCCCTGCACTGTGATTAAAGTGTGATGGTCTATGTGACTGAGACCGGTGTCGGGGATGGTCAACATAATTATTTCGTAGTCTACCGTTATAGTTATTGTTTTTAGATCTGTAGTTATGATTATTATTGTGCCACTTGTTACCATTGTTACTTGTATTACCATTAAATGGTTTATTACAATTCAACTTTTGTTGATAATTATTGTTATGCCTGAACTGAGGTGACTGATTCCTATATTGCTGCCTACCTATGTTGAAATTACCATTATTGTTATAATTATTTTGTACCTGATTATAATTATCATTATATCTTCTATTGACATGTTGCCTTTCGAGGCTATGTGCTCTTGATTTGTCATACCCATGATATGACATATTGGAAGCAACTGGTAAAGGTTCTCTTATTTGCGATTTAGCCATGCTAACATTAGGATGTGCGGTACAATAATTTATTGCTATTTCTTCTAAAGCAGCAATGGTAGGTGGTTTGCGTTCCTGTAAGAAGGAAAAGAATGGTGGACTGACAGAGGATAGAACCTTATCCCGTAGTAACAAATCAACTAACTTATCATATGATTTATTCACACCAGCAAGTTCTACCTATCTATTAAATGTGTTACGTATATTCGCAATGAAACCTGAGGAATCTTTATTTGAATCTGGTAGAAGAGTTTTAAACTTTAGTCTACATCCCTTCTCATCTAAATGGAACCGTCTTAATAATAAAGCCTTAATGGCATCATAATCACATGCTATTGTTGGATCAACATTCTCAGTTGCATTTAAGGGCTCCCCATCTAAAAATTCGCGGAGTTTTAGTGCCCATGCAGATTTATCCAATTTATTAGTCTTACATACCTGTTCAAAACGTGCTAGGTACGATGCTAAATCGTCGAAATAGAGTTTAAAATGTGGTAATTTAAAGTTATAATAGCTTTTGTTTTGGCTTGATGAAGACATATCATGAGAATTATCACCATGGCTAGTTGTAGCATTTTGTGCCTGTAATTTTGATGTTTCCAACTTGAGAAGTGCCAATTCTTTTTCTTGTTGCCTTATAATTTCTTCTTGTTTATTTTTATTTTCCTCTACTTCTCTTTTTCTGTTTTCTTTGTCAATTTCTTCCCTTTCCTCTCTTGCTTTTCTTCTTTCTTCTTCTTTCTTTAATTCTTCTTGTTCTTGTTTAGCAATTTCTTTTTGTTTTTCCATTTCTCTTTTTCTATCTGCTTCCTCTTGTTTAGCAATAGCTTTTTGCTCTTTCATTTCTCTTTTTATATCTGCTTCCTCTTGTTTAGCAATAGCTAGTTGCTTCTCTGCATAATCCCGGAGATCTTGTCCTTTGTAACCAAAATCTTTTCCAATCTTAACAAAAGATTCTAGAGTAGCCATTTTATTTCAGAAATATACTCACTTAGTCAATTATTTAACTATATGTATGTGCAATAACGATGGTTACTCAATATAACCAATTATAATATTCCTTTATGACTCGTTGTAAGTTCAACAATTATTTTTACTCAATATTTTATATTAATATTACATACTCATAATAAAACATCAATTAGTTATAAACGTATTTAATTATGATGCTGAAAAAATTTCATGCATCCTATATTTTCACTTATTAATTATGGGTATCCTCCATCCATAAATATATTAATCAATTATGTATATCTAATAGCTAATATAGTGTCTCATTTCATCTAGTTTATCACTTATTCATAGTGTGATTAACAATCAATTATAAAATAAAAGTTACCCTTATTCAATATTTCATCATATTATTATGACATCATGCCATATGTAGCAGGTGTAAACAGAACTGACTTGGACTACTAGTGCAAATTGTTGCAATCATTCAGTCAAGTATTTTTTTAAATCAAGATTAATTAAAATGTTTTATCTTATTAATATATTATACTTAATTACTTTATTATCATTATATTATCAATTAAGAATTATTAAATACAAAAGAAACAGTAAACTAAAGTTTTACAACGCAATATCACACCACAATTGACACTTTACCGACATTAACAATGATTTATGAACTGAAGCAAATCGGAAGTAGAATCAAGGTTGAACCAAATCTAGGTCAAATCACATACACTAAAATGATGACGGCACAGGACTCTTTCACTGACTAAACATGTTATAATTATAAAAGAAACGATAGTAAGATTGAGAATGAACTCGATAGCCTACAAACAAGCGACGAACAGTGAATAAAAATGAAACTTAGTACAGAAAAAATACACCAAATATCACGTAACTTTACAACTAACACCTAATATCGAATGTATGCAATGACAAGCAGATTGCGCCCCAGTTAATTTTTTAGGAGATCTCTTGTATAAAATTGCAACTATTTAATAATCCCCAGGACCGACTAGAATCTCTGTGGTCAGCTTGTCGCGACATTACAGAGGTTCTAGTTCCCACCAGCCGACCCGCTGACATGTACAATACGACGTAAATACATATTAACCAAACATTTAACATCTAAAAAAATTGACATGAAAAACATGCCTGTGAATCGACATTGACTAATGTTGCGTAAATTACCAACAAAAAGGTACTTAGCTTTTAAATCGCGACCAATTCTAGCAATGTCAACATGCGCGAACGGACTTTGTAAGTGAAACATAGTACTGGTCAGTTCTTGATATATTTGGTTGAGGCATTTTGAATTTTTCCAATGTCGCTGACTTGTTGAATGGAATTCACAACCGTTAGTCCTTCAATATTGTTGCTAAGGTCGTGACGTCACTTACGCATGCGTATGGAATTATCGTGTCGATCGAAAGGAGAGTTTGAAAAAAAGATATTCTTGATCGTTGATTAATTCTTTAAAGTGAAATAGTTATTTCACAACCACACTTGGCCGCCATATGTTGAAGCGGGTTCTTGCTTCCATTCCTTGTTGAAGGTCAATGATTAGGTTGTTTTACAAATTGGTTACCTTAATGGGTGACATCGTTCTTATTCCCTTTTAACTCCAACTAATTAGTGTTACTATTAATGTCCTTCATCAGAGAAGAGCGGATCGTGCATTTTATATTATAAATATATGGCTAATATTCCAGCCAACTTCCAAACCTGATTTAGTAAATAACTCCTGGTATTTTGAGTCCAACGAGCATCGATTTAATATATTGTACGAATACATCACATCACAGTTAATTTATAAACAATGCATTGCATTGCAGGAATCATTTCATTATTCATAACTTTACCGTGCAGTCCGTTCCATTTGTGTAAATTAATTATTAGCGTTGTCAACAAAACTTAGTTGGCTGTGTACATGCGCGGCTGCTATGCAGACCACCAGAAATGATACCAACTAGTTTGCGAGAACGAATCATATAAAACATCAATATTCCCTGAGTTCCTGACTCAATAACCAATGGTTGTACTTAACCAATTCCTGATTCATCGGTTCATCAATTATTAATACTACTGACCCTCAAGCCTAATCTCAAAGAAATACTTCTGCACTTCATACTATACACGGGAGTAAATAAAAAAAAACACATCTGACTTGCTTCACGTTCAGATTCGGAAGGCTGAACTAGATTCGTAGTCAAGCGTGACCATATCAACGCTACCACGTCACAATCGAACCATGCGATTTGCGTTCAATAAAAAACCTGAAGCATAAAAACATTCTATATTAAAAACTTCTCAACCTTTAATGCGTACTTTAAACGCGCTAACAAATATAGCAGACGACATCGTTAAAACATGTCGTAACAGTGGGCACGTTCCTCTTCCTGTCCAGAGGCTAACACCATTTCTCCTGTGATCAACTTATTTCTCTCTATGCCCTTTCACTGTGTCTGTCAAAGACCGAGGATATCAATCATATAATTCCCATTTCTGCTACTACCTGTGCAGTTTACCCTTGTTCTTGTAGAGTGACTTAGCAAGTAGTCATATATTCTAACCACTGGCATAAAAGCTGTAAAGCTAGAAGTAGCGACAGACGATATAAATGAGATAAAGAAAAATACCAGTAGAATTTTTACAGTAGCTATCATTGTAGAAATGTGCCACCATGGAAGGTCGGCCACCCAGTGTTGTAGTGAACTGACTTATTATGCAAATAAATCTTGATTTGGTTCAGCCGATGTTAGCGTGAGGTCTATATATTTGAATGTAACATCATCATCATCATTTGTGTTCTTCAGCACTGTGGAGAATCATTAAGTGGTTAAATTAACTAGACATGATCTAACTGACTGCCAACTGTCTGGAAATCAAACGAACTATACGATAATACAATACTCTCTCTCAATTACAGAACCAAGACAAAATAAAAATACTCGATGAAAGGACTGAGAAAACACAGGGACAAGACAAAGATAATGAGAATAAATGCAAGAAATGATAACAAGTTCGAACTTGAAGAAACACCACTACAAGATATAGAATCGTACTCATATCTTGGCAGCAATATAAACAAAGTTGGAGTGACAGACAATGATATCAAAATAAGAATACGACATGCAAGAGGAGCTTTCAATGCATTAGGAAACATGCAGAGAACAAGATAAATCAAGTCCAACACTAAAATAAGAATCTTCAACTCAAATGACAAGTCACTCTTATTGAATGGCTCTAAAACATGGAGAACAACAAAAACAACAACCAAAAGGCTACAGACTTTCATTAACGGGTACTTGCGTAGAACAGAAAGATTGAAATTGTATGACAAAGTCACAAATGTGGAACTGATGACAAAAACCAGACTAATGCCAATGCAACTAGAGTTGAGAAGAAGACGCTTGCGATGGATAGGACACACACTGAGGAAACTTGTTGATAACATTACATGGTAGTCCTTGTTCTGGAATCCACAGGGAAAGAGATGCTGAGGTAGACTAGAAAAAACATAGAGAAAAGAACTAGATACAGAAGTGAAGATGATGAGGAAAACATGGAAAGAACTTGAGCGGATGGCACGTGACAGGAGTACTTGAATGTGATTGTTGACGGCCTATGATTCTGTTGCGTCCTTTTGGCGCGTGTAATTTAAATGTGGGGGCACATTTGAGTAAGTATATATATAATTCATTATTTGCGCACGGTCGGGGAGATTAGTGGGAAAAAAGGCGCAACGCGGTGCGCGAAGGGATGAAAAGAAAAGGAGAGAGCAATGACGTAGGAGAGACCTGATGGCCATGACCGGGGTCGGTCATGTATTTTTTGTGAACTATTGTTCAAGCTTGCCCAGATATTGGGAAGCCTTCATAAAGTATTCAAAGTCTCCGGAGAGGAGCACAGTTGTATCGGCCAAGGTAGGGCGATATGTGTACATTAATTATATGATATTTTCTCGTCAGTCCTTCTGACGTGTTTCGATCTGGCTGGACCTCAATACGAACCACAGGTCGTATTTCTAGTGGGTTCCAGACGTACCCAGAATATTTTGAAGGTTATTATTGCATTTTTTTATGGATTACTTCAGAAGCCCCTTCTTGGCGTGTAGGCTCCAATCAAGCCAAGAAGAAATTATTACCATGAAGGTCGGTCACCGTCCTTGAAGGGTCGGTCCTTATTATAAGATGTTGATCAAGCTCATGATTAATAGAAATTGGAAAGAACGAGAACAATATGAACTGTCATATCCCAGAAGTAATCTACGTTGTTGATGCATGCTTATGAATATTACGTTTGAACTTGTACTAACGTCTGTAATAAATTGTCTGCGTCTTCGTCAAGAAAAATGGACTCGACTTACATCCTTTTATCAGTTGTGGTCAGTACTTCAGACTACACCCTTGTTTCATAATGTTGAATTTGTGTCGGCCATATATAAGCCCGACTGAAGTTGATAACAGTTAAATTAACTTTATTGACAGTTGTTAACCACGGCATATTATTACAACCCATACACCATGTATGCAGCATAGTCTATAACGACTTCAACGGTGAATAAAGTAGACTCTACATCTACTAGACTCTACATCTGGTGGGCCAGTGTGCTATGAACAAGTTTCAAGGGAACGAATATCCATGAAAAATAATCTTTTGAAATCTTGGGAGCTTTCAAGGCAACATCATCGTGTACTTGGGATTCAAAATAACTGTCATCTAAGGTCAAGGTCAACGCTGGATTTCATCTGCCAAAGTCAACGTTGAACAGCTACATATCTGGTTTACTCCCACTTGTATATGAAGGCGATTCATATATGTAACGGCACCCGAGACCCAACATGGAAGTTTTTCGCTAGCGTTGCGAGGGCCGGGATATTTTTTGTCTTCTTACAAGATAAGTAATTGTGGTTATTATGTACACTTGTGCCACCGTTATATGTGAGGGTAGATCCTTTAATAAGTCCACATTCATGCCATTTTATGTTATATGTTCCATGTTCTTCGTGGGCGGAAGGGAGGTCGATCTGACAAACGAGGTTCATCTCGAAGCTAATTCGGGCTCTTGTCAGACGTTCTATAGGATTTAGTTTGTAAGTTTCAATTGAGCGATAATTCCGGTTCAAGGCTAGAAACCTTGCTGTAGTTCTGATCGCTACTTGTTTCTTATAATAGTATCTGTTTAGCTGTTTCGTCAGGTTTTTATTGTTGTTTTCGTAGTAATTTTTTATCCGTACCTTATTTTTATAATGTATATTGTTTGTAACCTACGTCCTTCTCAATCTGGCTATAGTTCAGTTTTTTACACCTTTGTAGTTACACACTGTGATGTTTCTTGTCTTGTTACTTTGCCCTTCACAGATATTATTGCATCCTTTGCAACATCCGAATTTTGTTCTACATTCTATTTTATTTGATTTCTGCGAACGTTTTCATTTGTCCTATTCATCTTGTCCAGTCGCTATTGTCTATATTGTTTCTTCTATTGTATCTTGATAATATTAAATGCATAAACCATTTCATTGATAAATAATATCTAATAGTTATGATATTGCATACCGTTCTTGGACAAGAACGTGTTACACTGATTAGAGTGAAAAATAATTTGATATTAATTGAGTAACACTTTTAAGGAGAATTATTTCAGATAAATATTATATAATGTCTACCTTAGATTATTTTATTAAGCAGCCTAAAGCCCTTAATATGACTCCTAAATAGATTAATATATTATAAATCATTTGGGGAAAATCTTTTAATTGTTACGCACAAAACTGTGACGTAGGAGTTGTGACGTCAAATGTAAACTCCATTTTGTTTTGCGTACACACGTTTATACTTTTTTGGGGTTCCGACCTACATTGGATATCAACATGTTATGAGTAATGGGAAAGTGTTTTGTTTACTAGGGAAAGCACTTAGATATATTACTATAACGGGTTCTTGTGCGTTTATTCACCGGTTAAATCAAATTGTGGATATTTATTACCCAAACCGATCACCGTACTCTTTCTTGACTGAAAAAGTGTCATTGTCCTCTCCCCCTTCCCCCGTTGCTTAGAATTTTTTTTAAAACACGCCTGCCGTTCGTAAGGTTGTAGTCACGTAGCACATTCTGCCGTAGGGGAGTGAAGTGTTATAGACTTCGATGTACTGGGTCCCAGCTTTATGAGGTGGGGTGGCCTGTTCCCTTCCTCGCTGCCGTTGCCTTCTCTAACTCAAGATCAGAGGCAGGTACCCTTTTACAGCTGGTTAGACTGATGCGTGACACCTGTTCCCTTTCTCGCTGCCGTTGCTTTCTCTAACTCAGGATCAGTCAGGTACCCTTTTACAGCTGGTTAGACTGATGCGTGACACCTGTTCCCTTCCTCGCTGCCGTTGCCTTCTCTAACTCAGGATCAGAGTCAGGTACCCATTTACAGCTGGTTATGGAGTGTTAGAGACTTCACCATACTAGGTCCAGCATCGAGAGATGGGGTCTACCTAGCTATAAATGGGTACTTAACTTTGAGTTAGGGAAGGAAAAGACAGCGAGGAAGGAAACTGGTCTCCCCACCTCTCGATGCTGGACCTAGTATGGGACCTCAAGACGCAGCAATAGAGACCGCAGTCAGCGACTCATAGCTTGACTGCCTGCGTCAGGACCAGCGAACCAGAGCTGGTCAAGACCGCACTCCACCTCCACGTGGTGGTCCTGGAAACAGTCTGCAGCTGTGCAGGCTGGCTGAGCGAGTGTGGATCGAAATGGGAAGGCAAACCCGGTCCTAAAAAATGCCGTGCAGAAGTCGGATGTGTCGACCGAAAGGTGCAGATATCATAGCTACGTTGTAAACAGACACAACGCAACCACCGTCCTTTTCAGGGCGAACGAAGAAGAAGAAGAAGGACCTAGTATGGTGAAGTCTCTAACACTCCATAACCAGCTGTAAATGGGTACCTGACTCTGATCCTGAGTTAGAGAAGGCAACGGCAGCGAGGAAGGGAACATGTGTCACGCAAGTCAAACTAGCTGTAAAAGGGTGCCTGACTCTGATCTTGAGTTATAGAAGGCAACGGCAGCGATTTCCCTTGTTTCCTTTGTACCGTTAACTTGTAGAACTGATTCAATTCCGTTCTATTGGTTTATAAACTTTTTTTTTTTAATCCGGGGGGGGGGGGGGGGGGGGTTGGGGGGGGGTTTGTCGTAAGCGTGTCAACTATGAATGCAAGAGAAACGCTTTTTTTTTTTAACTTGCCTCCCAAATCACAATGTGAAATCAACATTTTTCAGTCAAGAAAAAGTACGGTTCTCAGTTTTGGTAATAAATTTCCAGAATTTGATTTAACCGGTGAATAAACGCACAAGAACCCTATAACGTTATTAATAGTTGGAAATAGGAATTATTTAGGTTCTACGTACAGGACCTTGCCATACACTGGTTTAAGGAATAATTTGAATTTCTTTAGGAAATATTTAACATATTGAGTAGGAGTATATTACAAAAAAATTAGACATGAGGTCTATTCTGGATGAGATTCTCCAGGATGGTTGGGAGATTGATAGATTACATGGCTCAGAACTTGAACAGCATGTGATGGATCGTTTTTTGTCAGATGCGTCAATATCCCTAAAGTTTTTTTGCTGAGGATAATTTTCACTCCGTCCCTCATTTAATAATGGCTAAAGATTTAGCGGATTTACTGTCTGTGAACCTTCGTATATTTGTGCAGCAATATACTCATGTGAAACACGATCATATATTGAAGAATATAAATAATATGCTTCAAAACAACATTCCTGATGATCATAATAAGGAGGAACAATTATGTAAAGATATGGCTCTTACTAATGAGTTGCAGCGGCTAAAGAGAGAGTATGAGAATAAGTTATTGGTTATAGAGTCTGAAAATGTTTCACTGAAGAATCAGATGACGCTGTTGACAGCGAATACTAATAAAGTTCATGAATTGTCTTTTAGACATAAGAAACTTTTAGAAGATATTGAGGAGGAAAACAAAGTAGATGAGTTGTCGGAGATCCTTGAGAGCAAGGAGATGTTGATTAATGATTTAAATGAGAGGATAAGGACTCTAACTTCACAGGTCGAGAGTGCCAATACAAACCTCGCGTCATCCCAATTGGAACTGTCAAATTCTAAGGAGCTTTCAGAAAATACATTGAAGGAGAATAATACTTTGAACTCGGTTATTCAGGAGCTGAAAGCTGAAGTCTCAATTTTGAAATCAAAATTTGAAAAACAAAGGTATAACCTGAGTCGACCATGTACAGACCAGTACATTCAATGTGATTTGATTCTGCCTGATGATATGCAGGTCGGATCCAGTTACTATGAAAAGGACATAGATACACAGTTCTGCCTACCTAGCGACATAAAGTCAAAGATTGAGAAAGGAAACGGGGAAAATGACAGTGTGTTATTTGAGGAGAATAACATAATGGGAATATTTCATTCCGATGATAATAAATTTTATGAATGTTTTCTTGGACAGGAAGAAAAGTTGGACGAGGAGGTGACTTCATTAAAACAGATGTTGAACGACCAGACAAGTAGGGTGAACTCTTCCACGCGCGACTTGGCATTATTGCGTGAAGATAATGAGAAATTAATAATTGATTCCCATAAAGAAAATGAGAAACATATGTATGCTGAATTAGAAAAGAAAACACAACAAATCTATGAACTCTCAACAGCATTGATCACAGTCGACTCTTTACTTGCTAGTGAGAGGAAAATAACAACTAACTTAAATAAATTAAATAAGAAGCAGATGCAGAAGATCGCATGCCTGTCTTCTGAAGGTAATGAATTAAGAAAGAGGTTTGATGTAGTAAGAAATGTGGTCTTAAACAACAAGGAGTTGTCTAGGGTTGGGGTTGATGTTGTTAAACGTAAGGTTGATGATCAACACCTTACCAAAGCAATGAGTCCGCACCTAGCACTCACTGCTTATAGTCTTCAGGGTTTTAAGAAATCATTCCGAGGGACATACAACTTCCCTCTACAGAAAAATACTGCCATTACAGGGAATATGCCTTGGCGACAGGGTCAGGGTGAATCTGATTCTAAGAAAACTGCGGTAACAATCAATAGTGCAAATGATTTTACTACATTGAATGATGATTTGGGAGTTAGGATGAACGCAGATAATAAAATGAAGACAAATAAGTCCGTCGGCAAAGTTTTCACTTTGCCTAGAAAACAGTCGTCTCCGACTTACGTTAAGGGGAGGTGTAACCCCCAAAAATGAAGAATTTCATTGAAAATATCAAATTTTAGATATATATTGAACTGGAAAGTACATTCATTTGCCTACATTTCTTTATGTTTATTTTCACTAAAACCTTTGTGGATGATTTTATATAAATTTTTAAAGTAGGTCAGGTAAGTGTATTGTTTACCTAATTATATATGCAAAATGTACAAATTGGTATATCTTCGCTTCTAATGCATGGATTTTAAAAATTTTTTCGGTATTCATTTCCCTGAAGTAAACCTAATTAAAGTTTTTTAAACATCATTTCATGTGTAAAAATAATTTTGATTGGCTAATCTGTGTTAACCATTGCCATAGCTTGGGGCTTTTCAGCCAATCAGAAACGAGCTCTCAAAAGGGACTATTCTATTCGAAGTAAACAAAGGCTTGTCAAATTCTAACACGAGGTAAACCAGTGACCATTGCAGTGTGTGAAATAATTCTTTATTATTTATTACAATGGATAAAAATTCACGAAAGAGAATGGATCGTTCAAAGAAAAGAAAGTTTCAAGGAAATAGGTATGTGAAAAAAAAGTTAAATGAAGATAAGACTATCAAATTTATAAACTGTGAACCACTAACAGAGTTTAGGCCTACTGTCGTACACAATGCTAGTACCTCTGAGTGTGAGCCTGTGAGCACTTCTAGATTATCATCATCTTATCAAAAGCTACACACAAATATCCTAGATGATGAATATGCTGATTCAAATGTAGAAGGAATGAGTGGATACAGGTTGTATAATATGACACAAGTAACTGAGCTGATTCAACAATTTCCATTCCATCTTGTTTTGAACTACCAGACACTGGAGATAATTTTATAATTTCAGAGAAGCTTGTAGGTCTAGAGAGTCAGCTTTATATAATGTGCTCACAATGTAAACATGTTATTACCATGAAGAAGAACTCAGAAAATGTGAACTTGAGATTCACTTTTGCAATTTATAGCATTGGATGTCACATGGAGAAGGGAAGGAGACTTTTGGGGAACATGAATTTGCCACCACCAGTAAGTAACATAAGAAGTGCCACCTACAGAAAAAAGATATTGGAAGCCACCTCTATAGTTGCAGATGAGTGCAAAGCAGAAGCAGCAGCAGAAATAAAAACTGTTAGAAGGTAAAGATGTAACAGTTTCATGTGATGGTACTTGGCAGCGGCGAGGCTTTACAAGCAAAAATGGTGTGGCCACAGTTCTTTCTGTTAGCCAAAAAGGACCAGCAAAGGTGTTGGATGTAGAAGTAAGCAGCAATTATTGTGATAGCTGTATGAAAGCAAAGAGCAGAATGTCAGACCATGAATTCAAACTCTGGAGTCAGAATCATTCAGAATCAGGAGAATGTGAGAAAAATCATGACGGTACTGCAGGTTTGATGGAGCCATATGGAATATTAAAAGTCTTTAATCGTTCAGAGAAACAGTATGATTTGTGTTACACAGGATAAATGGGAGATGGGGATTCTAAAAGTTACAAGACAGTAGCACAGCATCAGCCACCCATTTACCATGGCAAAACTATAAGAAAGCTTGAATGTTGCGGACATGTTCAAAAGCGAATGGGGAAGAGACTTCTGGATAAAGTATCAGAAAACAGATGTAAGAAGTTCACAGAGAATGGGAAAACTTATACCGGCATAGGTGGAATAGGTAGATTAACCAAGTTAGCCATAAAACGGATTCAAGGACACTATGGGGCAGCCATACGCAGAAATGTAGGAGATGTTCCAGCAATGAAGAAGAGCATATGGGCAATCTGGAAACACAGACAAGGAATACATGAAGACTGTGATAGTTGGTGCACTGTGAAGAAAGACCCAGCTGCAGATAATAAGAATCAACTTCCTGAATTTGTGTGTTCTATTATTAAAGAAGTTTTTGAGGAACTTGCAGCTGATTCATTCATAACCCTCCACTCCCAAAGGAGCATAGGCCTTCAACAAACACATGCCAAGTCCTCCTGTCCCGTGCCATCATCTCAAGTTCTTTCCATGTTCTCCTCATCATTTTCACCTCTGTTTCCAACTCTCTTCTCCATGTACTTCTTGGTCTTCCTCTGCCTCTCTTGCCCTGGGGGTTCCAGAACAAGGACTGCCTTGTAATGCTATCAACAGGTTTCCTCAGTGTGTGTCCTATCCATCGCCATCGTCTTCTTCTCATCTCTTGTTCCACTGGCACTTGTCTAGTTCTTGTCATCAGTTCCACGTTGGTAACCTTGTCATACCATTTTAATCCCTCTATTCTACGCAAGCACCCATTTATGAAAGTCTGTAGCTTTTTGGTTGTTGTCTTTGTTGTTCTCCATGTCTCAGAGCCATACAATAGGACTGACTTCACATTTGAGTTGAAGATTCTTATTTTCGTGTGGTATCCGATTTCTCTTGATCTCCATATATTTCCCAATGCAATGAAAGCTCCTCTTGCCTTTTGTATTCTTATTTTGATATCGCTGTCTGTCCCTCCAACTTTGTCTATATTACTGCCAAGATATGTGTATGATTCTACATCTTGAATTGGTGTTTCTTCAAGTTCAACCCTGTTATCATTACCTGCATTTATTCTCATTATTTTTGTCTTTTCCCTGTGTATTTTCAGACCCAATTGCTGTGACCTCTCATCGAGTGTTTTCAATTTGTCCTGCATCTGATTACGGTTATGGGACAGAAGAGCCAAGTCATCAGCAAAATCCAGATCATCCAACTGCTTAGTCAGAGTCCACTGGATTCCATTTCTGTTGTGTGTTGTCGATGATCTCATAACCCAATCTATTGCCAGCAAGAAAAGAAATGGAGACAAGAGGCATCCCTGTCGCACTCCTGTTCTTATCCCAAACGGTTTTCTGTAAGCTGTCCTTCGTGAAGAACTCTGCATGTCATGTCTTCATATGTTTTCTTTATTAAATTAATGATCTTCAGGGGAACTCCATAATGCCTCATCAATTTCCAAAGTGATTCTCTGTCTACACTGTCAAATGCCTTTTCGTAGTCCACAAATCCGATGTATAGTGGTGAATTCCATTCCAGACTTTGTTCAACTATTATTCTCAAAGTGGCTATCTGGTCTGTACATGATCTGTTTTGTCGAAAACCTGCTTGTTCATCTCTCAGTTTCTTGTCTATGGACTCTTTTTATCTCTCAAGGATAATCCTGTTTAACACTTTTCCTGGCACTGATAGTAACATTATTCCTCTATAATTTGTGCACTCTTGTAAATTTCCCTTCTTAGGCAACTTAACCAGATATCCTTCCTTCCATTCTGCTGGTATCTCTTCCTTTTCCCAGACTTTACCAAGTAATTTATATAACATCTCTGTAGCCGTGTCGATATCTGCTTTGATGGCCTCTGCTGGAATGCCATCAGGTCCAGACGCTTTTCCCTCTCTTAGAAGCTTTATGGCTTTCTTTATTTCTTCCTTCGTTGGTCTTTCACCGTTAATTTGTAGCTCTTCTTCTGCTGGCTGGATGTCCGGCGGGTTTTGTGGAGCTGGTCTATTGAGAAGGTCCCCAAAATATTCTGTCCACCTCTTCATTTGCTCTTGTATATTGCTGAGCAGTTTCCCATTCTTGTCTTTTATGAGGCAACTTGTTTGCTTGTATTTCCCTGTTAGCTTCTTTGTGCTGCTATACAGTTCTCTCATATTTCCTTTGGCTGCAGCATCTTCTGCCTCTCTTGCCAACTCCTCAATATACTTCCTCTTGTCTCTTTTGATACTTCTTTTTACTTCTTTGTTTGCTTCTGTGTACACTTCTTGAGCCTTGGCTTTGGAGCTTCTAGTTTTGCTTGTGTTTAACTCTGCTTTCTTGTTTTTTCTGTCTTTTATCTTATTGATGGTTTCGGTTGTTATCCATGCTTTTTGTTGTCTTTCCCTTTTCCCCAGTATTTCTTCACATGTCTCCTTCCATACTGTTTTGACCTGCTGCCAATAGTCTTCTGTATTCTCTACATCTTCCAGCTGTTGGAGCACTTGGAATTTGTTGGATACTGTGACCGCAAATTTGTCTCTTGTTTCTTGATTTCTTAGCTGTCCTACATTAAACTGTTGTCTATAGTTTTGCATTGTTGCATATCTCTTGAGTTTCATTTTTACTTTGGCTATCAGAAGATGGTGATCTGATGCCACATCTGCTCCTCTATATACCTTTACATCCTGCAATGATGATCTAAACTTCTTGTTTATGCATATATGATCAATCTGATTTTCTGTTCTATGGTCTGGTGATATCCATGTTGCCTTGTGTATTCTCTTATGTGGAAACATGCTTCCTCCTATAGCCAGTTGATATGAAGCACAGAAGTTTGCGAATAGCTCTCCATTTTCATTCATTACTCCTAGCCCATGTTTTCCCATGACTTCTTCGAATCCAGTGTTGACTGTACCTATCTTTGCATTCATGTCACCCATCAAAATTGTGATGTCTCTTCTTTTACTTTATCCATAATTTCCTGTAGTTTAGTATAAAATGCTTCTTTCACAGACTCTTCTTTGTCATTAGTTGGTGCATAACATTGGATGACATTTACATGAATTTTCTTTTTAGCTGTTTTGAAAGAAGCTGTTATTATTCTGGGTCCAACAGCTTCCCATTCAATTAGTGCTTTCTGTGCTTCTTTAGATAACATAAGAGCTACCCCTTCACTGTGGTGTGAACTTTCGTCTTCATGTCCTGAGGACAGCACCAATTCACCTGTGATGAGTTTTTCCTGTCTACCCCCTTCCACTTTGTTTCACACATTCCCAGAACCTCGATTTTGTATTCCCTCATTTCTGCTGCTACTTGCGCCACTTTCCCTTGTTCGTTTAATGTCCGAACATTCCAGGTGCCAAATCTGGAAGTTCTCCTAGAAGAAAGAAGGTTAGTCAGCAACACAGACTCCTTTCGGCTTTCTCTGTGTTGCATCATACGCCTCCCCGCGAGAGGACCTTCCCCTGTCTTGGATGGCTGTGTTTTATTTTATTTATTTGACTTGTCCATATTTGTTGAAGTTTTTTGTGGTTTAAATTTTTTTACAGGATGGTGTAACCGGCCCCATGCCCAACCCTCCTTAGTCGCTTTTACGACATGCTTGGTAGGGGACAGTGTTACTATTCTTTGCTCCCCTTTCGGGCCCCGGTAACACACGGGTGTTGCAGCTGATACCCTTCTGGAAAAGTGTGCTCATGGTGGGACTCAGAATTCAAATGAATCATTTCATAACCTCATATGGTATAGGTGCCCAAAGAATGTTTTCATTGGAAAAAGTAGGCTGCAAATAGCTGTAAATGATGCAGTGATTGTGTACAACTGTGGGGAACTGAGGAGAAAAAACATCTTTGATAATTTAGGTCTAAACTTTGGTAAATATGCTTTTCAAATATTTGCGCAAATTGACAAAAAGCGCATACAGTCTGCTGAAATAGAGAATTTAATGAAAAGTAAGCTGCAAAGTATGAAATAACCCATGATATCAATAAAGGAAAATACCAGAGATGATTCCTACATAGCAGGGGGATACTGAGGTGAGTAAATTTTGTGTAAAAGTGTAATTCTTCCCTTTTTTCTTCATTTTCTCAAAACCGCATTTTTCACACAAATATGGGCACGTTGCCCATGATTTCTCAAAAACTATTAGTGATACAGTAATGAATTTTGGGTCACATGCTGTACACATAATGCCCATAAAATTATACTAAAATAAAGCATATATGTTAACAAACTACAAAACTGTTAAGAAATATCTAAGTTACCCCCCTAAAAAGTTACAACTATTTGTCAAACGGTATGTTAAAATCCAAAAAAAATCAGATATCAAACCAATCAAAATTATTTTAGTATACAATCATTATCATATATGAACAAATGAAACAGTCATATTTCATAACTGAAGCTGTACTCACATTTGAGATATCTTGGGCAACAAAATACCCCAAAAAAGCCAAAATTTGCCTTTTTTCTACTGTTTTTCCCCCTCAGACTGCCAGTTTTCAGTACATACCTTGATGTTTTGTATTTTTTTCAGTCATTTTGCTTGTATAAATGACCAGATATAGCTATTATCTTATAATTCTGTGTTTTTCATTTTTGGGGTTTAACCTCCCCTTAAGCCATCAGCCTTGCACACTGATGGGGTTCTTCATGGGTTGGATCAGTATATGACATCCACAAAA
The DNA here is from genome assembly GCA_024509875.1 of Oreohelix idahoensis. Classification (NCBI taxonomy): domain Eukaryota; kingdom Metazoa; phylum Mollusca; class Gastropoda; order Stylommatophora; family Oreohelicidae; genus Oreohelix; species Oreohelix idahoensis. The sequence continues at coordinate 255,078 of JAMPIV010019878.1, read as the reverse complement.
AAATCTAGGCCCACTAAGAATGATAATATCACGTCATCACATATTGAAAGAGTGAGGAGATCATATCGAGGCAGGTATATTTTCCCTAGTCATCGATACAATATCATGGATTCTCCTCGCATTAATACTGCCTCTGTGGAGTGTAAGTCTCGGCGACAGGCCAGTGGCAATGTAAGCAGTTTAACAAATGATTTAACTAATGATTCTATGCTCGCAGTTAAAAAGGTATCCATTCATCGACAGGATCAGATTGCATCAGGGAGTGAGAGTTCTAACATCATTCCTAAGAATATTACAAAGGTGCAGCCCTTAGGTACTAAAAAGCCAGACCAGTATGTCCAGAGTGAACCGGTGGGTTCTGATGAGGTTCTGATTGGTTCAAAGTATTTTGATAAATATCTCTATACACAGCGTGGTAATCTAGATACCATCAATGCTGGTATTGATACTGCCAATCATCCTCTGGTTTTACAACATAGTTGTAGTGCCTCTGCTCTTCAGAGTAGGGTTAGTGTTAAAAAGGTTGACACAGAGTTTGCTGCTGTTTCTAAAAACGGTACTATTCATGGTGATAATACAGGTGTTGCGCATTTACATAATTCTACGAATATTAGTACATCTAAACACAAATGCGTAAATATGCCTGTCAGGTTATCTACTATGACATGTTCGAAACATGTGGGTTTGAAAGGAATTAGAGATCATACTCGGTCTAGCCAGTATGTTCCAGTATACAATAAGGATACGTTGCGTTTGGGAAATAACAACGTAAATAGTGATCAATGGAATAAGCATCAAGGCAATCCTTACTCCAAATTGAGGGACAATAATACTACATATATTGGTAAAAGGGCATTTTCTCGCACTGTCTTGGTAAGAAATCTGCCACATCGAACTACTTGGCAGGAACTTGGCGATTTCCTTAACAACACGGCAGACGTTAGGTTTGTGCGTCTATTGCCACATACCAGTAAGAGGTATGGTGACGCCGTGGTTACATTTAGGACCAATAGAGATGCTCGCATGGTTATCGAGCGGGACAATGGTGTGTGTTTTCACCACCATTCTCTTCATTTACAATTGGTACCTGATTCTGCTTCACGCAGATATTAGCTAATTGATGTTGAATTTTGTCTTGGATGACTCAGCAAATGCAGTCATCGCTTCTTTCCTTTACTAGTCGGTATTCCTTTTCTTCCGAGTCATATCTTTCTCTATGACTTTGTTAGTTTAGGCTGTTCCTATACATAATATTTTTCTAGCATTTATATTTTATCCTACTGTTACATCATGCAAGGAAAAATATAATATGTGATTTCATTCTTTGTCACGATTATCACGCGCGACACATAATCCTTTAAATGATACTCTGGCTCAGTTGCGACCTGACCGAGATCATATGTCACTGAATCGCACTGTTCCGGTGCGCAACATTCCGTCTCATACCACTTGGTATGCACTGAAACATTTTTTTTCAGTAAATCGGTAATGTTAAATTTGTTCGCTAGTTCGAACTTCAAAATTCTTTTAAAAAGCTTGCTTTTGTGCGCTTTAATAACTTTCGCGACGCTCACAGAGCAATTAATTTAATACATGGTTCACTTTTTGCGCACCATCTTTTAGACGTGCGACTTGTACAAAACTCTGCACCACGCACTTTATAGTTGCGTTTGTGGGTGCGTTACTTTTCATTCTTCCGGATGTTTTTGTCTTTTCTTCTATTGCAGATACCTCTCTGTTCTTTATATCATTTATGTCTTAACATATTAGCATTTCTTTATTTTCATATATCCTGTCTGTTCAGATTCTACACTTGTTGTATTTATATTTTGTTATTTTTTTACTGGGCCGATTAACTCAGTATTTTCTTATTCAACGACTTTTGTCTCACTGCTTTACTTTTCCACAGGCTATGACTTTAGTTCAGCCTTTGAGATGTGGGCCTTTGTCACCTGCGTTTCCTTTTTGTTGACTATTATCACTGCATGTCTTTCTGTATTATTAAAGAGTACTACCTAACATTGTACGGTGGTAAAATGAGTGTCATACCACTTTAGTCTTAATAAAATCTTTGTTTTCATCCACGCCCATTTTATGTTTACCTAAACAAAGACCTACCATTTGTTCTTCGCAGCTGCTCTTCCAAGGTGGGCATCGGGGCGTCATTGTTACAGTGTTACTCAGGAACACTACTGAAACCATCCAGATCTACTGCAATTGCCTTGCAGCCGTTCAATTACACCATTCGAGCAATTCCTGGATCGGAGAATGTTCTGCTGACACACTTTCCAGATGCCCTCATGATTTACAGAACCGCTGCGCATTACAGAGTGTACCACCTCTACATTACCTACTATTCAATCGTAGTTTATTTGTATAATTACAGGATTTTGACATTTCGCATTGATATGGATATTTTACCTAACGTTTCGGGATCTATATACATTACATAATTAAGTCGCTACTGCAACAGTGACATGTACGGGAATTGATTCTCATCTAACAATACAATATAAGAAAACATTATTTCCATTTATATTGACTATCAATGACATTTAAGCGCATTAGTATTAACATTACTACTATTAGCTTTCAAGTGTGGAATAAATTTAGATAATTGGAACTTTAAGTTAAAGCTCTATCACGTGAACTTAACAGTTATAAGGAGATAACATTTTAACTACAAATTAACATTATTAGCTTAAATTATTGACAATTTTGCAATTTGACATTATGACTTGGTGACTCTTTTCGGTACTTCATTTTTTATTAATAACAATTGAACTTTTCACGGAGGATATATAAGGGACATTTTTTTTAAAAATATTCCAGTAACATTTTAGTTAGTACCAATCTAGTAACTTAATTAGTTTAGTATAATTTATAAATAATGTGAGATATTTATATATTTATTATGATTGCGCATTATTGGCGCTTGATAGTTTTCACACAGTTAACTTCACATGTTATTATTATCATACCTAGTTAGGCCGTGTTGTTCATTCTTGCAACACATGCTTTGGGATTGTGTCAAATTTCTTCTATTGTGTTACTTTTAAAATGGACTTTGTTTCATTTTGTTACAATTTGTCAATTGACATACATTCATTTTACAATTCAAATTTTTTTTTATTTCTGTTTTATTGTCGTCTTCATTTTTTTTTTCTTCACCATTTCTTTTCATCCTTCTATCCCTTTATTTCATTCCTTCATTGGTATTTCATACCAGTTTGATACATTATTTTGGTGAATCTTTTCATTTGGAATTTGTTTTCTGTTTTCTTCCATACTTCATCCCACACATTAATACTTTCAATTAACTTAATTTTTTAAATGATGTTACAGTAATTGTTCTATGAACTTGATCAACTATATCTTAATACGAAAAAAAACTTCGCTTTTTTTTGTCCCGTGGGAGGAAGGTACTGTTGCGTCCTTTTGGCGCGTGTAATTTAAATGTGGGGGCACATTTGAGTAAGTATATATATAATTCATTATTTGCGCACGGTCGGGGAGATTAGTGGGAAAAAAGGCGCAACGCGGTGCGCGAAGGGATGAAAAGAAAAGGAGAGAGCAATGACGTAGGAGAGACCTGATGGCCATGACCGGGGTCGGTCATGTATTTTTTGTGAACTATTGTTCAAGCTTGCCCAGATATTGGGAAGCCTTCATAAAGTATTCAAAGTCTCCAGAGAGGAGCACAGTTGTATCGGCCAAGGTAGGGCGATATGTGTACATTAATTATATGATATTTTCTCGTCAGTCCTTCTGACGTGTTTCGATCTGGCTGGACCTCAATACGAACCACAGGTCGTATTTCTAGTGGGTTCCAGACGATGCAGAATATTTTGAAGGTTATTATTGCAATTTTTATGGATTACTTCAGAAGCCCCTTCGTGGCGTGTAGGCTCCAATCAAGCCAAGAAGAAATTATTACCATGAAGGTCGGTCACCGTCCTTGAAGGGTCGGTCCTTATTATAAGATGTTGATCAAGCTCATGATTAATAGAAATTGGAAAGAACGAGAACAATATGAACTGTCATATCCCAGAAGTAATCTACGTTGTTGATGCATGCTTATGAATATTACGTTTGAACTTGTACTAACGTCTGTAATAAATTGTCTGCGTCTTCGTCAAGAAAATGGACTCGACTTACATCCTTTTATCAGTTGTGGTCAGTACTTCAGACTACACCCTTGTTTCATAATGTTGAATTTGTGTCGGCCATATATAAGCCCGACTGAAGTTGATAACAGTTAAATTAACTTTATTGACAGTTGTTAACCACGGCATATTATTACAACCCATACACCATGTATGCAGCATAGTCTATAACGACTTCAACGGTGAATAAAGTAGACTCTACATCTACTAGACTCTACAGATTCTTAGGGAGCTAAAGGGTATTGATTGATTAATTGATTGACTGATTGATTGAAAATGTGATTTAATTTTTCTTGGGTAGTCTCGGTAGATTTACTTTAAATAGTGGCTGTAAATTGATTGTATTTAATGCTATTTACTACATTAACATTTTTTGATAATGTAAAGTTACTAAAAAACCATAGGCAAAAACAATATCAATAGAGTTATAATTTCAGACACAGTTTTTTACAAGATTTTGAAAACACACGTTTATTAATTCTTTTTTGTCATCACGATCTCTCGTGGAGCTTCTAGTGATCTCTCACCCTAGGGTTCCGTGGAATCGCGGGTGAGAGACCCTGGCCTAAAGTCACGAAAAATCGACTGTACCTAGATTCAGTCAACAGTCATATTGCTTCTTGTGTGATGTGATTCCCGTATCCAGACACACTTTGAGATTGTATTTCTACATGGGGAAGGTTCATGCATGACAAACAGTCAGGACTCAAAACTAACACTCACCTGAAGTGTTTCATTTAGGGATGTAATGGAGTTTAGAAGGACTTCTGCAATATTTCTAAAGGAGGTGGTGGCCAAAATGCTCTGGCGAATATTCTGGAAAATAGTACAGTACATGAATAATAAGGTGAGTAAATAAATTTATGGACAAGATACAGACTAAATCATTACTAACATTTCTTTTTCTCATCTTATGTTACTTTCTTCAAAGGAAAATAACCACCATGCAAAAATACCGCAAAGACGAAGAGGACAACAACGAGAGAATAAGTTTGTTAAACTAGTCCTACTGGCACAAACAAGAGAAGTACCTTGTTAATGCAGTCACACAGACAACAACGAGAGAAGTAGTTTGTTAAACTAGTCCAACTGGCACAAACAAGAGAAGTACCGTGTTGATGCTGTCACACAGACAACAACGAGAGAAGTAATTTATTAAACTAGTCCAACTGGCACAAACCAGAGAAGTACCGTGTTGATGCAGTCACACAGACAACAACGAGAAAAGTAGTTTGTTAAACTAGTCCAACTGGCACAAACAAGAGAAGTACCGTGTTGATGCAGTCACACAGACAACAACGAGAGAAGTAGTTTGTTAAACTAGTCCAACTGGCACAAACAAGAGAAGTACCGTGTTGATGCAGTCACACAGACAACAACGAGAGAAGTAGTTTGTTAAACTAGTCCAACTGGCACAAACAAGAGAAGTACCGTGTTGATGCAGTCACACAGACAACAACGAGAGAAGTAGTTTGTTAAACTAGTCCAACTGGCACAAACAAGAGAAGTACCGTGTTGATGCAGTCACACAGACAACAACGAGTGAAGCATATAGTTAAACAAGTCATTCAGACAATACAGAGAGAAACATGTAGTTACACTAGTTACATTTAAAACAACGGGGTAAGTACTTTGTTAAAACTAGTAAAATTGTCAACAATGAGGGACGTAGCTGGTTAAATAGTCACATTGACAACTTTGAAAGAGATACTTTGTTTACATAATCACACTGACAAGAATGGGAGCAGTACCATTTATGATAGGAAACTCTATACAAAGCGTTACAACGAGGGGCAATCTGATTAGCAGAAGTGAACCTTTCGTCGGATAGTTGTTTTGGCCCTTTATCGTCTTTAAACTCTGAGATTGGAGGGCCAAATTGTGTCATGACTCCCAAGTGTTCTCTTCATGACGGCTTTTCCCACATTCCATGACAATTGAACCCACTCCACCATGGCTGTGACTTTCAACTTCAATGCTGGTTTTATCCATGTGCCAGCTTTAGACGATTGTGAAAGTAACTATTATGTTGTACATAAACGATTGTCCTAAATGTCATAGCACGTAGCGGCTGCTCCACAGCCAACACGATGCCCTTTCTGCCGTTTTACAGAGCCTCTTAAGTATTCTAGTTCTTGACTCTTCTTTCACACCCAATATTTGCTGTAGATCATACATTAATGCAGCCACTAGACCTCTTGCACCTACCTCTACAGCTGTGACTTTTGCTGTAAACCTGTCATGTCTCAAGTCCATGAACAGATCATTATACCTGGCCAATTTGAAGGAGTCTTGCTCGTGTAATCCGGATTCAAATGGCACTGCCAGCTGAATTGTTCAAATCTAGTGCAAAAATGAAGAGTGTAGTACTTTATATGATCGTCTGCAAGCTCTCCTAATGATTTCCGGGTATCTGGCAGTCATTTTCAAAGTCAAGAATAGATGGTAAACTGATATGTGGTGTAAGATGTGCTGATTTTCCTGCTCTTAGAAGGTATGTATTTACGGTACCCGGACTGATTTTGCTGTTCGCATTCACCCTTGCCAGTTCTGTTTTAGTATCCACCGCATTTAGTACTCTGTTGTGGCACCATGTGTGTTGCTCTTGACTAGTGACAGCTTGTAAACTGATTGCACATGATCCTGTGATTGCTTCTCTTTTCATTCGGGGCACTGAGCATCATCGGATTTTTCCATCTCACAAGGTTTCCTGACGATGGCAGAAGAACATACGTACATTGATCTGTTAATGAAGCTGACTTTAGAATGCTGTGACGATATTTTGTTTTTTTTTCATTTTACGCTTCTTCTTTTTCTCCTATATGAACCATTTATTTCTTCTTTTTACGCACATAAATCTGTACCCCCGTCACTTCTTAGATTTGTGACCTGTTCTATGCTGTAATCGTGTCATTTCATGGCTAATTGACACCCCCTTGCACATTAATTTTAATCGCTGAGCGAGTGAACCCAGACAGGCAAGAAACGATGGACGTAAATTGATTGTTGACTGTTTACGTAACTCATTTCCGTCCACCCAGACATAAAGGTTAAACACACGTGGTGTTGACCGATCATCGCATTAATACTGCGTCTTACTACAAGGGAAGACCAAACTGTTGTCTGTGAAAACGTTTGTGGTCAGCGAATGTCAGCGATTATCCGTTTGGTGAACGAATTCAAGCACGGGTAATAATTGCATAAGCTCTTCCGTCCAGAAGTTTGTGTTGTAATTTTTACAAAGAAACCGGTCTAACGAGACAAATTAGCGAGGACAATATCTTACAAGTCTGATTTGAAAGGTTACCTAAGAGTAAACGGAAGGAGGTCATGTGTCAAAATTTTAAAATAACATTTTAAAACACAGGGGGGAAAGTAATAACTAACGCCCTGACCCACTTCATTCTTTCTCATGCATTGGATCAAATTAGAGCAGGAAATATACATTTGTTGTGAGTGGAAGTTTTGTCGGAAACGCCACGTAGAACCTTGGAGCGAAACGTGAAATATAACCTAGCAAATTCGGAGGCTAAAACATACTGCATTGCAACATCAAAGTAGCAACTTCATGAGCCAGAGAGAATAAGATAGGATTCCAGATCACAAGACCGGACAAAATACGTGGGCATCTTGGAGACTCAAAAATAAAACACGACTCTATAAATATATAATGATTGGAGACCTAGGAATCGGAGCACCCACCATAAGAGGGATTCTAAAATTACCCCAGATCAAGTGTTCGAAGTATCCAAGCAAGTTGTCGTGTCTATTCTAAAACTGTGTACGAAGATTGTATTTCCAAAATTAGGGTAAGCTGTAACTTATATTTTACAATTTGTATTTGACATGTTTGTACTTCCTAGTGGTTATAAGGAGGCTGGCAACCTCAGCATATGAAAATAGTATATTCATAAACCAGTACATCAAGCGGTGGTGATTGCTTCATGCTGTTTCTCACAGGGAAAAAAACCCACAGACTCTCAATGGAGCAGGGTGTGAGTGATGATTACATCAGATGTGCATAGTTAATATTATCATTTTGTGAGTTATTTGTAAATTTAACCATGTTCATTCAGGTACAAGCCATTGCACTTGCTGCTGTCCGGTCCAGTCACCATAAAATTTAATGGTTATTTCTCATCATATTTCCTGAGTTATAATGCATAATTCCGGAAGATAAAATTTGTGAGAGACAAAAACTGGTGGACGGACAGCGGGAAAGGTGCCTGATTAATATCAGAAAAAGACTCAGCAGATGTGCTTCTTCCTTTTACTCCCTCTAAAGTTACGAATCTGCAAGACTATTCGTGGTACGGGGCAACAATACTATTTGTTGTACGATTCAAGGCTAAGAATCTGTAATTCAGACATGTTGTTGACACTAGACGGCTACGTTCGACGTGTCTGTGGAGATATTCGCATTGTCACCAGGAGAGGTTACCCTCTGCACCATCGCTTGGAACGTGCCCTTGTCACAGAAAACGGACTGACGAAACAGCAGTAGCCGCTTTCAGAGATTTAGCAAGTCATACTTGTAGGAGGCCATCATGCTATGAACGCTGTACAAGTTCATCTTTTTTGTTCAAACCGAATCAATTTCCACCATAACTTCAATAATGACAACATTTCTTTTCTACATCACCCATATTAATTTTATTTCTGCTAAAATAATTGATCAGTACATCTGTTACACGTTATGTTACATAGCCCTAATTGATTCGGTTATTACAGAGGGAAGTGCACACATATGAATCAGTATTTAAAAAATATCTATATAGAGCTAATAAGAAGAATTTTACTGTTAATTAAGTTAGGCGCTTGAACGAGGTAAATTATAATACATCTCTTCACAAAAGACGGCGGGCAGATACTAAGATAACTTTGGTAAGACACATTCAACATTGTTCTTGACTTCTGAATATCTTGTGATGACTCCCTCAAGGTAGAAGCATCATCGTTCTTCTATTTGCATCTCTGCCAAGAGAAATCTTGTGCAAAGGTAAACACATTTGAAGACCCACATTCGATACACTAGGTTTTCGCTGTTGTTAAACCATCACTGCCGAGAAGGGGAGGCAATCCGTGACAGAGGCGCTAAATGCTGTATATCACTCCGTATCAAGTACCCTGGCAGGGCTTTATTCCATATAGTCTACTGGCCTTTTTGGGCTTGCTGCACTGCTGTTTGCATCCTCTTGTCCTGCTAAGCGTCTTGGATTTCCCGAATTAACATATCTCTTCATTCTTTCTTTGATGCCTTGGACCATCGGCAGATGTCACCATGACAACATTCATTTTTACCAGTCTGCGTGTATCCGATTTCCTCATTGATCTTGAGAGCTTCTTGTGCAGTACCAACAGACTAATTCACTTTCCACTTTTTTATAGTTTGAAGTGTGGGCTGAATTGACTCAACAACTTCATATGCTGATTCATACTACTTCATTGCAAGTTTTGCCTTTTCAGCTTTGTAAGTCTAAAGAAGTAATTTGTGGGTTAAGTTGGAGATAGATGAACATAAAAATGATTGAAAGAATATTACTACGATTACTGTTATAATATGTAAGTGTTGAGTGTTACTCAAGAGTTAATGTAGGATTTAACATGAGTTGATATTGAGCTCGTATAAATAGTGCAGATAATGAGGAGGAATGAACGTGTTGTAAGATTTGTGGAGCTGGATTTTGAATCTTGAACGGGACGAGTAGTGTTGTGATATGAATTGTACTTTGTGGTTAAGAACTTAAGACTGAAGCTTCCTACGGCCCATTCGTAGTATACAGTGGTTATATCAAGTACCACTGGATTGTATTTTGAACCATTTGTTGGATTGTATTTTGATCCAATGTTTGGACTGTATTTTGAATAGCCAGGAGTCGTTCGCCTTGTATAGAATACATTAAGCAGTAGTTTGGGACTGTGCACAAGTCTTGTTCACTAATTATCGTCAAATGTCCCGTACATCCTGGGGAAGGAACCTGTCTTCCTACAAGGCGCTTCAACCGAGTGGTGGATGATTGAATGGCCTCTAGATATAGAGGTTAGCTGTGAATACTGAATAATCAGCCTTGAACTAAAACAGGTGATTGTAACTGGGGGCAAGGTGGGACAGTTGCGGGGGACAGCTGTCTGTATCAAAACCTCTGAAGCTTTATGGTGTGACAACCAGTGAGATGGAGGTGCTTTGACATCCCCCCCCCCCCACTGCCTTGTGAGTTTGACTTTTTAGTCAACGGCACGCGGAGACAACCGTACACAAACCGACGGAAAGCAACGGGACACTACCGTCATATTATCCCTTGTTCAATCATGAATCAAAACAACTTCCTAGTAAACGACAACGACGTTAAGGGAGATTACAGAGGAATCACCTCGTCCGACAGGGAGATGTGCTACAAGTGAAACCCGATCGTCATCAAGCTACTGTTAGCAAAGATAGAATTAAAGATAACTTAAACATAGGAACTTGACATGTCAGGACACTGATGCAGACTGACAAATTAGATAACATGAAGATGGAAAATGTAAAGAATGAATGTTGTTAAAGGTCTTTTCTATAACAGCAGTTCTGTAAAAAGTAACTTTTCACAACAGGCCACACAAGCCATCACTTCTGTTACTGTGTGAATGTTTGTTTGAGGTGGGGGGTGGTGTGTACTGTCTCCGAAGTCAGTATGGTCGGGCTTACAGGTGGCCGACAACTTGTAATATGCATATAACGGGCGAATGTCGTGAGTTCTTTGAGTAAGTATATGTCGCATAGAGATTTATGATCAAAAAATTTTCTATATTCTTTTCTTTTCTACCCGTGTCCTCTACTGTATTATCGCTCTTTTATCCTTTTCCTGTTTTTCGCATTCGTTCGTTTGCGACAAAATATATTTTCCCATTCTGACTTTGCCGTTTCTTTTCTCATACTAGTAACGCATTTTGTTGCGTAATATGTCAGTCCCGGGATGTGTGCGAAATACTGTGAGAATTCGTCTTGTCAGACATAGAGAGCAGACATTTGTCTAGAGTTTCATCTGAAACGAGTTTTCTTCGGCTAAGCTTCTCGGCGTGAGGTGTGGAAACTGGCATCTGCATCGCTCAGAAATGAGACATGTTGGCGTGAGGTGTGAAGACGCGTTTTGGCAGTTATGGCCAGCGTCTAAGGGAATGGGAAGTGTTAAGAGGAGAGGGGGAGACGGGTTTTTTTTTAAATAGCGCGCATCCTTTACCGTTTTCATATATCTACCCTAGTAGCTTAGACTATTCATTCATACTCCTAGTTGCAGTAGACGTGATCGCTTCGTTCTAGATACTTATATTTATAAGTGAAACTCTTAGTTTCGTTGTGATACCCGTAGTTCTGTTTGGAGGTAAATATTATATATATATATATATATATATATATATATATATATAAAATATATATATATATATATATATATATATATATATATATATATAAATATATATATATATATATATATATATATATAATATATATATATATATATATATATATATATATATATATATATATATATATATATATATATATATATATATATATATATATATATATATAGTAGTATTGAGTGACTCAGTGATAACCGCTTATTTCATTTTACTAGTTAGATTTCTGTGCAGAGAGATTAAATTTATAAGTCTGTTATATTCTCTAGATGACGTGTTTCAGTGGAAAGCAGAATAAACTATAAATTCTAGCTTAAACTCATGCAGCTATAAATAAATTTTTTTAAATTGCTAGTAATCAGTCGAGAATATTTTAAACTAACTTATAACTGCACTGATTCATCATTGAGTATTGACGAAATACGCATGTATTTCTAATTCATGATGATTGATTTTATTAATATAACTTATTTCACGGAAATTTAAACGATAAGACCAGCTCTACGCTTGCAATTTATAATGTAAGTTATAACCGAGGAATAGTATGTATAAGTATTTTATATGTTGTTTTCCCTTTATTCAGTGAAACTGGGGTAGCCCAACTTTGCCAGCGTTTAAGTACTGAGAAATATCTGTGAAGAACAAAAACATGTTTTTCTTAAAGATTTGGGTGTATAAAGTAAAACCCGTCTGGCATTGCGTTGGCATCCAGAACGACAGAGTACCAATTACATGAACATTAAGATTAAATGAAGTAACGGGCCTATCGAGCCAGACTTAATTCTTCCTGAGAAAAACCTCAAGTACATTTCAGCCCGTGTGGCAAGTAAAATGTGACAATCAATAACCTTTCCGACATTGTTGACAAATTGTGGTGTGACCAAGAATTTTACCTTTGATCGAAGTTACAAACCTGACATGTTTCCTAAGTAATGGAAACCTCGTGATTCTGACACTGTGAGCCCGCTTAAAACTAATTCTTACCTCGTGATTCAAGTGACACTAACCTTAGTCTGAAAAATACTCGCATGAAGAGGACGCTCCCCGGAACATTGGATGAACCCAAAATCTGCAGAGCTGGGATCCGCTTCATTAAAAGAAAGACAGATTAAAGTGCGTGGGTGTCCTAAAGTTTGCGCCAGACGGCGAACAACAGCGCGATTGTAGGTAAGAATGTATGTCAGGGACCTGATGAATGAACATAGAGAAAGCAGGAACGAGTGACTCTTTTATGGTATACCAAACTTCACCCACTTTGTATTTCTTTATGCAAGTGTTTTGTTGCTAACAATATTTTCCTTAGGATAGATTAGAGTATCAAAGTCTGTTCATACCTTTAAAGGGAAAGCTTAGACTACAGCATATGTATCTGTGACTCTTTTGGGGCTATCACTTTTATTCTAACAGGACTGTGGGCTATACATCGGGGGAAAAGATCATACCAATGGGTCTATAATTCTTGTAGCAATTCATTGACTTTATGACTATTTGTATATGTTTGATGTACTTTTATGTGTGGTGGTGGAATTTTATTATGATAATTAAAATTCACATAAACTTATTCCAGTGTGTCTGTCAGTTCGTTCCCAATTATCTATATTTCCATTGTCATAGTTTCACGTCTGTGTGTCTATTGTAGTCACTTATGTGTGTGATTATGTAAGGGATATATATATATATATTAATATATATTATACTAGACAGTCTGACAAATCTTAATCTGTTGTAGATGATAGGATGACTGCGAGAAATCATGTCGAGGGTCAGAGACCGACTCTAATATATTTCCCCCATCTCACTCGTGAAATCTATTTCTGTTTTATCATCTCCCACTGAGCTATCACTTGTTTCTATTGCTATTCAGAAGGGACCAAATCAAGTCTTAATTCACCTATCGCAAATCTACGACAGTATACATTCTGCAATCACCCACACCGCAGTAACGTTGGGTCAGGAAACAGTGGAACTAATTTTTAACTTATAGACAGTTTATTAACACAGCAACATCGACGTCAGGGACAGCACACTTCACAGGTTACAACAGATACAAAATCCATGGCAAATAGGTTGCAGAACACAGTAAATCATAATATCATAAATATCCAGAGATTGGTTGCGTACACCGCAACTCGCAATACAGTTCATTAGAAAATATCTCAATATCCAGAGATCTGTTGCATACATCGCAACTTACAAACATTGTAATCACATCGAAAATCCTTCATGGAAAACAGGTTTACATAAATATCCTTATAAATGATGATGATGGTGGCCGGTATAATCCATGGCCTCTAGAATAAGATCCGTATCAAAACTCCCACTGGTTGCTTACACAGCAACTCACTATATATCCAGTTAACAGGGGAAATCCATCATAAGAAATATTAATAATAATGATGGCCGGTACAATCCATGGCCTCAAGAATATGTATCTCAAATTCTCCCCTTCAAATAACACACACTAGACGCACTGACAAGACAGACCATCCTGTCTTGAAGCTCTACCAGTTACTTAACGACCGAGATTACAGTCTCAGTACAACTCAGTGAATTCGCTCATGCGCGAACTCACTGCTTGACGTGAGCTCAGCTCATCCGTCTCTCCCCCCACCATTTCATAGAACATTCGAACAGTTTCTTTTATATTTAAAAAAAAAAACTGACACATTCTCAGATTGAGCCATGTTCCAAAATTACAGAGCACAAAGCCCCCAACTAAAAAAATCATCTCATCACTAAGAGCGTGCTTACAACCGTGTTGTTAAAGTCAGTTTTATAAGCAAGGGGATTTAAACATTAATATTTTTGCATGTCAGGTCAGATTTTGTTATCTCCCTTGATTTATTACTTGCGCGTTTAAAATTATTTGATCGAGATTTTTTCTCGAATATCGTTCGAGATCTTTCCAGAAGGTTCTCGTGTGAGCTCAACTCACGTCTCGCGTTTATCCGCGCATGCGTGATTGTTGGGCGGGACTGGGTTACGGTAATACCGTGACAGTCGTAGCTTGGTTTTTGGCCGTGAAGGAGCTCCGCCATGTTTTTCTGACTGTGTGTACGGGGAAGATAGTTTTTGTGTGATTAAAATGTTGGAGGTTCCCCTGATATACATTTTTAAAGCCGAGGATTGATGGCTTATATTTATGTGGCTTATTCCTGATGTTATCAGAGAAGGTAAATAGAACATTTATATTATTTGACGCCAGGGACTCATTCGGCGTATTCCTATTGTTATCAAAGAAGGTAAAGAGAACACTGAGATATTATTAGCACTGCGATGACTGCAGTTTGCTTAGAGGAGCCATTGAGATATTATTAGCACTGCGATGACTGCAGTTTGCTTAGAGGAGCCATTGCGATATTATTAGCACTGCGATGCTTGCAGTTTGCTTAGAGGAGCCATTGAGATATTATTAGCACTGCGATACCTGCAGTTTGCTTAGAAGAGTCATTGAGATTTATTAGCACTGCGATGACTGCAGTTTGCTTAGAGGAGCCATTGAGATATTATTAGCACTGCGATGACTGCAGTTTGCTTAGAGGAGCCATTGAGATATTATTAGCACTGCGATGACTGCAGTTTGCTTAGAGGAGCCATTGAGATATTATTAGCACTGCGATGCTTGCAGTTTGCTTAGAGGAGCCATTGAGATATTATTAGCACTGCGATACCTGCAGTTTGCTTAGAAGAGTCATTGATCTATTGGATGTATATAACTATTGTGATTTACATGATGTGCCTAAACAGTGTCCTATTGACAGTGTATCAGTGATGTCCTTGTTACTGTGGAGAAATAAATCGTAAACAACTGTACCACAGCCGTTTCAACATTTCCTGAATATCATATGTACTTTTGGTGTGTGTGTGTGTGTGTGGGTGTGTGTGTGTGTGTGTTTTTGTGTGTGATCATCACTGTCTTACATTAGGACTACACGCATTCTCGACTATTGACTTGTCTACACACTCACACACCATGTCGGCCACCTGTAAGCCCGACCTGCTGATTGTCCTTCATCAGCGCAACTAATATAGACATATCTATACACACTATTACACGTGTTGTCCAAAAAATCAGACCTGTACATAAAAAATCCTTAACACTTAACTCTTACTCAAAATATGACTTAACAAATGTATATGTATTAGGGCTATGTGAAAGCGTTATACCTGAAAAGGCGAATTGTATTAAGATAGTTACAGAATAATTTACTCTGGAGGAAGTAAACATGAAAGAGAAGTAGGCATAATAGTGGATGCAGAAAGGGCAAGAACAGTAAACGGATTTTGGGCAATATAAGATCGAGTCCTTTTAGTTAAACTGAATGGCAGACGAATATATATCAATTTTATACAAATATATGCTCCAGCAGCAGATTGTACAGAAGAAGAAATAGACACATTTTACAATGAACTGGATATGGCAATGATAGTGTAAATTTCATGAGACAACTGTTTTACTTGGAGACTTCAATGCAGAGGTTGGAAATGAAAAAGTTGATGATGCGACTGGTGTTTGTGGCCTGGGAGAAAGACATGAGAGAGGTGACAGACTGACAGAGTAGTCAAGAACGCATTATATGATAGTAGGAAACACCTGGTTTAAGCAACATCCTAGACTCCTTTGGACGTGGACAAATCCAGGGAACAACGTTC
Source organism: Oreohelix idahoensis (assembly GCA_024509875.1). Classification (NCBI taxonomy): domain Eukaryota; kingdom Metazoa; phylum Mollusca; class Gastropoda; order Stylommatophora; family Oreohelicidae; genus Oreohelix; species Oreohelix idahoensis. The sequence goes on along the minus strand of JAMPIV010019878.1, from coordinate 238,858 downwards.
ATAATCAGATTTATTACATACTAATATGCAAGAGATTTAGAAACAGTTTGAAATCTGCGAAAACTAGGCAACGAGCAGACTGTAGCAGCGACCATGTATCAGTGATAGGAGCACTTAGGATGAAATTGAAGAAAGTAAAGCGAGCTTCAAACAACATCAAGTTAAATATAACCTTACTTATATCAGATAAGAAAATGAGTGAAAGATACCACATTACAATACAGAATAGGCACAATGCAATAGAAAAAATACAGAGTATAGATGAACAGTGGGAAATTCCAAAGGAATCAATCCATCAAACATTAAAAGAAATCTTACCAGAAGTAAAGAGGACTGCAAAGAAGAAGTGGATGACAGATGAACTTTTACAACTGATGGATGCAAGAAGGAAGAAGAAGCAAGACAATGAAGAATATGATAGACTAAATAAGGAAATAGTCAACGGATGTAAAACAGCAAAAGAAATACTGCTACATCATAAGTGCGAAACAAGGGAGCTTGAAGTACAGAATAGAAAAGACACAAAATCTATGTACGAGCAAATAAATGAGTTAACAGGCAGAAGGACACAAACAATCACTGGCTGTGTGAAATCAAATGAAGGAACATTGTTAATAGGTCATGAGAACATGATCGAAAGGTGGACAGAATACGTCAAGGAGCTGTATGATGATGAAAGACCAGATTGAACGACCAGACAGTTGTGAAGGACCTCCAATACTTGTGACAGAAGTAGAGGATTGTCATGCGCAACATGAAGAAAGACAAAGCGCCTGAACCAGATAATGTAACAGTATAGGAAATGAAGTTTTGAGATAATTTGGAGTAGAAGTGATAACAGAACGCTTAAATTGCATCTACAACAGTGGTCAAATTCATAATGACCTGCTAAAATCCATATTCATAGCTTGACCAAAGAAACCTGGAGCTACGGAATGTGAAGAACATCGCACCATTAGTCTTATGAGGTATGTGACCAAAATATTAACACAAATTATCATGAGAAGAATGAGAAATAAAATTAAACCAGAAGTCAGTGATGAACAGTGTGGATTTGTAGAAGGTAAAGGCACAAACAATGCTATATATATATTATAAGAACATTAATAAAAAGAGCCAAAAAGGTGAAGACACATCTGTACCTGTGCTTTATAGATTACATTAAGGCACTTGACAAAGTGAAACATGAGGAAGTTGTCAACATGTGAAACAGCATCAACATTGATGGTAAAGACTTGAAGATAATAAAGAACATATACTGGCCACAAACAGAAGCTGTAAGAATTAGCAGCCAAATAGGATTGCTTTAGCAAGTAAAAACAAGTGTCAGACAGGGATGTGTGCTGTCACCGGATCTGTTCAATATGTACAATTAAAATATAATGAGATCTCTAGAGGACATGCCAGGAATATCATTCGGCGGACATATATGAACAACTTGAGATATGCTGTTGATACAGTCTTAATACCAAAAAAGCGAAAAGAAACTGCAGGGAATGGTTGATGCAATAGTGATAGAAAGTGAAACTAAATGCTTTAGCTTTAATAGCAAAAGGACAGAAGTAATGGTCGTCTCAAAGAAAAGGGCTTCACCAGAATGCACTATCAAAGTAAATGGAACCGTTTTAAAACAAGTCAATAAATTCAAGATCCTAGGCACATTAATAACCATGGATGGAAGATGCATCTCAGAAGTGAAGAGCAGAATAGCTCTGACAAAAGCAGCATTCTATAAAATGTAGAGTATTTTATGCAACAATTCTTAGTCATTTGAAGTAAGACAGAGAGTTCTTCATTGTTGTATAAAACCAATCCTGACATATGGGTTTGAGTCACGGACAATTAGTAAACAAGTAGAGAAGTCACTAGAGGCAACAGAGATGTGGTTTAACAGAATGTGCTAACAAACACCATGGACAGCCAAAAAGAGTAATGGGGATGTCCTGAAAGAGGCCAGTGCTCAAAGGAAACATATTTCACAAGTTAGAAAGAAGCAATCCACATTTTTGGGCATGTTATGAGAAGAAGAACGCAGGAATATATCGCAACAACAGGTAGGATTGAAGGAAAAAGAGACAGGGGAAGACAAAAAGAGCAAATACTGGACAGTTTGACATCCTGGCATGGAAGAAGGTCAACAACAGAATTGATAAATTGTACTGGAGGCAGGAAGCTGTGGAGAGACATGATCTCCTACACCACTAGACACGGTACTTGATGAAGAAGACCCGTAAATATTACCTTTTGTCCTTGCCACCGAATGGCCGTGCTATCATTTCATTGTGTTCTACCTGTTTTCTTCTCTTACACTGTGTCTTCTTATTTTTCTTCCTAACCGTGTTTTCTCTCATATTGAACGCATTTCGTTTTTTTAATTTTGCCTGTTCTTTCCTGGGTAGAGAATACAAACAAACTCAACTAGAAGTAGAAAGATAAACAATGTAAAAAATTGTTAAAATATCCCAGGCACGTATTACGTGCGTGCCAATCTGGTACCCATACTGCTTGTGTTGACACTCGGAAAATAAACACGAATTGCCGGCAGGAGAGTTACATAACTCACCAGGGGATGGGCACTCGTGTTTGTCAACATTCATAATAACAAATTAAACGGAAGGTTTGTTATGAAGTACAGACATGAGTCATCTAAAAGTGGAAGTGCCCATTCCTTTTATGGGATGCGTTTGAAATTACCGGTGTCTGCAAAATTTTATGAGAGAAGGGAAGAGACGATATACTAAAGTCAAACGGTTGGATTTGCTTGGTCTAGCTAAAATATATTAAAATAGGCTGTATTTGATTGGAGATCCTCGCAGCGCAGAAAGCTTACAGAGCGTAGGCGCAAGGCCCCATATAAATTTAAAATATTTTCTGAATCATGTACTGTCTTTGTTTGTGTCAAGATGACACCTTCAGACTAGCCAGAGCGGAAGAAATATAGGATTTCGTTAACAAGGAGTGGATCAAGTATTGAGGATCTATTGAAATTAACCAGAAAGAAAACTCGACGTTATAATATTTGAAACCATTAACTCATGGGAACCTGTAACAGGGAATTCTTCTTCTGTGATCCACTGTCACTGAGCGTCAGCTCTTGGTGCACCACTCAACAGGGAATAGTTGGATTATCAATCAAGTAATTCTCGACTACCTTTAAGACGGCTCCAAAGCTTGGGCCTGACATTATTCGGAACTCTTTTTGTGCCTTACGTCTGAATAGAAACCATTATACTGGGTGAGTTTAAACATAAATTTAATCATTTTATATTTTACATTCGAAATGTTTACCCACTAGTGGCTGTATATGTTCATACGAGACTGGCAACCACAGCATATTAAAATGATGGAGTCATAAACCACCACAGCAAGCGCTGGTGACTGTTTCTTGCCGGCTGTCTCACGCGAAAGCTAAAGCAGAGTTCGCCTCAGGCTGCAAATGGATCGATGATGATGACATAACAGTGTACATATTTATTATATTACACTTTTAATAAGTACGCGTATATGCATATTTAAACATGTTTAAACGAGATAAAAGTCGTTTTCCCTTGTCCAAATAAATTTTTTCCCCGTCAGATTACTTGAATTGACGATGACTTTCATCCTATCCACTGAGTTTACCATTGCTGCGAAAGAATGGAAGTGTTGGTGGAAAGAACGGCGGGGAAGGCGGCAGACTAAGTGATAGGAAACAAATACTTAGTAGAGACATTTGTTTTCTCTAACGCCTGCGGTACAAGTTGGAAATACGAGAAGTGATACCAGTTGGAGATATCAGTGTGTGATACCAGTGTGACCGTACGTCCGCCACTACTAGCATTCATCCATGCAAAGACCCAAGTATAACTTATTGTAAATTACTATTTTTGAATGAAACAGATAATAGATGTATAACTAAAGATCAAGTATAAAATAATGTAAAAAAACTAACATTTTGATGGAAACAGACTATAAATCTTAACTAAAATAAAAAAGACATAGTAATAAATTATAGGTTAGGTTAGCTGGGGTCACATGATGTTCTTGGCCAATGAATAGGCTGAGTTGAGCTGGCCAACGCTATCTGCCGGCGAAATTCTACGGAGAGTTTAGTTTGGAACATGTCCTGAAATAAGGCAGACGTAGCTTTTTTGTGTTAGAGACCAGATTCAGTAGAGCGATGCAGTGAGATGTCATTACATACGAACTCCATTTTGTAGTTGAAGGTTCAACAGGATGTTCAGAGTACAGAATGTATCTATGTATGAGTTGATACATAGCTATGTGTTTTTCAGACAAATTGTGGAATTATGTAAGTACTCAACAATGTTTTACATGCTCCCCTCTTGCTTCGCCTTACATTGAGAAACAGTAGTTTTCGCCCTAAGTATAGAAACGCACAGTTGAAAGCAAAAAGATAAGCAAATTGACGGAAACAAAACAAAAAGGGAGAAAAGAGAACATAAACTATTATAGCACGTTTCACTAGCTTTGCCCAACTTCAAAATGCTATGTCTCAGCGAATATATAACGCATGTAAGTGAAATTTTGTGTGTGAATTTGAAATGGTATAGACCCTATGAATTAAATTTTTCATTAAAATGCGGCCATTGGTTTCAATTTTCGTTTCTTTGCGATATAATATAAAATCCTACTTGCCATCACACATCACACGCACACATATTGAAATGTCTACAGTAAATAATACGACCTCATTTGCACATTTTTGGTTTATCAAGCAATTGGCATGATTTTTGAGTGAAATTGCGTGAAATCGCACTTCTTGAACATAAAACAGTTTATATCCGGTGCAACGCACACATTGTCAATCAGAGGTGTGTCTACAAAAATTATTGTGTGGTTAAGAAGGAAAAATGAGTCTGCGAGTACATTTTATGACATTACAGCAAATCACAAATAGGATTTTTAAGTATTTTTGCAATGAAGCTACTCGAGGAAAACTATATCATTCTATTTCAAACCCACAAAAGAGGACTATTCACGCCTTGGGGATAAGCAAACGATCATTGCACCGCTGGATAGCGACATCTGAAATGTCTAATTCCAGTGTTTTACACACGAAAATTAGGCCAAGAGTGGTGGATAATTTTGACAGAGAATTGATCCGCAGAGAAATTTGCAATATGTTTCACAATAATGAGGCAGTGACTTTAAGGAAATTGAAAATTTGGTTAAGAAAGAATAATGACATTGATATTTCCAAATCTACGCTATGGAGGACTATTAGGAGTTTGGGATTCACTTTTAGAAAATATGTTGGTGGTAGAAACCTTATTTGTGAGAAGCCTCATATAGTTGCAATGAGAAGCAAATATTTACGCGAGGTCAGAGAAATGAGAAGAGATTGTTATGATTTTGTGTATTTAGATGAAACTTGGATCAATGCGCACCACAGTAATGAACGAGAATGGCAATCATCTGATGAACAACTAAGAGACTAGTACCAAGCAGCAAAGGACAGCGCCTAATAATTGCACATGCAGGAAGCAGCCATCATGGGCTTCTAAATAATACTGAACTCATATTTGTTTCAAAATCCACAGATAATAGGGATTATCATACAGAGATGAATGGCAAGATATTTCAAGATTGGATTGTGAATCATGTACTTCCTTCATTGGATAGACCGTCGTGTTTGATAATGGACAATGCTTCATATCACAACGTTGTGGCACCAGAAGATAAAGTTCCTAATTCATCAAGTACTAAAGATGTAATAAAGATTTGGCTGACCAAAAACAACATTCCATTCAACGAAATGTCCCTGAAGCCTGAATTACTTGAAATTGTAAAAAATACACAGCATACAAAGATATTTCACATAGACAAGGCAATCCATGAACATGGTCACAGATGTTTAAGATTGCCTCCTTACCATTCTCACTTAAACCCAATAGAATTAGTCTGGGCTAAAATTAAGGAACAGGTAGCAACAGAAAATAGGACGTTCAAATTAAAAGATGTTGAAATACTTACAAAAGCCGCCATCTCGAACATAGCCAGGGATTATTGGAAGAAATGTGAGAACCATGTGTTACAAGAGGAAGAGGAATATTGGACGAATGATGGTTTGTCCTTCATTCAGCCGTGATTGATTATCAATTTCTCAGAGACGTCTGATTATGATTCGGATGAAGTTTAATTTCTTTAAAGATGACCTTACCGTTATTTACAAGCACAGTAGAGGAGAAACTTTCCATTATGATATTTATGAACCGCAAAGTGGTGATACCTATTGAAATAATTAGATCAATGAAGGTCCAGTTTGGTAGCGCATTAAATGTCAATGACAAACAATGTCACGAGTATCATCCATGCAGATCATTTAAGAAATAATCTTCAACAGGTATTCATATGCAAACGTGATGGCCACATTATTGTAATAGTAGACACGCCTATGCCTATTCAATTCACAGAATCTGTGACTGAAGTGGTAAAATTTCTTTTTTCGATACACAATAATTAGTATGCCGACAAAGATCAAAGGATTTCATCCGTTTGTGGGAACTGGACAAGATGCACAGATATAAAGTATATATTTGTTGGGTCTAACCCAATATAACATCGTATGCAAAAAATGGCATTAATACGTTAGACGGTTAATCAGATAATTACATTTGAAGTTGGGCAAAGCTAGTGAAACGTGCTATAATTGGAACTGAACACCAAGAAGAAATAATGAAACTGGAAAGAAATAACTCATTGAGGCATAAATTGGTTGAGATCATGAAAATTGAAACGGTGCCTATGTTACTAAGAAAGTGGCAACCTTTTACATAATGTACATAATTGTATATTTCTGCCTTTGTTGAGTTTCTGATTGTTGAACTGTTATTGGATAAAATAAATTGATCTTGGAAAACAAAAATGCTGTTAAGGAGTTTGGAAAATCTGATTTAACAGTGCAGATGAATGGTCTAGAAAATCATGTATAAGACTCTCAAAACTATAGAACACCAGCAGAAGAAGGACTTGTGATCGAACCTGTCCCCCTAAAAAAAATTAGTGAGGAAATGTCAACCTCTGGCGAGCTTGAAGCCAGCACAAAATCTCTAGTCTCACGTCACTCAATATAAAATAAGGACCACCCGGCTACACCAGCGAGAAACTAGTCTATGGATCAGGAGCTTGTAGTTTACGCTAAATGATTGCCTTTGGCGGGTTGTGAAGATCCTTGCCTAGACGTTAGAAAAGATTACCCTTGCAACTACACCTAGGGCGTACTCTCGCCATAATAATCGGAATTTGACGGAGCGGTCAGCTAAGCAGACCAACATCTGGCGAGATAAGTGATTTTAATCTGGCCAAAACAATAGAAATCACAACCCAAACAAACCACCCCCTGAACTAATTTCAGTTATGAAGAACTGCACATTTTTTTTAATCCATCAACTTCACTTATTCGTTTATTCATATTAAAGAATAATTGATTATTAAAATTGTTAATGTATTTATATATCAATAAGTGATTTCATTATCACAGAGAGAAGTGCACACGTATGAATCAGTTATCTTAAATATACATATACCAGAGCTACCTTAGTTCACAATAGCCTTGAAAAATTCAGCGTTTTGTTTGATTTATGAAATACGAGTATCCTATGAAGACTCCCTAAAATTGAGGTACCGTCCTTCAATTTACAACTCTGCCAAGAATAATCTTCAGCGAAGGTAGATACCTTTATAAACCCTCGTTGCACACTGTACATTTTGGCCATTTTTGGACCATCACTGCTAAGCAGGGAAGATAACCAGTGACAGTCCTGAAGACCACAAGTTCACTACCCATTACTCTAGACATATGTCACTAATCCTGTGACAGTATTCCTCCACAACGTACCTGAAAGAAGAGCATACTTTTATCTTCTTGCAGTACAGGCCATATCAGACAAACCTGGTGCCAGTCCTTACCATTTCCTTATTAACATTTTGATCGTTCTTATTATAGTTTTCACTGTCCCTGCTTATTTTAAATATAAATATGTGGTCATGGCGGTTTAGGGATCAATATGAACTGGAGGCACCATAGAATTAACTTTTTTCTATGAGTGAGCATTGATCTATTATCTGCATTCCTCTGTCTGCTATTTCTATAATCTGCTGAACCGCCCTTGTGTTTTTTAATGAGCCCTTATGCACCCTACCAAGACATTTAACAGGTTCCTCAATAACAGGTTTCGGATTTTTGTACACACGCTAGTAAGCACGCTCTTAGTGATGAGATGATTTTTTATTTGGGGGCTTTGTGCTCTGTATTTTTGTCTTGAACATTGTTCAACCGAGTAGGTGTTAGTCTTTTTTAAAAAAATATGATAAAGAAAGTGTTCGTATGTTCTTAGGGATAGTTTGGGGGAAGAGACGGTTGAGCTGAGCTGTAGTCTCACGCGGTTAATTCGCGCATGAGTTATTTTCACTGAGCTGTACTGAGGGACTGTAATCTCGGGCAGTGTGTTCCTGGCAGGACTTCGAGATGGTTGTATCATCTCGCTAGTGTGTCCAGAAGTTATTATCGAGGGAAATATATTTTTTGGAAGTGAATATTGAGTATATTGTTGTAGGGAAGAGTTTCCTTCCAAGATGTATTGTTCTGAGGCCATGGATTCTACCGGCCAGTATTGTTATTTATATTTCCTATGATGGATTATTGATGTACTGCGTTTGTTACGCAAGCCTTGGATTATGATGGCTTATTGTTGTTCTGCAGTTGTGTTCAAAGCCTTGGACTTACTATACTGGCTTGTTTATGTATAGTACTGATTATTCAAAACTTTGGAGTAGGTCAGCTCAAGTTATGTTACTGTGAACTGCGATGTATGCAGTCCTTTTGAGGGATATTTTTTGCTGTATTACTATAAATGAGAGCTGCTGTGAACTGCAATGTATGCAGTCCTTTTGATTGATATTTTTCCTGTATTGCTATAAATGTGAGCTGCTGGATTCTGCAGCCTATGTACTTCGGATTTTGTACCTGTGACTGAGTTTCTATGGATTTACTTACCTGATGCTTCATGATTATGCTGTGAACCGTTTTGCCATGATGTCTACGTTACCGTATTGTCAATAAAACTGTACAACGTTAAAACTAGTTTCAAGATCTAGCATTACTGTGTTGTGGGTGATTGGCACTGAAAGTACCCATGACATTTGCGTATGTTTATACACATTTACACACCTGTCGGCCAGCTGTAAGCCCGACCTAGGCTGATCGCATTTATCAGCAACCATATTAACATTGTCTTCCTACACCACCTACGTATTTGCAACATATTAATGGTGGCCAGTGTGGGATCGAACCCACGACATTCGCGTTATCAGCACATATTTATGGTGAGCCAGTTTCATGGGGTGCTGTACCAACTACAGATGGAGAATTCTACTGAAGAATATTACCTAACAAGTGTTCAGCAGGATTTACAGTGTTCAGAGTGCTGATTTTTGATGCGCAAGTTGGTCAAGTCAGATGTTTCCAGTTCATGTTTTCTGTGCAAGTTTCAGGTAAACGTCATCCTGTGTCAAGGACCTAAGAAGCTAGGAGATCCTGTTGCCATCAACGTTCTGCTTTAGTGTGATACCCGATGTCCATCATTACTGCTATTGCGGAAGCTGGGAGTTTTTTTCCTTTTCAAGAAAAGTGGTTGTTTATATATAAACTGTACCACTGTTCGTTGTAGTTGAGCCTTCCTCAGAGCTTACACTATTATATTCCTTCTTCTATGTTGTATGTTCTATGTTTGAGTAGGCGGTTAGGTTGGTGACTTACGTTAGGATACATCCCAGTTCATCCAGGGCCTACGTAAGCGTTCTGTAGGGACACTTTTGCAGACTTCCCTCAGTGGAATTCCAGCTTCTGTTAGCTGTAGGATTTTTGAGTCCACTGCGTTTGGTTGTCTGTGACAACTAATTGTTTAGCTGTATCATCAAGTTCTTTCATTGTTGTTATCGTTGTATTTTTTCTGTGCCTTAGTTTGTTGATTAATTTGTTTGTGATTGTCTTCCTCTATCCTGCTATCTTTACTTTATATACAAATTTTTTATTTATACACTGTGCTGTTGCTTGTCTTGTCACTCCTTTTGCAGTGTCATTGCATTCTTTGCAATATTTTTTCTTTAGTTTGCTTTCTTGTTTAGTTGATTCTGCGAACGTGGTCCTTTGTCCTTTATATACTGTCTTTGTCACTCTTGTTCACATTGTCTATTTTTTTTTATGATCGGATAATATTATAATGCATTTTATAAGTAATTAATAACATTATTAATAGTTGGAAAGCTAATTATACAAGTTCTTAACTCTTAGTATCCGGCTGGCCTTCTCAGGAGGCCGATGGACTTTCGCCATTTTACGGCTGGCCTTCTAGAGCGGCCGTAGTCAGTTTAGACTGTTTCCGTGTCAATAGTCACAAATTTAACATTATTTACATACTTTTCTTCCCAAAAAGAGTTCTAATGCCATTTCCGGAGCCCATCGTGTTTGAAAACTGAAAATCGTGTTAAATATTGATCAATTTTGATTACATTTAGTACGTTTCATTACTCCCAAAAAAAATTTTTTTTTTCTGTCTGAGAATGGCTTCGTGTTCAAATGGTCGTTCGAAAAGATTATCAGCTGAACACGCATCACAGCTTATTAAATCATGGATTGATAATGACAGCGATGAATCTTCGAGTAGCCAGCCTACTGATAGTTCAGATGACGCTGAATTTAGCGAAACATTAGCAGATTATGAGGACAAGTGGGCGTGTCCCTTGGTTGGACCTAGTTATAGAACTGGTAGGGGATTGCTAAAAAGGAAAGGTAAATGTCATAAAAACGAAATAGAAGATAGATCTAGATCACAGCTGAGATCGGTAATCACTGAATCTGGTAGGCCTAATGCAGAGCTTCAGAACAACATTACTGAACAGGAGGTTGAATGGAATGAAGTTGATAAGGGTACAACTCAGAATGCATTTCGCTTTGTTCCACCTCAGGGAAGGACTCCTGGTGTGAATCCAGATATTGTCCCCGAAGACTCACCAGCACTTTTTTGCCTCAAAGCCCTTTTTACATAGGAAATATTGGAACAACTTGTTGTGTCTGTCAATGATTATGTTGATCACCTCTGTCAGTCAAAAGCAGCAACAGCGAGCACTGGGTCTGTTTATCGCAACTGGCATCCAATAACACTTCATGAACTTTACAGGTTTTTTTCTGTTATCATAGCCATGGGCATTGTCAAAAAACCAAAAATGAGTGATTACTGGTCTCAGGAGCCTTATATACAGACTCCTTGGTTCAGGCAGATATTTACAAGGGACAGGTTTCAAGCATTGTATCACACAATGTTCCATGTAAGTGATGTTGACGCGCAGGGAAAAGCAAAAATTGAGCCGTTTCTGCAGAAACTCATAACACGATTTCAGGAGGCATTTTATCCCTACAAAGAGCTGTCTTTAGATGAAATGGTGATAGGGTGGAAAGGCAGGTGGGCACATAAAATGTTCAATGCCTCAAAGCCTAAGAAATATCATGTCAAGACCTTCGGCCTTTGTGACAGTAGTACTGGTTACGTTGTCAATTTATTGATTTACTTCGGTGCCAATACATCATACAGTCCTGAGCTAGATGTAAAGAGCCAACAAGCCATCAAAGTCTTTGATACACTGCTAAAACCTTGTGGAAAAGGCCATCATATTTATGCAGATCGTTACTATACAAGTTTTGCATTGCTGCAATATCTTACCGACAACAATCAGTATTTTACTGGAATTGTAAATATAAATCGTAAAAATTTTCCAAAGGCGTTGAAGACTACACAACTGATGCATCTCCAGATGAAATGGTTTCTCGATCTAGAAAGTAAATTTCTTTGTGTAATGTTTAGAGATAAAAAGGCAAAAAAGTCATGCATTCTAGTGTCAAGTTCTGCAACTGTGGAAACCAAAGAAATCACAAATCGTTTCGGCGAAAGAAAGCACAAACCCGCTATGATTGATGACTACAACGAACGAATGAATGGATGTGACAAGGTTGACCAGTGTGTAACAACCTATGGAACATTCAACAGAAGAACCAGAAAGTGGTGGAAGAAAATATTCTTTTGGATTTTTGAAGTTTCCCAGTTGAATGCTTTTGTGTTGTTTGCACTCAGCAGATCAGATAATTCAAAGAAGCTGACCCTACTGCAGTTCAAGAATGAGTTAATTACAGAACTTAGTCGTATTGCTTCTGATATTATCCAGAATATCCCACACAGAGTACCTCATGCAAATCAACACAACAGTCCGTTGAACCGTCTGTGTGGAACCAGACACATTGTTAAAAAATCTACATTTCTGCGCAGGTGCGTCATTTGCTGCACCCCTCAAGTTAGAGTGAGAACATATTTTTATTGTGATGGGTGCACAGATCATCCACACCTTCACCCAAATGACTGGTTTGCCAAATACCATGAGGCAAAGTAGTTTAATTTTAAGAATGACGGGAAAATTTACATTGTATATAGTAAACTTTCAGATTTGGAGTGCATCTTCAAAATGTGCCAACAAATTTTCAATTGTAATAAAAATAGTATTTATAAAAAGGAGGAGCAGCTGAAACTTTTCTACATTATGTGAGTGTACTTTCAAATGGAAGTAGTTTTAGGAGTTTCTGGCTTCAAATTGGATTATTTTTGTGGGTAAGTACAACTCTTTTTCAAATTTTTTAATATTTAAACTTTCCTGCACTCTGTACTGTATAGGCATGTTGCATGTTTAAAATCATTCAACATTTCAGTTAGGTGCATGTCAAAAGGCTTACTTTTCTCCACATTGTAATACATAACATTTTATGTTATCATTATAAATAAATTATTTAATGCAAATTCAGTAACGGTAGTCATGTCTAAATATAGGCTGAAATATTTTTGCGCTGTGTCTGAATATACCAAAAAAGTTCAGATTGTTATAAAAACTTTATTTGTGCTCAAAAACAACTGCAACTTTCCTACATTATGTGAAAATGGCTGTAGTTTAAAATAAAAATAGTTTTATGGATTGAAGTTTACCAGAATTAATTACACATAGTGATAAGTACAAATTGTTTTTCATTTTTTTACATTAAAATGTTTTTTTTCATTCATTAATCTATATATAATCTACTGAACCGATCAGTTAGGTGTATGTCAAAGGAGTTTCATTTCTCTACATTTTGATATATAACACTTGATGTTATCATTATAAATAAAGTATTTAATGCAAAATCAGTACTGGTAGTCATGTCTGTAAATATATGATTAAAATATTTGTGCGCTTTGTCTAAATTACCAAAAAATTTCAAAGTGTTATAAAAACTTTATTTGTGCTCAGAAACAACTGCAACTTTACCACATTATGTGCAAATGGATGCAGTTTAAAATAAAAGTAGTTATATGGGTTGAAGTTTACCAGAATTAATTAATCATAGTGATAAGTACAAATTGTTTTTCATTTTTTTACATACAAAAGTTTTTTTTTCATTCATTAATCTATATGTTGCATGCATATTTAAAACCACTGAACCATTCAATTAGGTGCATGTCAAAGGAGTTTCATTTCTCTACATTCTGATATATAACACTTGATGTTATCATTATAAATAAAGTATTTAATGCAAAATCAGTACTGGTAGTCATGTCTGTTAATATAGGATTAAAATATTTGTGCGCTTTGTCTAAATTACCAAACAATTTCAAATTGTTATAAAAACTTTTTTTTGGCTCAGAAACAACTGCAACTTTACTACATTATGTGCAAATGGATGTAGTTTAAAATAAAAGTAGCTTTAGGAGTTGAAGTTTACCAGAATTAATTACACATGTTGATAAGTACAATTTGATTTGAAATTTTAAAAAGTTTAAAAATTTTCTGCACTCATTACTGTATATGGTGAATGCATGTTTAAAACAACTGAACAATTTAGTTACGTGCGTGATATAGGAGTTTCATTTCTTCACATTTTGATATATAACACTTTATGTTATCTTTATAAATAAATTTTTTAATGCAAAATCTGTAAATGTAGTCATGTCTAAAAATGTACTCTCTGAAATTAGCTCGTAAAAACGTGGTTTTTGAGCTCGTATACTAAGAGTTAAGCAAGGACTTGCCACCCACTGAGTTGGGATAAAGTGAGTTTCTCTAGTATACTTACATAAGAGACATATCTTATAAAATTGGACATAATGTCTAGTTTAGATTATTTCATTAAACAAGGGAAATCCCTTGGTATGACTACTGAGGAAATAAAAGAATTCGCATGTGTTGAATATGACAAGGGCTCAGAAGTTCGAAGAGAGAAAACTTCAACTGGAAATTGAAAAACAGAAAATAGAGGCTGAAGATAAGAAACTTCAAATGCAAATGCAGGCCGAAGAGAGGAAATTTCAAATGGAGGCTGAAGAAAAAAAATTCTGCGGAGTTTCGGTCCTATAGGATATTAACTCCTTTAGCCTATTTTCCATATTTGGCTTTTGAGTTGGTTATTCCTCTCTGTTTTCAGCAATCGAAGCAGCCGTTTGAGCAGGTCAGGACATCTTTTGTGTACACCATATATGATATCATTAGAAAGACAGGAGCTGACTTGCATCGTGCCTTCTGAACAATGATTGCTATCTCTTGCATTGAATTGTTCGATTGTTGTTAAATTCTGCTCCTGATTTACTATGCCGTTGAGAAGCTCGTCTTTGCGACTTTTGGCAATAGATCGTCCTTAGATGTTCTTCCATGTCTTCATTCCCGATGTTTCGTGCTCTCAACCATTTATATCTAGTCACACTGACAATATATAGAGACGTAATTAGCTAATCTGGTCATATTGAGTACAACGAGATAAGCAACTTTTTAAACTAATCGTACTGACAAGGACAAGAGATGTACCTTGTTAAACTAGACACAATGACAACAACGATAGAAGTTCGCTCCATAACAAGTCATATTTAAAATAACAAGAGACGTACCTTGTTAAACTAGTCTCCTTGCAGATGAATGAAACAACCCAACAGATTAAAGGCATCAGTGACCATAGTGTGACGAGTAGGGTGTACGAGGGTGGATGTAGGAAGGTTAGACAACACTTATACACCACTCGTCCTAGCTCACTGTCTAAGGAATAACTCCAACAGCCATATCAATCTCCAACAATATATTATATGAACAATAAATCACAATGGACGCAGGGTCATTACAAATAATGTAGACATCATCAATCCCGAGTATTCTGTAAGCACTCTGCTTCTCGGAATCACTACAAACATCAAATAGACTACTTCATAAACAACTACTGCAACATCCACCCTTCTCTTCTGTACGCTCTTCGCTGTCTCTTGTCTACTGTCTGAACACTCTACTAACTAAACACATGTCTAAACCAACACACTACTCTCTCTGACTGCCCCTCTTCACTCGCACTCACCAAACACATGAAAACCTTCCCCACTCCACCGAGCTTCATTCACGCATGACTAAAGCTAGCAGCTTGCCTTGAGCAATGCTCACAACACTGCTTGTAGCTAAATTAATACAATGCACGAATTCCCCCCTCACAACAACTTACATGACTAATGAAATCCCACTAGAGCATGAGAACATTCACACATGCAAAAAATACCATCAAAACACTCCGTGACACAAAGGACGTGAAAACAAGCAGCACGTCAATTTTTCATGCACACGCCAACATACAACCATACACACAGATACACACGTTTACGCTTAACCTTATTATCGTATTTTCAAACATGAACGAAAAAACTACGAAGCTGAATATCAACCACTGTCTTTATATCTTACATCTGTCTTCCAACTTTTAACATCAGGTTGTTCTGTTTCGTTCACGGTGGTAATATGTTCACCATAAGATGACGCAACATAGAGTAGTCGGCTAAGTGCATCCACCTGAGACCTGGAATATTAACAGTATTTAAACAGTTACATTCAGTGAAGCTTGTTGATACATCGGTTATTGCATCCTCATTCATTCATTCATAACCCTCCACTCCGAAAGGAGCATAGGCCTTCAACGAACACATGCCAAGTCCTCCTGTCACGTGCCATCATCTCAAGTTTTTTTCCACGTTCTCCTCATCATTTTCACCTCTGTTTTCAGCTCCCTTCTCCGTGTGCTTCTTGGTCTACCTCTTCCTCTCTCGCCTTTGGAATTCCAGAACAAGGACAACCTTGTAATGCTATCAACAGTTTTCCTCAGTGTGTGTCCTATCCATCGCCATCGTCGTCTTCTCACCTCTTGTTCCACTGGCTCTTGTTCATTCTTGTCCTCAGTTCCATGTTTGTAACCTTGTCATACCATTTTAATCCCTCTATTCTACGCAAGCACCCATTTATGAAAGTCTGTAGCTTTTTGGTTGTTGCCTTTGTTGTTCTCCGTGTCTCAGAGCCGTACAATAGGACTGACTTCACATTTGAGTTGAAGATTCTTATTTTCGTGTTGGATCCGATTTCTCTTGATCTCCATATGTTTCCCAATGCAATGAAAGCTCCTCTTGCTTTTTGTATTCTTATTTTGATATCACTGTCTGTCCCTCCAACTTTGTCTATATTGCTGCCAAGATATGTGTACGATTCTACATCTTGTATTGGTGCTTCTTCAAGTTCAACTCTGTTATCATTACCTGCATTTATTCTCGTTATCTTTGTCTTTTCCATGTGTATTTTCAGACCCAATTGCTGTGACCTCTCATCGAGTGTTTTCAATTTGCTCAGCTTTTAAGTACCTTAAGAACGAGGTACTGTTTGCACTTGATTTCTAACCAAACCTCATGTTTTATTTTCAATTTTCATTTCGTAGCGGAATGCAAAATGTATAAAAAATAATGGCGTCCGTGCAAAACGGGATGGTTTGGTGTGACATAGCTGAAGCCCTGTGTTATACAGAGACCTGAAGGATAATGATGACGACTTTTGACGTATGAAATAACCCAACGTCTATGGGAGAAGGGGGTGGGGGGTTATTTTGTCACAAGAAGTAGTATTCTGACGAAATCATTATAAATCTGCTAGAAAGAGCTATACTTAGGTTTTGTAGAATCTTTTCAAACATTTGTAATCAGTCCTATGCTGCTGTCTCTTTAGTAAAAAATAATAGTAATGATATATAAGCTCAGTCACGGGCTCAGCTCACAGACCATCTGTATGGATAGCGTCATACCTTTTAATAAACTAATATACTCGGTTTTTTTTTTTTTATAATAAAGACACAACAACTATTGAGATGTATGCGAAATAGAGAAAGGATGATGGAGGAAATAGATAAGAGAAAATAAGAACTCTAATATTTACTCACTCTGCCACAGTTTTGGTCAGCTGAAAGTTACTGTTGCTAACTTTTCCTAGGTACTTTGCCAGTCTATAAGCTACGTCTATACCGTTATCCTAGTAAAATTAAACAGTTAACATTTGAGTAATCTAGAGCGTACACATAGAAAGTAAAATGCACATGAATTTATGGGGCAAAGTTTCTTAACCTGTGGGTTTACGTACCCCGGGGTTGGGGGTCCGTGAGTGGTTATGGTGAGTCCGTGTATATAACCGATAATAGTAAATGTTAAATTCTTAAATACGCTTTTACGTATTCTTTTATAAGGGTTCCATAGACTTCATCGGCCACTCAAAGTAGTCCATGGCACGAAAAGGTTAAGAAACCGTGCTCTTGGAGGGGAGGATAACTGGAAATTCTATGAAAATGACATTGGCATGAACATTTATGACCCCATTACACGACTGTCATGTTTGATAGAATGGCAACAATAGAGAGTGAACTCTGTCATATTTTTATAAGTAATTATCGCAAAGAGAGTATGTTGAGAGCACATCATGGGGCGAAGCAATTTTGATAAAGGTATATTTAGAGGGATTGCTGCGCACCGTGTTGAGCCTCACCAAAACGCTAAAACTAAAGACGTTAGATATTACTAAACACCTTTTCTAGGCATGACGAAATAGAGTCCGTTGCTACTCTTGGTACCTTTGGGAAGTGTCGGCTTATGTGGCTTCGTCCACCAACAATGTGTAGAAATAAAAAGTGTTTATGAGTCCAGATTTTGACTCAAATCAAGTGTAAAATTTAATTCAACATGGAGCAAACCCAGTTCGTCAGAAAACGTGGAATTCCATGGTATGGAATAGGTAAGATAGCCAGAATTATGAATTGCGAGACATTTCAAGGTTAGTAAAACCAACATGTATAGCTATAAACACGTGTAGAGAAAATTACAATATGTCAGAAAGGATTATGAGAAAATATATATTAGCCGATAAAGAAAGAAACGTGCACGAAAGCACAAACCTATAATGTTATGGACATTGATGAAAAAAAAAGAAGAAAATACAATGTTTCTAGAATTTCTAGGAAAGAATAAAGATGATGGACACAGAATTGTATGCAAGAAAAGCACAAATGTATTATTATGAATATAAGAATAAAAATTATAGAAGCATGAAAATGTACCAATAACAAACCGTTGAATTTACGTTGGATCAATGTGGCTCAGGGAAGTCTTGTGTGACAATAAAAAGAAAGTCGTCGAAGGAGAGGTCTTCAGAGAATCTTTGAAAGTTTCAAATTCGTAATTCGTTCAGTTTAAAACAGTTGAGATTTTTGCTGTTGATGTACTCGAGTGGGTATCTAATCAAAGATGAACAATTCTAACTAAGCAGTTGAGCCAGTTTTATAGCAAGTATGAAGAAAATGTATTTACCATGATTAAAGAATAAAAAGGAGACATTGTATTCATCAAGTAAATTTCTCAGTAAAATAGAAATAAAGACAACCGTGGACCCACAAGTGATGCTGGCAGGAGATTATCGATTTTACTCTCAACAGAGTATAACATCAAGATATGATGACTGATTTAAAACATTTTAAACACGGACACGTGTACCATGATAGTTATATAAGCCTCATGTTGCTTCTTATTTATGAAAATAATATTTTAACCGACAACATAGTGAAGTAAACTTGAGACATTTGTATACTTTTTCATCTTTTCAAGCGCAGTGTTAGCATCTTGCCGTTCAAGCACGATTGGCCTACAGTTATGTCTAACTCCGCCTTTGTTGACTGTTACTGGGAGCTGCTCTAGGGTACATACAACTTCAATAAATCTCCTTCGTGTTGTTTGTGCACCACAAAGCGCTCTCAGCAAAATCATAATGTTGCATAACGTCACTTAGAGCGATGACTTAAGCAAATTGGGAACTGTGACGTATGCTTAGTTACAGCGGTCTCTGGTGTGAGTCCTGCGTGTATCCAGACGTTTTGACGTACGTCTAGTTTGACTAGTGAATTTTCCCTGATATGATGGATGATTTAAAGGGACCTTTAGCTTTTCATAACATTAGAACCCCTGAACATTTGTTGTAACTTTTCGTTTGCCAGAACGCATTCCACCGGGACTCATGTAGGATACAGCGACGAGATCAAAGAGACAGACCGAGGGATCTTAGGGGAGACTATCGGCGCTATCAAAGACAGTAGTTTTCCCTGATACGAGACGCAGTTGCTTGCCGCTAATTTCGCGTCTCGGTGTCAATCGAGGAACCGAGCGAACGGGGGAAAGCGAAACGGGCAGCAGCGAGCGGATACGAAGACCAGGGGGCGGCTGCTTCTCTTGATTTGGCGGTCAGATCCCCAAAAGTTCGTGAGATCAAATAAGTTGTCAGGTTTATCATGTCCCACTCAACTTACATTTCATTTTAGCTAAATAGACCATGTAGAACTAGACACGTTATCACTCGCTGGCCAGACCTTTACAGAAGCACTAGCTTTATTGAAATCTTGTTATAGATTTTCCCCTGGATTTTATAAATATTTGCAGTGATTTCTATTTCTGTGCAAAGCGGTAATATATATTGTGTAAAGTGATCAGTGGTCTAGTTCAGTCATTCTATTTAAAGGGATTCTGTGTTAATTTAAATCTATTTAATTAAACCATCTCAAGAGTTCCAGTTTTAAATATAATGATCTATCTATTATATTATTTCAAAAGATAATAGATGCTTAAATTAACTTTTAAAGTCGCGAAGGAATTTATAATTAATAAATTCAGTTAAGTCCTAGTTTTATAGATGTGTGTTTTTAACCACTAGAACTCGCGCAGTGTTTATTAAATACATAATTAAATACGCGAGCATATATATAATAGGCTTAACGGGAAATTCATCGCGCTTTAGAAGGTTATTTGTTTTCGGTATATTACATGTCTTTTTTTTCTTTCATACAGAGTGATCGTAACCTGTGCGATCCCAGCATTAAGAAAGCAATAAAGAAATCAATCTAAGCAAAGCAAAGCATAAACAGTGTGTAGAGTTCCCCTGACGCAGAACTTGTTGAGACTGTGTAAATTTTTAATCTTTGAGGCGATTCTATGTTTGGAATTCCGCTATCTAACTTATAGCAAAGAAAGCACACCCAAAGACAAATTTAACGCACCATCAAACAACTTAAGTCGTAACGGGAAGAAGAACACTGGCCCGAGCTTTGTTAGTTTACTGACACAGAGAGATAATTCATAATTTCCTGAACAGTGATGTGACTAGTTTTCTCACTGGACTTAAACCATACCTCACGGATAAAGTGTACCAGCACGCGTAAGAATTTTATTATCCGCGGCATAGTCAAATAGACCACACCATCCTCACCCCGGTATCAGAGACCGTGCCCTCCCATAGAAACTGTTATTAAGAAAAGAGACACAACTACAGATTCATTTTCCAGCGATTACGGGACCCTTTTATGTGCTGACCGCCTACCCGATAATCTGGGGCTAGAACTTGAACAAACACTCATACATTTAGTTGAGGTGTAACTGCTGTTGTGTTATTCTATGGAGTGCAAGATTTTTTCACAATCGGTAAGTGAGAGCAAGATGAGTGAAGGCCTTTGCTAGCGCGTGTATGAATGACAGGAAATTAATTCTTTTGTGTGACCATTTTGTTAACTTGCTTACCTGGTAACATATATCTTTTCTGTATACCCTACATTGTTCCTTTAAGTGGGATAGTTGATAATTTGTTAACTCTGTTTAAAACCACCTCCTTTCCATTTGCTTAGTAAAGGGAAGAACAGCTGGGAAGAACAGGTTTTTTTTTTCTATCACTTATACCTAACTTGGTAACACCTCTTTCAGAGTAATTAACTTTACTGTTAGGTTAACGTACCCGTGTTCCTGATATTATCTATCTCTGGACTGGGTTTGTCTTTGTCTAATGAGCGGGAAGGGCTTAGTCGATACCAATCTTCTTCACCCCCTCCCAAACTTGTTATTTGCATTTGTGTACTTATGATAATTTATGTAATATCTGATATTTTTAGTGATTGATGTTTAAAGTGAATAAAATCACATAAACTCATTTAGTTCTGTGTGTTGGATATACCCAAAGCCCAACTTTTCCCCTATTCGTTTAATATAGTTTGTATCAACGTCGTGTGTGTGTTTGAAAACACCAAATCGGTGAGCGCGCAGATGCGAGTCTGGAAAACTGGCAAATAATTGTTTGACCAGGAGAGTGAAAGAGAAGATTGAGAGACACGATTTGTCGTAAATAAGTCTGTCTTTACTCTCCTCCAGCACGCTGTGAAGTAACTATTAAATCTCTACATTTTCTATCACTGAGTTTTCCATCATCATTTTCCACTCTAAACCGGACCACTATTTCTACGACTCTTTTCTCTCAAAATAAATTTACGACAATATTTGGCTGGCTCGTCTGGGATAATTTTGAGATACATTTGATGCACACATATTTGTGGGCTGGTTCTGGGATCTTGAGCTACATTTGAGGCAATCGCATAGCCGGGTTAAAGATATTTTGAGTCTGATTTAGTTTGGGGTCTAACTAGGTAGAGTGTGAATGATTTGTCTTTGTGAATTAGGGAAATAAATAAATAATTACACCCCTAGACAAACGTTCTTTAAGTATTTGGGTTGTCCACACAGCATATTTACAGGTTGTTTTCTCTCCACAGCAGTAGAAAGTACAGATAAACAAATATATTTGCTATTTTAATTATCCTCTGGCGGAGATAATTATATTTCTTTCTTTATAAAAGTTGCTGGGATTGCGTGATTGTTTTACAGTCACTAAGGTTTTTGAAGTCAAAAAGAGTTGAGCTTAGCTAAAGACGGATTGTTCTGATTTTTAAAAATTAAGTTAACAACGTCTCATCTCAATAATTGACTTTAGGGACGGAGTTTGTTGTCAGAGATTTAAAATTTAGGGAAATTATTTTTTTCTTTTAAATTGTTTTAATATAAATTTTTCTCTACTGTTAGTAAAAGTAGATTCTTTTCCAGTGTAACTTACCATTTAGTGGCATAGTCGCTTGCGTTTAGAGCCTTAATTGCCAGATAATAGCAGCGATAAGTTTGCACAGTACAGGTAGGAGGTAACACAGGTAAATTTGTACTTGTGTTTTTTTTTCTCGTAGCGGTTCAGAGTTCCTCCCTTTCGCGTTTCTTCTTACTAGTTCTCTAAGCATACTTCATCTTATTCTTTAACAATGGCAGAGAGGATAAAGATGAGGTCCATCTTGAGGCTGGAAGCGAAAGAGGCAGGATTAGATGCAGAAGCTGCAAACGCGTTTATTAACCAGGAATTGGAAATATATGACGCGGAGCAACAGAGAGCCGAAGCTGAGAGGAAGGCGGAGCAACAGAGAGCAGAAGCTGAGAGGAAGGAAGAGAAAGAAAGAACAGAGAGGAGAGAAGCCCAGGAGAGGGCAGATAAGAAAGAAGCGGAAGAACGTCTTTTGGAACAGAAGAAAATTGAAGCAGAGATGGAAACTCGCAGAGAGAGAGAGAGAGAGAGGAAAGGAAAGACAGCATCAACTGGCGCTTAAGGCTCTAGAGAGTCGGGGCGCCTCTACTTCGACTAACGGAGAGCCGTCTTCGCCCCAGTCTCAATCAATGGACCTCTCCAGTACTCAATCTGCCCAATTAACTGCTATGTCGTTTTCTTTAGAATCTTTTCCTAGCCCTAACGAAAAAATTGACAGCTACCTAGAAAAATTCGAGAGACTCGCGAATCTTTATGGGTTAGAGAGTACCCGCTGGGCGCTCAAACTTTCAACGTCACTGAAAGGCAATGCTTATGACGTGTACACAAAGCTGGGACCGAATCAACATGATTACGACATGTTGAAAAAGGCCTTACTACAGCAGTTTGAGATGACTGCCCGAAAGTTTCTGCAGTTGTTCAGAAACAGCCGAAAAGAGAGCACGGAAACATTTCCCCAGTTCTCTTCACGTCTCACGGGTTATCTGACAAAGTGCATTGAATTATCTGACCTACCTCTTTCATATGAGGGACTCCTCGAACTTGTTCTTGTGGAGCAGATAAAATCCACTTTGTCGAATGAAACACGTAGATTTTTGGCTGAACAGGGGGCAGTCAGGCTTGAAGACATACTCAATAAAGCCGAACGCTATAGCAATGCAATGGCCGAACTTCCCAGCACTAAACGTAAACCCACCGATGAGCCATCTCGAAAACAGAATCTAGAACAGGCATCCTATTCTTCCACTTCCTCTCAACATTATAACCAACGAGATAACAATACCCAGAAACCTCCCCAGGAAAAATCGAAATTCTACAAAACCCGATACCCCCCCAACAAAAATTCTGATCAACCCAACAAGCCTACGTGGCAGCGCGGCCACCAAGGTCAAGGAAAAGGGAAGACCCCTACACCAGGAACGTCTGATCAGGGCAAACAAACCGGTGCAAACCGCATTGGATGTTTGCATACAGCCTCGAAAGGTAGAGTCAATGTCAGTGATTCTCAACCTGAGGGGGACCGACCCTCAACTCGAGGAACTGTAATTTTGAACGGTACCTCTACTACTTGTCTTTTTGACACTGGATTAAGTTTTGATTGTATTGTCGCTAGGCACCTAGTCAAACCCGGTCAGGAGACAGAGGAAACCGTCAAACTTAGTGGAGTTTTCAGGAGTGATGCACCCAGGACGCTTCCTATCGCACTGGTAGAAATACACTCTGACTTTGTCAGAGGAGTTATTAAAGCGGCCATAATGGATGATCCGATCTACCCAGTTATCCTGGGATGTAGATATGTGTTCATTGGGAGACCTAAGGAGCCGATTGTGGCAGCGGTAACCACAAGAGGGCAAGCCAAGAAGGAGAGGGAGCCTGCGCCAAACTTGTTGCCGAATGAACTGAAGGAGGCGCAACAAAAGGACCCTACTCTGGCGCCCTGCTTTAAAAAACTGCCCATGGCTAAGGACCCCAGACACAACGGAGACATCTTTTCTAAGGATGGTGTATTGTATCGTAGAACGGGCAACCCGGACACGGGGAATAACCAGCTCCTAGTACCGACGCAGTACAGAAACCAGATCTTAGAAATGGGGCACTCTCTTCCCTTTAGCGGACACATGGGACAAAACGCCACTATTCAGCGAATAAAAAACCACTATTGGTGGCCAGGAATGAACTCTGACATTGTCAGGTACGTGAAATCCTGCGCCCAGTGCCAACGGGTAGCACCCAAGCACTTGACACCCCCAGTACCTATGGGGCAAATGCCAATAGTAGGGACTCCATTTGAACGGGTTGCTGTCGACATTATTGGTCCTCTGGAAAAGACCAAAAGAAGGAACAGGTTCATCCTGACCTTAGTTGACACTTGCACTATGTGGGCCGAAGCCGTACCGCTACCATGCACTAATTCCAAGCATGTCGCAGAAGCCCTTGTGCAAATTTTTACACGGTTGGGATTCCCTCAACAAGTTTTGACGGACAATGGATCCCAATTCCGTAGCCTGTTAATGGAGGAGATCTTTAAGATCTTGAGGGCCAAACATATCCACACAAGTCCCTACCATCCGGCCGGAAATGGGCTCGTGGAACGTTTTAACGGTACCCTCACCATGATGTTACGTAAGCTGGGTCAGGAGAAACCGGAAGACTGGGACCAATATATATCGGCTGCCTTATTCGCCTACCGAGAGGTACCCCAAGCGTCTACGGGTTTTGCGCCAGCTACACTTTTATTTGGCAGACCTATTAAGGGGCCACTAGAAGCCTTACTTCGGTCCCTGACAGACCAGAAGGCTGACGAGACAGTCGTCTCTGCAAGCAAGTATGTATCTGAGCTTAAGGAAAGGCTAAAGCTAGGATGGGATCTAGCTACTACCAACCTTAAGAAAGCCCGCGCTAAAATTACTAAAAGATACAACAAAGCTGCAAAAGAGAGAGAACTACAACCAGGGGAGAAAGTCCTATTGCTACTTCCAACCGGAAGCAATAAACTTCGCATCGGATGGCAAGGACCGTTTACCGTCCTTAAAAAGATCTCACGTACCAACTACAAGATCTCCATCAAAGGAAAGGAGAAGGTCTTCCACATAAATCTGCTAAAGAAATATTTGGAAAGACCGGTGCCATCCTCCGAGCATCTCCTGGCTGTCGCCATAGCAACGGAAGACGAGGAAGATGATGATGGTTGCATGGAGTATCCACTGCAACCCACAGAATCCTTTAAAGATGTCAAGTTCGGCGACAATCTCTCACCAGAACAACAAACAGAAACTAGGGCTCTACTAAAACAGTACAGTGCAGTTTTAACGGATGTACCTGGTCGAACAAATCTCATTGAATTTGATATGAAATTAACAAACGAGACCCCTGTTCAAACCAGAGTTTACCCCATCCCGTACGCTAAAGCTGATGCACTTCGCGGAGAAATAGACAAGCTGCGTCAGGCAGGAATTATCAGTGAGTCTACATCTCCTTACAGCTCGAGCGTAGTGCTGTTGCAGAAGCCCAATAAGGAAGTTCGGCTGTGCATTGATTACAGGTTGCTAAACGCTGTAACGGAATTCCAGCCCGAACCTCTCCAAACTGTTTCTGAGTTGTTCACCAAGCTCAGCAAAGCAAAGATCTTCTCCAAGATTGACCTCAGCAAAGGTTATTATCAAATACCAGTCAAGGAGGAAATTAAACCTTTGTTAGCTTTCAGCACTAGTGAAGGACATTACACATTTAACGTGATGCCGTTCGGTTTGCATAACGCACCAGGAGTGTTCACCAGGATGATGAGGAAGCTTCTACAACCTTTGCAAAGTCCCCATATCCATAATTTCATGGATGACATCTTAATTGCATCGGAAACCTATGAAGAACATATTGCTACGGTTGCTATGCTCCTCAGGAGACTACAGGAAACGGGTCTCACAGCCAGACCTAGCAAATGTCTCATCGGGTTTGAACAGTTAGACTTCCTGGGGCACACTATTTCTCACGGATGCAGTTGGCCTATTAAGAAGAACGTGGAGAAAATAGTGGCAGCAAAAAGACCCCGAACGAAGAAAGACGTACGTTCCTTCATATCGCTATGTGCATACTATCAGAAGTACATCCAGAACTTCAACGGACTGACGGCACCTCTGACTGACCTCACAAAGAAAGGTTGTCCTGATAAGGTCATATGGGATCAAAAGTGCGAACACGCGTATAGCACTTTGAAAGGACAGTTGTCTGCATACCCCATTTTGAGGTTGCCTGACCTCAAGAAACCTTTTGTACTGAGAGTCGACGCGTCAGGTCAGGGCATCGGGTCAACACTGCTTCAAGCCGATGACAGTGACCTGAACATGCTATTCCAGTTGCCTATGGCAGTCGGAAATTAAATAAAGCGGAACGGAACTACAGCGTAGTTGAAAGGGAATGTCTTGCTCTGATTGACGGTATCAGACGCCATCATGAGTTTCTTTATGGTACATCGTTCACGGTGCAAACAGACCACGCTCCGTTAGCATTTCTTGGTGCCAATAAAGAATTTAACGCTAGGATCATGCGTTGGGCCCTCCTTCTAAGCGTCTATTCTTTCAAAGTGGAATATATTCCGGGAAGACAGAATGTCGGGGCTGATTTTCTGAGTAGAAACTGGTCTACAGAGGAAGAAGAGCAAACTGAAGATACCACTCATCCTAAAATCACCAATCAGGTCACCTCCATTGTCAAAAATGAAAACATGAAAAATGGTTTCATGTCTAAAAGTGGGGACGATTGTGACGTACGTCTAGTTTGACTAGTGAATTTTCCCTGATATGATGGATGATTTAAAGGGACCTTTAGCTTTTCATAACATTAGAACCCCTGAACATTTGTTGTAACTTTTCGTTTGCCAGAACGCATTCCACCGGGACTCATGTAGGATACAGCGACGAGATCAAAGAGACAGACCGAGGGATCTTAGGGGAGACTATCGGCGCTATCAAAGACAGTAGTTTTCCCTGATACGAGACGCAGTTGCTTGCCGCTAATTTCGCGTCTCGGTGTCAATCGAGGAACCGAGCGAACGGGGGAAAGCGAAACGGGCAGCAGCGAGCGGATACGAAGACCAGGGGGCGGCTTCTTCTCTTGATTTGGCGGTCAGATCCCCAAAAGTTCGTGAGATCAAATAAGTTGTCAAGTTTATCATGTCCCACTCAACTTACATTTCATTTTAGCTAAATAGACCATGTAGAACTAGACACGTTATCACTCGCTGGCCAGACCTTTACAGAAGCACTAGCTTTATTGAAATCTTGTTATAGATTTTCCCCTGGATTTTATATATATTTGCAGTGATTTCTATTTCTGTGCAAAGCGGTAATATATATTGTGTAAAGTGATCAGTGGTCTAGTTCAGTCATTCTATTTAAAGGGATTCTGTGTTAATTTAAATCTATTTAATTAAACCATCTCAAGAGTTCCAGTTTTAAATATAATGATCTATCTATTATATTATTTCAAAAGATAATAGATGCTTAAATTAACTTTTAAAGTCGCGAAGGAATTTATAATTAATAAATTCAGTTAAGTCCTAGTTTTATAGATGTGTGTTTTTAACCACTAGAACTCGCGCAGTGTTTATTAAATACATAATTAAATACGCGAGCTTAATCATCGCGCTTTAGAAGGTTATTTGTTTTCGGTATATTACATGTCTTTTTTTTTCTTTCATACAGAGTGATCGTAACCTGTGCGATCCCAGCATTAAGAAAGCAATAAAGAAATCAATCTAAGCAAAGCAAAGCATAAACAGTGTGTAGAGTTCCCCTGACGCAGAACTTGTTGAGACTGTGTAAATTTTTAATCTTTGAGGCGATTCTATGTTTGGAATTCCGCTATCTAACTTATAGCAAAGAAAGCACACCCAAAGACAAATTTAACGCACCATCAAACAACTTAAGTCGTAACGGGAAGAAGAACACTGGCCCGAGCTTTGTTAGTTTACTGACACAGAGAGATAATTCATAATTTCCTGAACAGTGATGTGACTAGTTTTCTCACTGGACTTAAACCATACCTCACGGATAAAGTGTACCAGCACGCGTAAGAATTTTATTATCCGCGGCATAGTCAAATAGACCACACCATCCTCACCCCGGTATCAGAGACCGTGCCCTCCCATAGAAACTGTTATTAAGAAAAGAGACACAACTACAGATTCATTTTCCAGCGATTACGGGACCCTTTTATGTGCTGACCGCCTACCCGATAATCTGGGGCTAGAACTTGAACAAACACTCATACATTTAGTTGAGGTGTAACTGCTGTTGTGTTATTCTATGGAGTGCAAGATTTTTTCACAATCGGTAAGTGAGAGCAAGATGAGTGAAGGCCTTTGCTAGCGCGTGTATGAATGACAGGAAATTAATTCTTTTGTGTGACCATTTTGTTAACTTGCTTACCTGGTAACATATATCTTTTCTGTATACCCTACATTGTTCCTTTAAGTGGGATAGTTGATAATTTGTTAACTCTGTTTAAAACCACCTCCTTTCCATTTGCTTAGTAAAGGGAAGAACAGCTGGGTAGAACAGGTTTTTTTTTCTATCACTTATACCTAACTTGGTAACACCTCTTTCAGAGTAATTAACTTTACTGTTAGGTTAACGTACCCGTGTTCCTGATATTATCTATCTCTGGACTGGGTTTGTCTTTGTCTAATGAGCGGGAAGGGCTTAGTCGATACCAATCTTCTTCACCCCCTCCCAAACTTGTTATTTGCATTTGTGTACTTATGATAATTTATGTAATATCTGATATTTTTAGTGATTGATGTTTAAAGTGAATAAAATCACATAAACTCATTTAGTTCTGTGTGTTGGATATACCCAAAGCCCAACTTTTCCCCTATTCGTTTAATATAGTTTGTATCAACGTCGTGTGTGTGTTTGAAAACACCAAATCGGTGAGCGCGCAGATGCGAGTCTGGAAAACTGGCAAATAATTGTTTGACCAGGAGAGTGAAAGAGAAGATTGAGAGACACGATTTGTCGTAAATAAGTCTGTCTTTACTCTCCTCCAGCACGCTGTGAAGTAACTATTAAATCTCTACATTTTCTATCACTGAGCTTTCCATCATCATTTTCCACTCTAAACCGGACCACTATTTCTACGACTTTTTTCTCTCAAAATAAATTTACGACAGACGTGTCCAGTTCAAGTGTGATCCATTTGGGGTGAGTCTTCCAGGGATAAAGTAATAGTTGTATGCTCAGCATAGAATGTTGACGTGAGGATGCAAGTATGAGAGATATCAGATGTGATCATTTAGTCGACTATACAAATGACAAGATGTTCAGCTTCAAGCAATGTTAACCTGTTATCTACCCAACAACTTTTGTGAAGAGGTATTATGTCCTTTAATTTAGCTCGTACAAGCCCCCAACTGAATTAGCAGTAAAATTCTTCTTATATATCATCATCATGTGACGTATTCTTTCCAGAACGTTGTCTCCATTACAGCTGCTCTGAACGCATCACGATTCTGGGCAAGTCGACCTGCATCAGCCAAAGACAAGTTCAGACTCTCTGTGATGTCCTGGGTCCACCGTCGTCTAGGTCGACCCCTTCCCCTTTTTCCAGGGACCATGCCTTCCATCACTGTTTTTTCCAGACTATTATGTCTTTTTATATGACCGAAAAATTTCAGCTTCCTTATTGCGATGGTATTTAGGAGCCAATGTTCCTGTACATTTAGTGAGTGCAGTACTTCTCTGTTGGTCTTTTTTTCTGTCCAGGGTATTCTCAACATCCTTCTGTAGCATTTCATTTCGAATGATGTAATCTTTTTTGCAACTGTTTTATTGAGTGTCCAAGTCTCGCAGCTGTATGTTGCTACTGGGAATATACATGCTCTGATCAGTTGTAACTTTGTTTCTTTGCTTGTGCCTTGCCATAGGTTTTTCATCTGTATTAGCTTATGTGAAGCAATTGCAAGTCTTCTTTTAATTTCTACTGCACAGTCGCCAGAGCTGTTAATGATTGATCTTATATATATAAGAGATATTGATACATACATGTACACTTATCTCTGTAATAACTTTTTAAACCATGAATGTGTAAAAACAAAATATAACATATTTAATGATCAATTACTTTTGAACTAATATAAATATGTTGCCAAAATGCTGAGTACATTGCTTATCAGACACTCCCGGTCTCTTGCCTTAGAAAAATCTGTTTTCCCGTGTAGACAGACGTGGTTATGCAACGAAACCGTATTTCAAGTTCGTCTTACCTGGAGTCAGTCTGGCTGTTATAATGTTTAGTGATTCAATTAATCTTTCGGGATGGTCATTTACGCTTGACCTAACATGAATCGAAGTGTGAAAATTCAAACATTGACTGTTGTACGGACTTCTGGGCTCCGAAAATGAGAAATAGTTAGAGAATGAGAAAGATAATACGGGGAGAAGACAATCCAACCCTGTGACAGCTAAACTAGTCATTATTTATCATAACCCTTTACTCCCAAAGGAGCATAGGCGTTCACCAAATATACGCCAAGTCCTCTTGTCACGTGCCATCATCTCAAGTTCCTTCCACGTTCTCCTCATAATTTTCACCTCTGTTTTCAGCCCTCTTCTCCATGTGCTTCTTAGTCGACCTCTGCCTCTCTTGCCCTGGGGGATCCAGTACAAGTGTCACAGAGAGTTTATTGATCATATATTGCCTATATCCTCTTCTTTTTCTTCCACCCGTGTCCTCTTTTCTATTATCACTCTTTACCTTTTTCCTGTAATTTTCGCATCCATTCGTTTGCGAAAAATATTTTCTTCCCCATTCTCAACTTTACCGTTTTCTTTCTCATACTGGTAAACGCATTTATGACATAACGTGTCAGAGAGAGAGAGAGAGAGCGTTAAAATGCATTCAATTGCATTAGGTGTCAGTGGACAAAACTGTGAATATATTCGCCTGTCCAGGCATAGGAGCAGACATATGTCTACAGCATTCCCTGCACCAGACGAAATACACTGTAAATATTCGTTTTCGCCAGACCTATAGGCGACAAATTTGTCTGCATTTTCACCTGCCACAACGAGTTGCATCGGCTGAGCGCTCAGTGAGGCGCGATAGCCGACATCTCCTCGGCGCAGTTTGAGACATTTGTCTGGAAATACCAGCTGACAAGGCACTCACTGTTGGCCTGGTCAGCGTGATGTGTGAAAACGCACGAGTGTCAGTTCTTGGTAGTCTTCTAGTTGATGTAAGGTGTTTTAGACGGAAAGGGGAGATTATTTCGTTTGGCGAAATAAAGTGGGACCCTTTGTCTGGAAATAGATATAGCCAGAATGTTAAACTTTATTTTCATTCAGTCCTCAAAATTCGCAGTAGACAGGTTGTTCGTGAATAGAATAAGCTGTATAGCGAAGCCCTAGTTTGTTCGGAAATTTACCGAGCTCTAGACTTCAAATAAATGTATCAGCGTATAAATTCTAAAGTGTGCGAATACCTGTAGTTCTGTGTGCTGAGGTATATATTATAATAATTATCTAATATTTTGTGAAGTGTTTAAAGTGATAATCGCTTATTTCATATTTCACTAGTTAGATTTGGTGCAGAGTGCTTAATTATATAGTCTGTATTATTTTCTAGTGACGTGTTTCAGTAGAAAGCAGAATAAATTATAATTTCTAGCTTAAACAACAATGTAGCTATAACGAATTTAATTTAACTGCTAAATAATCAGACGGGAACAATTTTTCTAAACTAACTTATAATGCTAGATGCCTCATGAGTGTTGTCGGAATACGTATGTATTCCTAATTCATGAGGATTGATGATTTTTAAATGTATAACTTATTGCACGGGAAGCTTTAAATGATAAATCAAGCTGTACGCTTGCATTTTTAAAACGTAAGTTATATTGAGTACATAATATGTAACATATTTCATATGTGTTTTTTCTTTATTCAGTGAATACTGGGGTAACCCAAACTTTGCCGGCGTTTTGTACAGAGACATACCTGTGAGAAACATAAACATGTTATATCTTTAACCACGTGGGTTTTCAAGTAACACCTGTCTGACAGGGTGTGTGCCTTTAGAGATAGACAGAATACCAATCCTACTCACGTTTTTCTTAAAGAATAAATGCTTGTACTGGGCCTTTGAGCCAGTGCATATTTCTACATTAACTCTAATGTACATGCTGCCTTGTGGCGAGAAAAATTACAGAAATCTAAAACATTAACTTTCCGACATTGTTGACAAGTGTGTGGTGAACCAAGATTAACTGTTGAGAGAAGTTGTCCACCGGTCATCTTCCTAATTAAGAGAAACCTCGAATTCTGACATTGTGTGCTCGCTTAAGCATAATCCTTACCTCGTGAGTCAAGTGACACTAACTTTAGTCTGAAATAACTATCGCATGAAGCAGACGCTCCCCGGATCCATTCAGATGAAACCAACAAACAAATCTGCAGAGCTGGGATCCGCTTCATTAAACGACAGTAACAGAAAAAAAGTGTGTGAGTGTCCCAAATTTTGCGCCAGACGGCGAACAACAGCACGACTGTAAATATATTAGGGCCCTGATGATAGAACCGAGTGAAAGTAGACTGAAGGATGTTCTTTTTTTGAGTCACCCACGTTGTAACTTCCTTTATGCAAGTTATTGCTAACAATATTTACCCTTAGAATAAAGCAGAGTATCAAGTCTGTCCATAGCTTAAAAGAGGGAAACCATAGACCCAATCATATGCATCTGTAACTCTTTGGGGTTATCACTTTTCTTCTAACGAAACTGTGAGCTATATATCCAGGGGAGGACCATACAAACGGGTCTATCACTATTGTAGCATTCCTTGATTTTTATGACTATGTGTATGCTTTTGATGTATTTTATATGTTGTGATGTAAGTTTACTATAATAATTAAACTATACCTGCATTTATTTCAGTGTGGTGGTCAGTTCGTACCCATTATATATATATATATATATATATATATATATATATATATATATATATATATATATATATATATAATCATTGTTATAGTTTTTCCCACCTCTGTGTGTCTAACTGTCGTCACTTGTATGTGCGGGCACGTGAGTGGATAGAAATATATTAATAAATATATATATAATTCTTTTATAGACTGTCTGACTCCTCTGGATCTGTTGTAGAAGATAGGCGTAGAGAGAGAGAGAGAGAGAGAGAGAGAGAGAGAGAGAGAGAGAGAGAGAGAGATTCTCGATTTCCGGGACAGCCTCTATAAATTTCTACATCTCACTCGTGGAACTCTATTTCTATTATCACATCTCACTGTGGCTATCACTCATTCTAACCTATTCAGAAGGGACCAACCCAAGTCTTAATTTCCCTATCAAAAATCTACGAAGGAATGGTGGCTCGTTTTTCCGGGAATTGAACTCTAGTCCTGAGCAAATACGAATATTAGCTCGTTTGCAGGATTAATTTTCTTTATTCTGATATAGAGTAAGAGTGTGATTGTCTCGTGGAGTTTTGTTAAATTTTTTAAATAATTCATCCCCTAGACATAACGATCTGTTTATGGGCGTGCTGACCACACAATTAATAATTGGTTTTTCCACAGCATTTTTGAGCATATATACATTTGAGTTACAGGTTGGTTTTGTCGGAATATATGTTAATTACTGATTTTGTAATACTAAACGCTGGTAAAGTTTGTGAGTGTATAACATTCACAGTGGTTTTGAAGAAGTAGGTGTTTGAGCAAAGCTAAGGAGTGCGTTCAGACAATTACGTCCTGTAAATTGCCTCCCTTACCCTAACTGTCTTCAGGGGTGAACTTGATAGTGGATTAAAAATTTTGGGGAATTTTCTTTAAAGCTTTTTGTCAGAGACGAACTTGAGAGATATGACGCGGAGAGGAAAGCAGCTGAAGCTTAAGAGGAAAAAGAAATATTTAGGAGGAAAGAAGAAGCAGCGGAGAGGAAAGAAGCGGAAGACCGTCTTTTAGAACAGAAGAAAATTGAGGCAGGAATGGAAATTCGCAGGATGCAGCATGAGGAAAGAGAGAAGGAGGAGAGACAGCATGAGAAGGAGAGAAAAGAGAGACAGCATGAGTTGGCTCTTAAAACTCTAGAATTCCAAAGTCGTGGCGCTGCCTCTACCTCCAGCAATGGAGAGTCTTCTCCTCATTCTTCCTTAACTGATCCTTCTAGCACTCAATCTACTCACCTCACTGCTATGTCTTTTGCGCTAGAATCTTTCCCTTGTCCAAATGAGAAGATTGACACGTATCTAGAAAAATTTGAGAAAATTGCAACTCTGTACGGGTTAGAGAGGTCGCGTTGGAATATGAAGCTTTCTCAGTCTTTGAAAAGTAGTGCGTATGATGTTTACGCCAAACTGGAAAGCAGCCAACAAGACAATTACGACATGTTGAAGAAAGCGTTGCTTGAGCGTTTTGAAATGAATGCTCGCAAATTTTTGCAACTGTTTCGCAACAGCAGGAAGGAGAGCTCTGCAACATTTCAGCAGTTCTCGTCTCGTTTGAAGGGATACTTGACAAAGTGCCTTGAGCTTTCACAGCTCCCCTCTACCTATGAAGGTCTGGAGGAATTTGTTTTAACAGAACAAATCAAGAACACTTTGTCTGCTGATACCCAGAGATTTTTAGCTGAGCAGGGTGCAGAAAAGTTTGAAGACATCTTGGAAAAGTCTGAGCGTTATCAAAATGCGCTGGCTGAATTACCGGCCTCAAAACGTAAACCGACAGAAGAGCATTTTCGAAAAAATAATCTAGACCAATCTTCTGATGCTTCTCATGCTTCTAATCAGAATAACCATAGAGAAACTGGACCACAAAACCGCCCTCCTGAAAAATCTAAGTTCTACAAAACCAAGTACCCCAGCAACCACAGTAAACAGTCTGATCAACCCGACCGTCCTTCATGGCAGCGTGGCCAGAAAGGTCAAGGTGACAAAGGGAAAACCTCTGCGCATGGGACTAAGGATCAGAGCAAGCACAGCGAGCCGAACCGCATCGGATGCTTACAAACAACAGACTCGCAGGAAAGAATTATTGTCAGTGATTCTCAACCGGAGGGAGAGAGGCCCTCTACGCGAGGTACGGTTGTTTTAAACGGGACCTCAACGTTTTGTTTGTTTGACACGGGACTTTCTTTTGATTGCATTGTTGCCAGGCACCTGGTCAAACCCGGTCAAGAGACAGAAGAGACCGTTAAACTGTGTGGAGTTCTTAGGAGTGATGCACCAACAACGCTTCCCATCGCATTGGTGGAGATCCACTCTGATTTTGTCAGAGGCGTGATCAAAGCGGCTGTTATGGATGACCCCATCTACCCTGTCATACTTGGTGGTAGATAAGTGTTTATTGGGAAACCGAAAGAGCCGATTGTGGCAGAAGTAACTACAAGAGGGCAAACCAAGAAGGAACGGGAGCCTGCGCCTAATTTGTTACCCACAGAACTTAAAGAAGCGCAACGAAAGGACCCTGCTTTGACACCCTGCTTTAGGAAACTGCCCATGGCTAAGGAACCCAGACAACACGGGGACATTTTTTCTAAGGATGGCGTACTTTATCGCAGAACGGGCAAGCCTGACCAAGGTTACAACCAGCTCCTAGTACCGAAACAATACAGAAGCCAAATCCTAGAAATGGGGCACTCTCTTCCCTTCAGCGGACATATGGGACAGAACGCCACAAACCAACGGATAAACACTCATTATTGGAGGCCAGGAGTAAATACTGAGATTATCAAGTATGTCAAATCCTGTGCCCAGTGCCAACGTGTGCCACCCAAGCAACGGGCACCCCCAGTCTCTTTGGGTGAAATGCCAATAGTGGGTACACCATTCGAACGGGTTGTGATCGACATTTTATGACCCTTAGAAAGGACTAAAAGAAGGAACAGGTTTATCCTGACCTTAGTCGACACATGCACTTTATGGGCAGAAGCTATCCCGCTAACATGCGCAGATACCAAGCATGTCGCAGAAGCCCTCGTGCAGATTTTCACTCGGTTGGGATTCCCTCAACAAGTGTTGACGGATAACGGATCTCCATACCGAAACCTGTTGATGGATGAGATCGTTAAGATCTTGAGGGACCAGCACATCTACACTAATCCTTACACTCTGGCCAGAAGTGGGTTAGTAGAACGTGTTAACGGAAACCTCAACATGATGTTAAGTAAACTGGCACAAGTTAAACCTGAAGATTGGGATTGTTGCATTCCGGCAGCTTTATTTGGCTACAGAGAATCTCCTCATACTTCCACAGGATTTCCGCCAGCTACGCTTTTATTCGGCAGACCTATCAAGGGGCCGCTTGAAGCCTTACTTTGGTCGCTGACAGACCAGAAGGCTGATAAGACAGTTGTCTCAGCAAGTAAATATGTGTCGGATTTAAAGGATAGGTTGAAACTAGGATGGGACCTAGCAACGACTAACTTTAAGCGAGCACGCACAAAGCACGCTAACCGATACAGGAAAGTCGCGAAAGAAAGAAAATTGGAAGCAGGAGAGAAAGTTTTGGTGTTACTCCCTACCGGAAACAACCAACTGAGGATCGGATGGCAAGGGCCGTTTACCGTCCTGAAAAAGGTTTCTAAGGGTAACTACCAGATCTCTATTGAAGGAAAGGAGAAGGTTTTCCATTTAAATCTGTTAAAGAAATTCTTGGAAAAACCAGTGCCAACCTCCGACCATCTCCTGACGATCGCCAAAACTGACGAAGATGACGATAGTGGCATGGAAATTCCACTGCACACACATGAAATCTTTCAAAAATGTCAAAAGCGGCGACGCTCTTTCAAGCGCGTGTGGGAGACATTCCAGAGAAAAGAAACTTTGGGGAGTAGACTTGAGTAGGAATTGGACAGAGATGGAGGGGGGAGATGAGAGGGAAGAAGACAGACACCCTGAAGCTACGGATATAGGAAATTTAATTCCATAACGTAGACATGGAGTGCTTCCATATCTTAAAGGGGGACGTTCTGTCACAGAGAGTTTATTGATCATATATTACCTATATCCTCTTTTTCTGTTCGCATCCATTCGTTTGTCTTCCCCATTCTTAACTTTACCGTTTTCTTTCTCATACTGGTAAACGCATTTATGACATAACGTGTCAGAGAGGGAGAGCGTTTAAATGCATTCTATTGCATTATGTGTCAGTGGGCGAAACTGTGAATATATTCGTCTGGCCAGAAGCCCTAGTTTGTTCGGAAATTTACCGAGCTCTAGACTTCAAATAAATGTATCAGCGTATAATTCTAAAGTGTGCGATTACCTGTAGTTCTGTGTGTTGAGGTATATATTATAATAATTATCTAATATTTTGTGAAGTGTTTAAAGTGATAATCGCTTATTTCATATTTCACTAGTTAGATTTGGTGCAGAGTGCTTAATTATATAGTCTGTATTATTTTCTAGTGACGCGTTTCAGTAGAAAGCAGAATAAATTATAATTTCTAGCTTAAACAACAATGTAGCTATAACGAATTTAATTTAACTGCTAAATAATCAGACGGGAACAATTTTTCTAAACTAACTTATAATGCTAGATGCCTCATGAGTGTTGTCGGAATACGTATGTATTCCTAATTCATGAGGATTGATGATTTTTAAATGTATAACTTATTGCACGGGAAAATTTAAATGATAGGTCAAGCTGTACGCTTGCATTTTTAAAACGTAAGTTATATTGAGTACATAATATGTAACATATTTCATATGTGTTTTTTCTTTATTCAGTGAATACTGGGGTAACCCAAACTGTGCCGGCGTTTTGTACAGAGACATACCTGTGAGAAACATAAACATTTTATATCTTTAACCACGTGGGTTTTCAAGTAACACCTGTCTGACAGGGTGTGTGCCTTTAGAGATAGACAGAATACCAATCCCACTCACGTTTTTTTTAAAGAATAAATGCTTATACTGGGCCTTTGAGCCTGTGCATATTTCTACACTAACTCTAATGTACATGCTGCCTTGTGGCGAGAAAAATTACAGAAATCTAAAACATTAACTTTCCGACATTGTTGACAAGTGTGTGGTGAACCAAGATTAACTGTTGAGAGAAGTTGTCCACCGGTCATCTTCCTAATTAAGGGAAACCTCGTGTTCTGACATTGTGTGCTCGCTTAAGCCATAATCCTTACCTCGTGAGTCAAGTGACACTAACTTTAGTCTGAAATAACTATCTCATGAAGCAGACGCTCACTGGATCCATTCTGATGAAACCAACAAACAAATCTGCAGAGCTGGGATCCGCTTCATTAAACGACAGTAACAGATAAAAAGTGTGTGAGTGTCCCAAATTTTGCGCCAGACGGCGAACAACAGCACGACTGTAAGTATATCAGGGCCCTGATGAAAGAACCGAGTGAAAGTAGACTGAAGGATGTTCTTTGTTTGAGTCACCCACGTTGTAACTTCCTTTATGCAAGTTATTGCTAACAATATTTACCCTTAGAATAAAGCAGAGTATCAAGTCTGTCCATAGCTTAAAAGGGGGATACCATAGACCCAATCATATGCATCTGTAACTCTTTGGGGTTATCACTTTTCTTCTAACGGGACTGTGAGCTATATATCCAGGGGAGGACCATACAAACGGGTCTATCATTATTGTAGCATTCCTTGATTTTTATGACTATGTATATGCTTTTGATGTATTTTATATGTTGTGATGTAAGTTTACTATGATAATTAAACTATACCTGCATTTATTTCAGTGTGGTGGTCAGTTCGTTCCCATTATATATATATATATATATATATATATATATATATATATATATATATATATATATATATATATATATATATATATATATAATCATTGTTATATTTTTTCCCACGTCTGTGTGTCTAACTGTCGTCACTTGATGTGCGGGCACGTGAGTGGATAGAAATATATTTATAAATATATATATAATTCTTTTATAGACTGTCTGACTCCTCTGGATCTGTTGTAGAAGATAGGCGGAGAGAAAGAGAGAGAGAGAGATTCTCGATTTCCGGGACAGCCTCTATAAATTTCTACCATCTCACTCGTGAAACTCTATTTCTATTATCCCATCTCACTGTGGCTATCACTCATTCTAACCTATTCAGAAGGGACCAACCCAAGTCTTAATTTCCCTATCAAAAATCTACGACAACAAGGAATGCCTTGTAATGTTATCAAGATGTTTCCTCAGTGTGTGTCCTATCCATCGCCATCGTCTTCTTCTCATCTCTTGTTCCACTGGCACTTGTCTAGTTCTTGTCATCAGTTCCACGTTGGTAACCTTATCATACCATTTTAATCCCTCTATTCTACGCAAGCACCCATTTATGAAAGTCTGTAGCTTTT
Source organism: Oreohelix idahoensis (assembly GCA_024509875.1). Classification (NCBI taxonomy): domain Eukaryota; kingdom Metazoa; phylum Mollusca; class Gastropoda; order Stylommatophora; family Oreohelicidae; genus Oreohelix; species Oreohelix idahoensis. The sequence goes on along the minus strand of JAMPIV010019878.1, from coordinate 199,225 downwards.
TGGTTGTTCTCTTTGTTGTTCTCCATGCTTCGGAGCCATACAATAGGACTGACTTCACATTTAAGTTGAAGATTCTTATTTTCGTGTTGGATCCAATTTCTCTTGATCTCTATATTTTTCCCAATGCATTTAAAGCTAATCGTAATCCCTGAACATTATCGCAAGATTTATCGTTGAAATGTCTAAGCTGTCATTATCACTGAAATGTGTATTATAGCTAAGCGGTCTATTATCCTGAATTGTACTTTACCACTGAACTATTCATGGTCTTCTTTTTTCCGTCGTTGTCAGTCTCTTTTTTTCACCATGTATAACCAGTTATCACAAATAATGTTTAACTTCCTTTCTCAAACATATCGCTTTCTAATGTGTAAGTAATGTTTCGCCTTTGCATTATCATCTCTTTGCAATCATCAATATTTCCAACAGCAATCCACTGGTTTCTTAAAATCTTCAGTAAAATGACATCTCCTTTCATCTCTAGTGTAGCTGCCAACTTAGAGCGTTGGACAGTGATCCTCTACCCTGTGTCGTCCTCACTGCAAAGAAGATGAACACCAGACACAAGAATCCTAAATTGATCTTTAAATATTCTACAGGCCTTCAAGATCTTACTTGTCTTTACATAAACTGCGTCAACATCCTAGACAACGGACAGCTAGAACACATTTCGTCCAACCACCCTGGTGGAATGACATAGTCGAGAAGGTTTGGGTTGACAAGTAAAGTGCTAACAAGTAATGGCAGAAAACACGACACGGAGATATGAGAAAGTATGTACTGGTTGAAGTGAAGTAAAAAGTAAAAAGCGAGCCATCGATACATGTGACAGCTTGGCAAAGGAGGTCACAGATAAAACGTGGTAGAAATTCGTGACAAAGGAATAGTCCTGAAGATGAATAAAGGAAAGCGAAGACCATCATTCGATCGACAAATGGCCCAAAACAGATAAAGGCGACAAAGATGTTGGTCTAAAAAATTAAGGACCGTGTTCTGGAAAATGACATAAGAGACGAAATATGTTTCGGCCTCATATCTGAAAAAAGGATGTTGTGTACAATTTAAAAACCAGTACAAACACTGTCGCAGGTTCTGATGGTGAGGGATTTTAACATCATCATACAGAACGCTGACGTGCGGAAGACTGGTTAGATAGTTACCTTCGGCAACTTCTTAAACCCTGTAACGACCCACACACTGCTAAGCAGCTATCAAGTTTTCACAATACAGAATGCGTCTGGTAAAAAAAGATGGTTCCGGGACAAGAAATGAGGCACCTGGAAAATGCACACATCCTCTCTTGTACCCTTGGTTGCTATAGGCCCCCGAAAAACAAAAGGGTAAAATAAAAACTGTGACTATGATAATTAACTTAGTGCAGGTGACACCAACCCTGGAGCTTTTGCGATCTACTTTAGTAACACTGTGCCCATTAAAGATCTACCATAAATATATATATATATATACGAGGGGCGTTCAGAAAGTAATGCACCACATCGTTTTTCTCAGCTAATAATGAAGATAGACGCATGAAATTTTGCACACTTCAAATATGGTATGTGCCAATTGTGTGCATCAAATTGCACTGCAACCGGTCAAATAATACGGCTGCCCTAATACCGTTGAAATGGAGCGTGTTAGCAACTTGCGTTATAAACAGCGAATTGTGATAGAATTTCTCGTTGCAGAGAAGGAAACTGTTGTGAACATTCACAAGCGTCTATGTGATTTGTATGCAAGTTTTGCAGTCGACAGGAGTACAGTCAGTCGCTGGGTTCAGAGAATCAAAGAATCAGGAAGTGGAGATACGGAGCTGCTTAATCGGCCGAGCTGTGGACGTCCTGCCACAGCCACCAACGCAGAAATGTTGAAACGCGCTGAGGGCATTATTCTTACTGATAGACGAATCACTACTCAACAATTGGCCTTACAGCTGTCAGTCAGCATTGGTAGTGCAAATGCAGTTATAAAAACTCTCGGATTTTCTAAGGTATGCGCAAGATGGGTTCCTCGAAGTCTCACAAATGACCACCGATTGCAAAGGAAAGCAATTTCTTCTGAATTGTTGGAGCGTTTCAATGCTGATGAAGAGAACTTTTTGGCTAAGATCGTTACAGGTGACGAAACCTGGGCACATCATTTTGAACCTGAGACAAAAAGACAGTCAATGGAGTGGCACCATCCGCAATCACCACGAAGAAAGAAATTCAAGACATTTCCTTCAGCTGGAAAGATCATGATAACTGTCTTTTGGGACATTGAATGTGTGATTCTTGTGGACGTTATGCCAAGAGGAGAGACAATCAATTCGCAAGCTTACATTAAGACATTGAAACAACGCAATCAACGTTTTCGCAGAGTTCGGCCGCACAAGAATCCAGCAGACCTTCTTCTCCTTCACGACAATGCGCGACCTCACACAAGTCTGGCAACACGGGAAGCAATCACCAAATTGGGTTGGACAGTACTACCCCATCCACCCTATAGTCCCGATTTGGCACCCTCTGATTTTCATCTATTTGGTCCACTTAAAAATGCACTCCGTCGGACAAGGTTTGAAGATGATGAAGGAGTGATTCATGCAGCGAAGAAATGGCTACATGATCAAGACAAAATCTGGTACGGGCTAGGAATACATGCACTTGTTTCGCGCTGGCATAAAGCCGTACAAGTTGATGGGGATTATGTTGAATAATACCGATGTTTACATGACATATCCATGTATATTGTGCATAAATTTCATGCTTTTTGGATAAACAGCTCCTGAGAAAAACGATGTGGTGCATTACTTTCTGAACTCCCCTCGCATATATATATATATATATATATATATATATATATATATATATATATATATATATATATATATATATATATATATCTATATATATATATATATATATATATATATATATATATATATATATATATATATATATATATATATTTGTATAGATAGATAGATAGATAAATAAAATATTTTTGTTAATTTTGTATAATGTACGTTAATTTGTAATTTTAAGCGAAAGGAGACAGATAATAAACCTTTAAACCTTCCATTACCTGTCTGCTCTTCTTTATAATCCTCCACTCCCAACGGAGCATAGGCCTTCAACAAACACATGCCAAGTCCTCCTGTCACGTGCCATCATCTCAAGTTCTTTAAACGTTCTCCTCATCATTTTCACCTCTGTTTCCAGCTCTCTTCTCTATGTGCTTCTTGGTCTACCTCTGTCTCTCTTGCCCTGGGGGTTCCAGAACAAAGACTGTCTTGTAATGCTATCAACAGGTTTCCTCACTGTGTGTCCTATCCATCGCCATCGTCTTCTTCTCATGTCTTGTTCCACTGGCACTTGTCTAGTTCTTGTCCTCAGTTCCACGTTGGTAACCTTGTCATACCATTTCAATCCCTCTATTCTACGCAAGCACACATTTCTGAAAGTCTGTAGCTTTTTGGTTGTTGCCTTTGTTGTTCTCCGTGTCTCAGAGCCATGCAATAGGACTAACTTCACATTTAAGTTGAAGATTCTTATTTTCGTGTTGGATCCGATTTCTCTTGATCTCCATATGTTTCCCAATACAATGAAAGCTCCTCTTGCCTTTTGTATTCGTACTTTAATATCGCTGTCTGTCCCTCGAACTTTGTCTATATGCTGCCACGATATGTATACCATTCTACATCTTGTATTGGTGCTTCTTCAAGTTCAACCCTGTTATGATTACCTGCATTTATTCTCATTATTTTTGTCTTTTCCCTGTGTATTTTCAGACCCAATTGCTGTTACCTCTCATCGAGTGTTTTCAATTTGTCCTGCATCTGATTACGGTTATGTCCAAAGTTTTCCTTTTCCGTAACTTTACCAAGTAATTTATATAACATCTCTGTAGCAGTGTCGATAGCTGCTTTGATGGCCTCTGCTGGAATGCCATCAGGTCCAGACGCTTTTCCATCTCTTAGAAGCTTTATGGCTTTCTTTATTTCATACTTCGTTGGTCTTTCACCGTTAATTTGTAGCTCTTCTTCTGCTGGCTGGATGTCCGGAGGATTTTGTAGAGCTGGTCTATTGAGAAGGTCCTCAAAATATTCTGTCCACCTCTTCAGTTGCTCTTGTATATTGCTGAGCAGTTTTCCATTCTTGTCTTTTATGAGGCAACTTGTTTGCTTGTATTTCCCTGTTAGCTTCTTTGTGCTGCTATACAGTTCTCTCATATTTCCTTTGGCTGCAGCATCTTCTGCTTCTCTTGCCAACTCCTCAATATACTTCCTCTTGTCTCTTTTGATACTTCTTTTTACTTCTTTGTTTGCTTCTGTGTACACTTCTTCAGCCTTGGCTTTGGAACTTCTGGTTTTGCTTGTGTTTAAATCTGCTTTCTTGTTTTTTTCTGTCTTTTATCTTATTGATGGTTTCTGTTGTTATCCGTGCTTTTTGTTGTCGTTCCCTTTTCCCCAGTATTTCTTCACATGTCTCATTCCATGCAGTTTTGACCTGCTGCCAATAGTCTTCTGTATTCTCTACATCTTCCAGCTGTTGGAGCACTTGGAATTTGTTGGATACTTTGACCGCAAATGTGTCTCTTGTTTCTTGATTTCTTAGATGTCCTACATTAAATTGTTGTCCATAATTTTGCATTGTTGCATATCTCTTGAGTTTCATTTTTACTTTGGCTATCAGAAGGTGGTGATCTGATGCCACATCTGCTCCTCTATATACCTTTACATCCTGTAATTATGATCTAAACTTCTTGTTTATGCATATATGATCAATCTGATTTTCTGTTCTATGGTCTGGGGATATCCATGTTGCCTTGTGTATTCTCTTATGTGGAAACATCCTTCCTCTATAGCCAGTTGATTTGAAGCACGGAAGTTTGAGAATAGTTCCCTATTTTCATTCATTATTCCTAACCCATGTTTTCCCATGACTTCTTCAAATCCGGTGTTGACTGTACCTATCTTTGCATGCATGTCACCCATCAAAATTGTGATGTCTCTTCTTTTTACTTTATCCATAATTTCCTGTAGTCTAGTATAAAATGTTTCTTTCACAGACTCTTCTTTGTCATTAGTTGGTGCATAACATTGGATGACATTTACATGTATTTTCTTTTTAGCTGTTTCAAAAGTAGCTGCCATTATTCTGGCTCCAACAGCTTCCCATTCCATGAGTGCTTTCTGTGCTTTTTTCAACAATATAAGAGCTACCCTTCACTGTGGTGTGCACTTTCGTCTTCATGTCCTGAGGACAGCACCAATTCACCTGTGATGAGTTTCTTCCGTTCCACTTTGTTTCACACATTCCCAGAACCTCGATTTTATATTCCCTCATTTCTGCTGCTACTTGTGCCACTTTCCCTTGTTTGTTTAATGTCCGAACATTCCAGGTGCCAACTCTGGAAGTTCTCGAAGAAGAAAGAAGGTTTGTCAGCAACAGTCTCCTTTCGGCTTTCTCTGTGTTGCATCATACGCCTCCCTGCGAGAGGATCTTCCCCTGTCTTGGATGGCAGTGTTTTATTTTCCTTATTTGACTTGTCCATATTTGTTGAAGTTTTTTGTGGTTTAAATTTTTTACAGGATGGGGTAACCAGCCCCATACCCAACCCTCCTTAGTCGCTTTCTACGACATGCATGGCAGGGAACAGTGTTACTATTCTTTGCTCCCCTTTCGGGCCCCGGTAACACACGGGTGTGTCGGCCCTTGTCCACCTGCTAATTTTACAGCTATACATTTGATCGTTGTTCCAAGTCTTATCTTCACAGGATATGTAAGAAAGGGAGACGCTCACGTATTCTAGAAGGTGACTTCTAGCTTTCCCCAGTCTCGAGAGCTCAAGATTGGTCAGACGAACGAACGAACGAACTTTATTTTCAAAGGTTTGAAAATTGGACACGCAGGCCCGTCTGACATTCTGCCCTTCCTTTCTCTCACCTTTCGTGCTGAATTAATTTATTCCCATATGTATTTTATATATCAATGTCAAGGAATTCAACATTGTAAAGTAAAATACAATAGCACACTCATATTAACATTAACTATTTATAAACATGACATAAAATATGTTGAAAAGTACAAACATCGTCATTAGAACCTACAATTGATATCATAAGAAAAGATAATCTTATTAGGCGGGCATGTAATCAGAACTAACAAAGTATTCGAAAAGTCTACGATTGTATGAATAGGGACTGAGGTTGTTTTCACCGTAGCACAGTGCACTAATGTAGCATGAGATTCAGAATGCAACCTTTGTAAGGTTCATTTTCCTTACTACTCCTTCCCCCCATCCCGCTTAAAATTGCACACATACACACACACGTATATATACTGAAGCACATTAAAAACGCACCACTATTATATGTATTGATGCCGAGAAGCTGAACACCCAGTACATGTGCTTGAAATGCCACGACTATCTGAAAACGACCGCCAACGTTGGTGTGTTGGAGGCCGGAATGAGCTCGCGGGCCATTGCCAGAAGGATGAATTGCCACCACAGCACTATTGTACCTCTCAATGAACGTTACGGAACCACTGGCAGTGCCCGGGATAGACTTCGGAGTGGCCAACCACGAGTTACTACCCCTGCGCATGATCGTCATATTGTGCTGAGTCACCTAAGGAATCGTTCTCTCCCGGCAAGTCAAACAGCAAGAGCAATAGTGGGTAGACGTGGGCAAGTCTCTCGAATGACAGTCATACGACGACTCAGAGATACAGGCCTTACTGCCTGACGACCTTATGTTGGGCCAAACTTGACTCACAGACATAGTCAGCAGCGCCTGGAATAGGCAGAGCAACATGTCAGATGGACTAGACTGCAGTGGAATGCTGTCCTATTCACAGACGAGAACAGATTCAACATATCCTTTGCTGATAGACGTATGCGGATTTGGCGACGGTGTGGAGAGCGCTTTGCAGATTGCTGTGTTCGTCAGCACAACCGATTTGGAGGTGAGTAGTATAAAAGGCGCAAAATGGTTAGTATTTCTGCAGGAGGAGCGTGACTTTTATATAAGAAAATACTCCGGATCGATTCTGCAGAATGAGCGTCTGCAGGAGGAGCGTGAATTTTTATATAGCGATATATTTTAGCCAGGGTGACTTCCTCTGACGATCAGCTGGCGGGTGTGTTGTTGTATGTTGTTGTGTGTAGATTGTTAGGTGTTGTTTATTTTACATATAGAGGATATTTAGTTATACAATAAGGCATATATTACAACAGTTAGAGATATATATTTACAACAGGTAGACGATATTTAGTAATACATATATTTAGACGTATATTTCAACAGGTATATATACATAGGTAACAAAGAGAACACACTAGATACATTTTATATATTTATTGACAAAGTTAGTTGGTCTATGGGTGACGTCTAACCCCACTTCTTTTTCGTGTACGCCTAGGAGCTCTCAGAGCACAGTCGGTTCGAATTACTTTGTGAGTCTGTCACTTCTTTTTCGTGTAATCATCTTCAACAAGGTGAGTGTCTGTCGTTATCACGCCATCGTTTATGAAGGAAAAACAGTCTTTTGGCTCGCTAGCCAGGGTCTGACTAGTCGAAAAACTAATCGATCGTTGGTGTGTTGTCTAGCCGAAAAGGGCAGTAGGACGCGCTGCATAGTACCACCGCGAGCCTTGACCAAGATGAAATCAATGGCGTAGAGACCACAAACGTTGGTAACTACATCTTGTAAATGTCGAGCGTTGTGGTTAAAAGGTCGATTAGAGTTTCTGGCTATAAAATTAACCAGGTCCGGGTGTGTAGGTGGTAGTCCGAAAGAATCAAAATATTCAAAAGTCCCAAGGCCATTTTAATATAGAGCGACCCAGTAGTCACCGGGTCGATAGCTAAAGTCAGTGTTGATGACGAAAGCAGCCATCTGGCTTGGATCGATACGTAGAGGTAATTGGTCACGAGCTAAAACTTTAACGAGTCCAGTTCGTTTAACAAATATATCCGTCAGGAGTATGATCCGTATCTCGTCTGTATTCATCGTTTAAGTGGTGTAGTCTGTCAAAACTTGGCGCGATTTCGAGATCTCCAAGATCGAGTCTTGCTCGGCGTAGACGAGGACCTGTAATGGTTCGGGGGTGACATCGGAGAATTTAAGTTCTACTGAGACAGGGCCCGACTTGGCCATCTCAAACTGGTCACCGTCCAGTAGACTGGGGGTGAGGTCAAAGGCGTATAAGGCGTATCCATTCTTAAAATGTGTATATTCAAGGTCGTTGCTGGTGTCTTTACCAACCAGCCCCATGGCTAGATTTGTCCCGAAGAAGGCTCTCACGTACTGGTTGTGCTCATAATCTTGCCACTAACTGTTCTGCCATCCGCGCTGACATTTAAATATATCAGACCAAAAGTAGCGAAATTGAACGGATTAACCGGATACGACCCGTTAAAAGCGGTCGAAGTGACTAGGCCAATCACGATCCGTGTAGGTGTTTGACTGAGAAATAGATTATCCTGCATGTGCGATATCATGCCTCTAGGAATAGAGAAAGTTTTTAGCACAACTCGTTTCAAGGGGTACTTGGCATTACCGCGCAAAAAGACTTTCTCGTGGGCTAGAGAGACGGCTGGGTTTAATTTGGCTTTCCGCACAACAGGGCCGCATAAGTTATAATAGATTTATAACCACCGGCATGGTCGTTTCCCAGCACGTTGAACGCATCTTTAGATGGCGTGAGTTTTACTTTAACGGTCACACCGTTTAACATATAGCGATCTTGGGCGAAAATATCTGAATGTAACCGACCCATCATATCAATGTCCTGAGAACCAGCCGCTATATGTCGACGCAGTCTTAGTCCGTTATTATTATCACCACTTGTTTCCGTAATAAAGTTTGGCGTGTCTTTGTAAAACAAAGCCGCTGTCATATGGCCTCGCTTGGCTTCCTCCCCGTAATTCAACGTTGCTTCCAGGTAAGCTCTATAAGTGTAGGCGTTCTCGCTGGGTGTAATCAGCGTGTCGTTTAGGGAAACGTCGACTTGGGAGAATAAACTGTGCAGGTAATAGTTGACCGGGGCCACCTCTGCATCAGCGGGTAATGTGTTACCATTAGCTAACGTGATTTTCGCGCGCACGTGCAGAAAAGTATTGAACAAATCTAGATATTCTTCCCCGTTCCCCGATATTACAAATTCCACCGGGGCTCCGGGTGCTAAGGCAGCCAACGGGTGTCTCTCCACAAATTGCCCCTCTTCTACGGCTGTTTGCGTTGGTGGCACGCTAAACAAACCTAGACAACTGTGAAGACACTCGCACGAGTTGGGGTGAATAAGCGCCATCATTCAAATATATCAGAGTACCGTCGCTTGTTCTGGTGGGAATGAGAAGGACGAGCTCGGTTACTTCGTTTTATTCTCTTCGGCTCGCCAGGTGGGGCAGCTATCGTTTTTCTTTTTCTGCTAATACCGCTACCCGATTGGTTAGTGGTGAGGTGGTCAACGGCTCCCTGTAATAAACGCTAACCTGACTCTTTGGCTTGTTCAAGAAATGACTCACCGATATTTCTACCGGCTAACGCGTCGCTCGCGACCTGTAGACCGGTGCCAACCCCTCTCTGAGTAAAGCTTTGCCTCTAGTTTTTAACCACGGGAGAACCATGCGACCGAGCCCGCTGAAAAAACTACCCAAACCATGTCCTCTTTGACTTCTGCCTCCAATAAACACTGGCATCCATGTCCAGCTTGGGTGCAGTAAAACTCCTCATACATTTTGGGGTTTCGTCGTATTGGTACGTGTCTGACCATTCTTCTATTCAAAATCAAACCGTCTGTGAGTTCGGAAGTGGAGTGTCATTACCGAAGCTCCGCTAGTGAATGGGATAGTCTTACTGTGGTCATTAGTTAAAAGGATTTCCACGGCGTCAAACGAAAAACGGCTCAGGGTTACGTAGTGTGGTTTGTAGTAAATCCTAAAAACCGAAGCGGTAGTCCTGTCCAAAATAGGGACAATCCGTAACAAAGGGACAGAGGCATCCTCAACCGTTCTCGCCGCTACGAGGTCGCAGTACACGTATACATTTTTCATGTCGCTATCCATTTGTACTTCAGTCTCTCCTCGTAGTATTGGGTCGATGTCTGTGGCGAGCGAGGTAGGTAAGCCTAACGTGTGTTTTAACGTCTCGCTAATTCTAACTTCAGCCTCCGGATCATATAGATTCAAGGTGGCTTTATTATTGCTAAAATGGATTCTAACTCGTGCTTTGACTTTCACATCCTTTTCTAAAAGCAAACGATCCAACTCGTCGATCAGCGTGTAGGGTGACGTGTATAGGCCGGCGGGCAACGTGACTAGTATAGACTCATAGTCTTTGTTGGGAAAGTAATGTATCCATACGTCATCCTCTAACACGTTAAAATAACTTTTGGGAAATTGAATCTCAACCAAACCAACCTCGTAACGCGAAGTCAAGCCTATAGTCTGTGGCAATTTGACGAAAAAGTGACCGGCGTTATTGTTTGGGTATATTTTCATCGAGGCATTGCTGGGTAAAGTCACGTAAAAACTCATCCTATCTTAGGGTTAGGTAACATGTAACCCAGACAACTGCTCATTAAGGCGATCCAAAACTTGCCGTCAGGTCCCTCGGCGTTGCTCCGACTCAGATTGAATAATGAGACCCCGATGACGACATATACAAGGGGATTGACATAAGTCTTGGGCCTGACCATGAAGTACATGTCACAGAGAGCTGAAATTTTGTATAGTGTTTATTCCTTTTCAATATAGCCACCGTCTGAATTGACACACTTCTGCCATCTCTGTTTGACCTTGAAAAGACCTTGGGAGTAGAACACCCTATTTTTCAAACTAAACCAGTCATCACATGCCAGTATAACCTCTTCATCGCTGTCAACATGATTTCCTTTCAGCTGTTTTTTAAGATTTGGGAATAGAAAAAAGTCTGATGGAGCCAAATCTGAAGAATATGGTGGATGTGGAAGAATTTCAATATTCACATCGTTGGCTGCTAGCTGCACAAGCCGTGCTTTGTAAGAGGGCGCGTTGTCTTGAAGCAAAGGACGATTTTGAGTGCGCGTTATCCCTCGTTTCCTGGTCACAACCTTTCTTAGTTTGGTGAGAAGATCTGCATAGTACTGTTCATTAACTGTACTGCCACGAGGCAGATAATCTTTCAAAAGGACACCTTTGCCGTCCCAAAAAACAGTCAGCATCACTTTTCCTGCAGATTTCTGCGCTCTCGGCTTGACAGGTGTTGGGGAGCCCGGCTTTTCCCTTGCATGCTGGCAATTTTGGATTCTGAGTCATAATGGTGTACCCAAGTCTCATCTACTGTTACCATGGTCTCCAAAAAATCTTTTGACTGACACCTTTTGAGCAACTGTTGACAGCAATTCTTTAAATGTGCCAAATTTCATCTTCCTCCTGTGACTCCTTCATGGTCAGGCCCAAGTCTTATGTCAATCCCTTGTATAACGATCATCTGACAGATGAATACGATCTCTAGTCGCGGGACTAGTTTCCCAAAAAAAGGCCAGACCGAGGTTCTCGTGGCCTTGGGAGGGAGTGACCGCAAAACTGGGGTGCTCACTTCTTCTATTTCCATCAGTCTCGATATCTCGCTAGTTGTTTGGCGGAAATCCAGCTGTTGAATGACGAGTTATAACCGAACCATTTGACTAAATACTCTTTAACACCACTGAAACCTCTCCGTTCTTGCAAAATGGACTCGATTCGATAAACTATCGTGTCACCGACCCGCTGCAGCTGTTCTTGGTAAAAAGAACCTTTCAATTCCTCACCCGAATCCTATTTAAGAACGTACGTGACCGGTCTTGTCTGGTTTAGTCGGCTGACCGTAAACATTTCTTCCGTCCACGCCGGCGTAAAACCCTTTTTAAAAGTTTGTTTGGCTTGCGCGATCCGCACGCAATCACCGGCTTTAAAATAGACTTTTCTGTCGATGACGTCAGAGGTCGAAAAAAATGTACGCCACACCTCTTCTTGATTGCTCGGGTTAACTTCCGATGGCGCCATCTTAATACTCCGATGATACGAATAGTTGTAGTTGTGGACCAGTTGTTTTATCACGTCGACGTAGCGAAGACTGTTGGTTTTGGTAAAGTAACGCCACGTTTTTTCTTTGATGGTTCGATTAAACATCTCGACAATAGCTGCCTTGGTATCTTCACTCTCCGTAGTGAAGAAATGGACACCTTCGTCTTTAAGAAACTTTAAGAATGTTTTGTTGACGAACTCACTGCCTTTGTCTGTTGAAAATTTATAGGTTTGCGACTGTTAAAAATTGTTTTTACCGCTGCTACTAAAGCTTTCCCAGTTTTGTTTTTCAGGGGAACAGCCCAAGCAAATTTACTAAACACATCGATTCACGTCACTAGATAGGAAAAACCATCGTTGAATTTTTTTAAACCCCGCAAGTCTGTTAGTTCACCTTGGAACTGTGGATCGATACCACCAGCGATGGTCACGCGTCTTTTAAATTTTCTACGCACCAGTTTGTGTATGGTGTACGTATCCTGATGACCTAACCACTCTTCAATTTTTTTACGAGAAAGTTTGGTGCTACGTTGCAAGGCACTGACTCCCCCATACGACCCGGGTCGTTTCGGGTCGTAGTAATGTTGTTTAAAATCTTATTCACTTCTTTGGCCATGCTACCCGCTTTGGTGTTTTTGTCTTTTTCCTTCCTTTGAGCGAATACGACGATGTTTCTCGCAATTTACTGGCAACCATCTTTTTTCGATTAGTGGGTGTGACTTGTTCGGGTGGGGACTGAAGAGTTTTGTCGACAATCTCGTCTTTAAGTACAGTGGGTGAACCTGGCTGGTCGGGAGCTTGTGTTGGTTGTTTAATATGAACTAGACCTAGAGGCACGTGACTGTACTGCTCTAGTCGAGTCAAATAACGCTGCAGTGTTCGCTGATATAATATAGCTTTGTCACCCACAGGCACATCTTCTCGCTCCAAGACTAGGTGCATTTGTCTGTCCAATTCTCCCAAGTTATCCCTCAGAGCGTCGGTGGCTCTATAAGTTTTTTGAGCCTCTAACAAACGAGGGTCCATCAAAATCATTTTCTTGGTCATCTACAAGACCCCTCTTAGCAGGGTTAGTAGTGGTACAAGGAGAGAACTTAAAAAACCACCAGTTTGTAAAAATGGTTTTTGTCTTTTGAGAGACAATGTCTTCTTGGTGAGCCCTCTCAGGGTGTTTTTGTTACGACGCATACGCCTCTTCTGAGGGGTGTCAGTGTAACGTTACTTTTTAATACGTTGTGGCAATACTCACAGAGTGTTCCTATAAGATCGGGTGACGCTGTTTTCATAACAGCCTTGATGACTGGGGGTTTGGCAGTGCCTAGAAACTTTAACATTTCAGCATGTCGTTTCACTTTTTCCCCCATCTCGTTATTTGGGGACGTAGACGACTTGTTGTTCGTGTGGAAATATTTTGATACGTAATCTTAAAGCGTCGGGTGTTGCCTGACGAAGGTCGATTAGCAAAAAACCGCGTGGGGCCGACGTCGCGTCTTTAAAACTTTCTTGGACATAGGCCGTACGACCTGGATACATCTGCTTGGCTAGATTAATAATCTGCGAACCATCGCGTGGATTTTTGAAAAGCACTATATAATGAGAATTCAAGATAATGGTTCTGTGTACTTTGTTCTTGCCAAATAAATTGTGCACAATGTACATTACACTAATATCGCGATGATGACTGCCTTTAGTAAATAGTTTCGTTATTCTATCATCCATCTCACTCATCAGATTATCTATAACAAGCAGGCGTTTCTTATCATCTGACCACTGCTCCATGTCCGGTAGTCCTTCAATAAACTGAACTCCAGGCATCGAATTATACACGGACTGCCACTCTCCTTAACACTATATAATTTCATCAGGTGCAGGTACCATCATATCTCGGATATATTGCAAGAAACGCTGTACAAAGACAGTTTTGCCAGACCCCGTGGGCCCGGCTATGAGCGCTGTAAAGGGATGTACCCATCTTGGGTCCATAGCTAACAATAATAAAATACACTCATACGCAGTTATTTTATTCAACAACGTGAGACCCCCTGCTTTCAACAACGTGAGACTCCCTGCAACGTGTTAAAAATCAACAATATGAGAACCATACGTTACTCACTCAGTCACATGTCTGGTTGTAATGCATCGCTCTAAAAACGTTACTCACTCAGTCACATGCCTTTTTTACTATTCATTCTTCGTCAACAGCCCATAAATATATATATATATAACAAAAACAAGAAATGTGTGTGTGTAGTATCACATTTTTTAAAGCTAATGTTTGATATCATTGTTTTACAAGCGGTACCATGTTCTGAGTACACTGTCACAAATAAAGAGCTCTAGTTTTATGTTCGATCGTAAAACGCTGGTCTCACCGGGACCCAATTAATTATTCATGAACATCTGAGCGCAATTAAACTTCGTTTCTGTGATGTTGAATCACATATCGATAACGAGTGTCCGTACTTATCGCCCGGGACAACTTGTGCGGGTGAGCTCTGAAGTTATCGCTTGTACACGTGTGCAGTGCATCTGTGATAAAAGCATAGTTATAGTTTATAAATATCCTCCTTTGTTCAACAGTTCGATCGTAGAAAGCCATTAACGTTTTCCGACCAGAGAATAATTAATTATTCATGACCACACCTGCATCCCATTAAACTTCGTGGTTCTAAATGTCATAATCGCTAATGAGTTCCGACCATTGTAACAAAGCCGCACGCGAGCTCTAAAATTATCGCTTCTACGCATGCGTACTGCAAGCTGTGAGAGAGAAGCCTTTGATATAATCTAAGACAAAGCCTGTAGACCGCTCATTCAAACGACAGAGCTCGACGAACAAACATCTCAGACCAGTCTTCTCAAATCAACCACTGAAACCAACCGTTGAAATCTTACCACCAGAAACGTATGTTATTCTGTTTTATATGTTTGTGTTAAATATAAATATCTCTGTCGTTTCCGTATTTAAAAAATATATAAAGTTTATATGTCTATGTCTGTTTTCGTTAAGTGTATTCTGTAAAAATAAATATATTTTTTATGTGTCTGTGTATCTGTCCCCGTGTGTCTGTCCTTGTCTTTGTCTGTTTTCGTTAGGGTGTTAAAATGTATAACCTAAATTATTTTATCTGTTCGTGTTTGTTTTCGATAAGTAGAAGTTAAAACATACACTAAATTATTATTTGTCTAGAAAGATACACTAGCAGGTATTTAAAAAATATGTTTTTATCTGTTTGCTTGTTTGTTTTCGTTTCTCTTTCTACCATTCTTACATGTCATTTTAAAAAAAGAAATATATATATATATATATATATATATATATATATATATATATATATATATATATATATATATATATATATATATATATGTATATATATATATATATATATGTATATGTATATATATATGGTTGTTGTCGATAAGTTAAGAAAATACCCTAAACAGTCTTATATCTACACGCCATTTATCTATTTAAAAAATTTGTATATGGCTGTCTGTTCTCTTTAGAAAGTTAAAATATATAACATTTATGTATTAACAAAATGTGTATACGCACTAGGCAGTGTTAAACGGCCTGGAGAATGAACGACATGTTCATTTTTTTTTCTTTGGCATATTGTTAAGCCAGTGCTCTGTTCATTGTCTGCAAAAACAGGGATGACTCATCCACGCTCCACCGAATGTAATAATTTCTAACAAAAAAAAAAAAAAAACAACAACAGACAAGTCTAAACTTGTATGAGACTAGCTATTTCAAATAATTACAGAACAACGGAGAACAAAAGCAATTATACCTGGCGCTGCTGATCGAAACAAAGAACAAAGCAATCTCGCGTGTTTAATAATTCACATGGCTCGTGTTTCCTGATGAAAAATTCATAATTTCCTTTGATCAGCGAACGCGCGGGAACCCTTGCACGTGAAGTGAAAACTTCACAATTAGTGATAATTACCAATCAATTTGAGTTTTTCGTGAAATAAAACGGGGCTTCGCGAATTTTTTTTTTTTAATTATACCAAAGAGAGCCGGCAGATCAATAACTTTGGTTTCATTGTTGCTAGTTTTTTATCTTTCGTGAAACTAAAAAACAAGCGTGCGGGTCGTTTCTGTACTCGGAAGCTGATAACAAAGAACAAAAAAGCATTGGTATTGAATTGAAAAGTTAATATATTACAATAAAGCTAACATATAAATAAGGACCCGAGTCAGTACAAACTGATAAAAGTTACATACAATCGTCCAGTGAAAATTAAAAAACATACTAGTTTAGAAAATAGTATATTTTTGATTTAAAAACAATACTGAACTACGAATGGAAACATAGAGATAACATAAAATAAATACAAACAACATATTACCTTAAGTCGGTCTGATATAACCAACAACCATGGTTGACAGTAGCAAACACGTTAATAACAAACTTATATTTTCGTTATTTTAAAAGAAAGGGTAGATCAACTCGTCACTTGTCTCGCAAACATGCTGGGTTTTAAAAGCAATAAATTGCTCTGGAATCACACTTCCACAGCGCGCACGGGGGGTCTTTCTGATATGTTAAAGAACAAAATTTCTTTCATTTGATAACAGAATAAAAATAAGATTGGTTATAATGAAGAGAAGGCGTGTGTATACCTACATAGATAGGTATGTGCCTAGCTATCTATAAGTCTGTGTTTTATTTACCTGTTTATTCTTTGCTTTCTCTCTCTCTCTCTCTCTCTCTCCCTCTCTCTCTCTCTCTCTTTCTTTCTCTCTCTCTCTCTCTATCAGTTTGTCTGTTGTGGCTAGGTTACCTGATTGTTACATGTATTTAATTTTATATTTAATTTTATGACTAACTTCTTTTTGTTCCTCTTTTCACAGATGTCCTCAACTCAATGATATGCTTGCTCGGACTGCAATCGTTCTTTCACAAGGGACCGCAACCTAACTCGTCAATTAACACAGTGCATGCGGAAAAGAGGCACGACTGCCGTCTCTGTAGTCTAGTATTTACCAGACCCGATAACCTGCAACGGCACATAGAGAGTGAACATGGGCCCGGAGCACGACGAACAGACACCACATCAGTTATGCAAACCACATCAGTGGGACAAAACAGTCTGATGTGTACCCGATGCGAGCAGGGGTTCACCAGACGTGATAACTACTCACAGCACAGCAAGACAGCTCACTCACTACCACGTTTTAGTTGTGACATTTGTGGTAACCTCTTTACCCGAGGAACAAGCTTACGGGTCCACCTAAAACAAAAACACCCCACTGTCCATATGGAGATTCCAACCTCATGCCCCACAGCAACATCAGATGCCACACCAGTCTCTTCAGCATTATCAGCAGGCACCAAAAACGTTTCAAACCCCACTGTATCATCGGCGCACAAACACACATTACCACCAGGTACCAAAAACTTTGCAATACCTTCATCATCACCTAGAGCACCTGACCCCACAGCAGCTTAGAGAACGCCAGCATCAGGTGCCACACCAGTATCTCACCGTCATCAACAGGCACCAAAAACTTTTCAAGCCCCACAGCACCATCCGGTGCCACACCAGTCTCTTCAGCATCATCAGCAGGCACCAAAATCTTCAAACCCTACTGCATCATCAACATCGGCGCACAAACAGACACTACCACCAGGTACCACAACAACATCAGCAACTTCGAGAATGCCTTCATCAGCGCCTTTCATAACATTTCCCCCCACCCTGACTCACCCTTACCCACAGTCATCCAGCCTCAACCTGGCGCACCAACAGACATCATCATCATCTGCTGCAGCAGACGCCACAACACCAGTCTATTCCAGAATACCTTCAACCTCGGTACCCTCTTCAACAATTCACCCCTCTACGCGAACACCGGGCCTCATCCCACATCACCCACAGACACCAATTCCCTCCACAAAAGCTGCATGCCAGACCACCAAGAAACGATACATGTCCAGTACCCAACAAGTCCTTAACAAAAAACCTCGCTTGTCCTCTGACTATGACAGTTTATGTGACTTACCAGCTGACCTTTAAGAGATCTATTCAAAGAATTGGTCTGCGATCAAGACACATACAAAAAAACACAAATATTTATCCGCCTTCACATTTTTTCACAGTCCAGAAAGAACACAACCCATCGAATGGCTATCTTTAATAAGTCCAATCTTTGCACAACAGACAAAACGTTTTAAAATTAATTACAGTCATCACGCAATTTTAAGACACAGAGAAACCCAAGACCTCCGTTTCAACCACGCCTCACATAATAACGCCTGTGTTTTAGAACAGCCTCATCTAGTCAACAACATTACAGATTTCAAGTCTTTTGTCTCAGACTTACAAGACAGCGATATTCTTACACATGCGCAAGTAAACAGACCCAATACAAAATATTATGTTGAAGCAATCCCGGCCACATCCTTCTATATCTATCACATTTAAGACTTCCCAATCGGCTTCTTTTTACAAGACATACCATATTACATTTCAGATAATAAACACATCAACACATTACAATACGATTCGAACGCAAAACCTTACAGTGATAACTTTTGCTTTTTTAGATGTTTAGCCGTTTTTAGGGGTGCGCCCGTTACAGAAGTTAGAAAAAGCACGCGCCGGCTCCTAAAACAGTGGTAAACACAGCAGGGACTAGAGTCCCTCATCGATTTCCCTGGGGTTAATTTAACAGGTATTCCCGCGTTAGAGACCTGCTTTAAGATAAATATAGACATTTTTGAGTTTGACGACGCGTAGACCTTGACCCCCAAACTTAGAGGTAATGATAGTTTTCCAGAAACGTTGCGTCTTTTAATGTATAAAAATCATTTTATGTATATAGTTGATATTGATAGGGCGAGCCGCTCGTTTTCATGTCCAAAATGCGGTAAATTGTTGAAGATTTTTAGGGACATGGAACAACATGAGAAGACCTGTGCCGTCGATAAGAGGGTGGAAATATTTAAAGGTGGGGTGTATACCCCACCAGATACCGCTTGGGAGTCGATCGCGGCGCAGGGTGTAGATGTAGATACAAAATTCGTCTTTCCCTTTCGGGCCACCTTTGACTACGAGTGTTATTTCGAGACCTCTGTAGGGCCCAGTGGTAGCACAACTACCTAAACAGCTAAACACGTGCCCCTGTCTTGTTCGGTGGCCTCTAATGTCCCCGGATTTGAGGAATCCGTGTGTTTTATCACAACGGGTGATCCACAAGTCTTGGTGAATAGGATGCTCGGGCATCTGACCAACATTGCCGAGGCGTCTTACGCCCTTTTGCGCGAACGTTTCGATGAGGTGTACACTCAACTCGGTGATTTGGAGGGGCTCTTTGAGAGACTCGATGAGTATTTGCACGAACTGCCAGTGTTAGGCTTCAACTCGGGAAAGTACGACGTCAACGTTATAAAACCGTACCTCATCAGATATTTCCTTGACCAAGATTTTAAGTATTTAGTCAAGAGAAAAAATAATTTTATGTGTATCGCCACCCCCCAGTTAAAATTTTTAGATATCATCAATTACTTAGCCCCCGGTTTTAGCTATAGTAAATACCTGGCCGCTTATAAAGTAACAGAAACCAAAGGTTTTTTCTGTTACGAGTACGTCACCGATTTAGAAACATGAAACGAACGGCGCTACCACCCCATTCGGCTTTTTTTCCGCCCTAAAGAATTCTAATATTTCTAGTGACGAGTACGCCGAATGTCAGAGGGTTTGGGTGGATAACCGTATGACCACGTTGCGCGACTTTCTGACGTGGTACAACAATATATACGTGGTCCCCCTTCCTAATTGCGTTAGAACAACAGGTTAGTTTTTAGCGGGGTTAGGGGTAGATATGTTTAAAGATGCGATTTCGGTGCCCGGTGTCACGTTAAAATATCTCTTCAAAACCCTCCCGTCAAACGTCTCTTTTTCTTTATGCTCCAAGCGGGAGCAAGATTTGCACGATACGATGAGCCAAAATATAGTCAGCGGACCTTCAATTATCTTCCATAGGTTTCATGAACAAGGCAAAACGTGCATTAGAGGGTGCAAAATGGTGCAATGCATTAAAGGTTTTGATGCCAACGCTCTTTATTTGTAGGCACTAATGCAGAAAATTCCGACTGACTTTCCCGTTAGATGAAACAGGGAGGACGGTTTCAGGTACCACAAGATCAGTAAATATACCGTACAGTGCCGCGACTGGTTGAGTTGGGAGTCGTACCAAAATAATGTGGTTTTAAAGACCCAGCTTACCGGCCGTGAGATGTCGTTGGGTCATAGGCACATTAGGGTAGACGGCTGGGACAAAGACTCTCGCACCGTCTACCAGTTCCATGGCTGTCTTTTCCACGGCCACCCTAACTGCCCACTAGCCACCGGTCGTGACGTTAACCCAGTCAATAAAAAACCTTTGACTGAGTTGTACGAAAAGACGAGGGAAATTGGTGCCTATTTAAAGACCGAGTGCGACGCTACCTTGGTCGAAATGTAGGAATGCGAGAAGCAAAACTTGAAGGAAGACGATCCATCGATCGGTCGCTTTCTGCGCGCCACCTTCCCGACCCTGAAACCATCTTATACCAAATGTCGATACCCGCTAACGGAACCACAGATTCTCGCCTCTGTGCTAGACGAGACCTCGTTTGGTTTAGTCGAGTGTGACATTCATGTCCCCGACTCCCTGAAAGAGCATTTCTCGGAAATGACGCCCATTTTTAAGAACGTTGACGTCACGAGATATGATATTGGGCCTTTCATGCGGGAATACGCCGAAAAGCATAAACTCCTGACTACCCCCAGAAGGACGTTGATCGGGAGTTATGTGGGTAAAAAGATTCTGTTGGTGACACCTTTGCTTCGCTGGTACCTGGCCAAAGGCTTAGTAGTCACCTGTATTTACAAGGTGATTAAATATACACCCGCGACGTGTTTTAAACAGTTTGGGGACACTGTTTCGGACGCGCGCCGCCAGGGCGATATCGATGATGTCTACGCGATAACCAGCGAAACCATGAAAGTATTGGGTAACACCACCTATGGTAAAACGTTGATCAATAAGGCGAAGCACGTAGAGGTCTCGTACACGACCGGTGAGGGTACATCTAAATTAATAAACTGCTCCCGCTTTAGAGAAATGACTTTAGTGACTGACGACATATTCGAAGTAGAGATGGTTAGAAAGAAAATTAGTTGGGACCTCCCGCGCAGAAAGGTTTTTTCGTTTATCAATACGCCAAACTGCGCATGTTAGAATTTTATTACGACTGTTTAGATAAATGTGTAGATAGGGCAGACTTTCAGTTGTGCGAGACAGACACAGACAGTCTTTACTTGGCCCTTAGCGCGAGTAACCAAGCGGACGTTGTTAATCCCGCTATGCGACGTGAATTTTATAGCTCCTACCACCAGTGGTTCCCCGCCGAAGTGTGTCCCAACCATCGTTCCGTTTTCGTAGCTAGTGAGGGTAAGACGCGCGTAGTTTGTCAAAAATGCCGCGAACAAAAATTATACGACAAACGGACACCGGGCCTTTTTAAATTAGAGTACGAGGGCAGTGGGAAGATTTCCCTCGGCAGCAAGACGTATCACTGTTTTGGCGACTACGACAAGACAACCACAAAAGGATTGAACAAACACCACAACACCATCGACAAAAATACCTTTTTAGAAGTCCTCAACACGCAACAAGCACAGGGCGGGAAAAATGTCGGGTTCCGAACACACAACTCGGCCATATACATATATGAACATTACCGCAACTCCCTGTCTTACTTTTACATCAAGAGACAGGTGCATCCAGTCAATGTCACCACATCTCCCCTCAACATCTAAACTCGCTGTACACCCCCAAAACCACACAATACAACACAAACCCAATACATAAACGCTCTCTGTTCTATTTTTTACGACAATGACGACTCCCCTCCCTCAAGGTCTGGTCTGCAGCTATACCCGCTGCTATATTTATTAAAGAACCTTTGTTATCTATGTTGTAAATAATGTATTAAAAAATACGCCAATATGTGATCATATAATTTTATTTTGAAAACACACCTCCCGTCTTCCAATATAAATACTGTACATGTCACTATGTGCTCCTATGTGTTTTTTGCCAATATTATACAATGCCACTATCTGATCCTATGTGTTACTGTTGATTACTAATATTGTATAATGCCAATATATGATATTGTTATTTGAAAAATAAAATATATTAACTAAAATCTTTGTTTTCTATATACCTGTAGTAATATATGTCTAAATATATGTATAACTAAATATCGTCTACCTGCTGTAAATATATATCTCTAACTGCCTTATTGTATAACTAAATATCGTCTATATGTAAAATAAAAAAACACATAACAATCTACACACAACAACACACAACAACACACCCGCCAGCTGATCGTCAAAGGAAGTCACTCCGGCTAAAATATATTGCTATATAAAAAGTCACGCTCCTCCTGCAAACGCTCCTCCTGCAGAATCGATCCGGAGTATTTTCTTATATAAAAGTCACGCTCCTCCTGCAGAAATACTAACCATTTTGCGCCAACCTTACTACTGAGGTGGCATTATTCACATTTGGGGAGGATTCAGTTTTCACCATCGCTTGCCTCTTCACGTCTTCTGTGGAAATGTTAATGCTGTGACATATCGAGATGCGGTTATGGATGCATTGGTTGCTCCTGCGTTCACAAATTATCCAGACTTGCAGCTTCTCCAGCAGGATAACGCACGTGCACACACCACATGCATTATGCAGCAATATCTACAGCAGCAGAACATTGTGACGATTGATTGGCCTGTTCTATCACCAGACAGGTCCCCTATAGAAGATCTGTGGGACGAGCTTGGACGCAGAGTCTACAGGCAAGGTTCTCCAGCTAATCTGCAACAGCTCGAAGCTGCTCTTACACGTGAATGGGACTTGATTCCCCGGAATTTCCTTCAGCGACTTGTGCGTTCCATGCGGAGCCACTGCCAAGCTTGTTTGCAAGCACACGGTGGACATACCAGATACTGAGGATAGTGTGAATGAATTTTTTTCTTGGTTGCATTTTTGGTTTTCTCCCTTGCCTGCACAGAATGCAATGAATTTCATAACCATCAAATGTACAAATTAATGACCAGCATGGATTAATAGGAAAATGAATAAAGATTCAAAATATGTAAACTTGTAAACACTTATATTTACATTTCACACTCTGTTCCTGGATTATACAGGTGGTGCGTTTTTAATGTGCTTGTGTGGATATATATATACATATATATATATTTATGGTATGGCGTTATGTATGGTAGATCTTAAGAGGGCTCAGTGTTTTTAAAGTAAACCCCAACAGCTCCTGTCTTACCGACCAGTGGTGTAGGGAATGACTGAATTTATCTTTCAATGTGCAAGTGTAGCCGACCAAACAAAACACACATACACACACACACGCACGCACGCACGCAAACACACACGCACGCACACACGTACACAAATACAATCATTTGAAGTTAATGTTAGACGAAGGTGTACTGATACTTGATCATATGGAACAACAACAAAAAATATTACGCCTACAAATAGCAGTAGTTGTTTATACATAAAAAAGGATCATCGAAGGTATTTTCACACAATCATGTATGCTACTACTTTACCAAACCCGTTGTTTCTATCTCCTCCTGCTTCTCCACAGACACGCCAAGCACACGTGACACATGTTCAATGTTATCTGATGAATCTGAATCCAGTTTGTTGACATTTTTTAACACCTCGCGGCGGACCTGGAAACAGTACAGTGCTCGTTAAAATACATTTAATGCACACACAAATACACGCACAATTCACACGGCATATTTTTAGTCATTGTTTTTATTTTCTACGGCCGCCCGTCTTATCCAAGGGAAATCCACTGTGTAGTAGCTATAGTGTTTTAACTCTGACGCAAACTCTCTCATTCCTATTCTCTTATTTCTGTTTTCTATGGTTCTCAAACAACTCTCCATGTTTCAATGTCTCTGACTAGATCTATATGGTTCTTGAACAACTTTCCATGTTTCAATGTCTCTGACTAGATCTCTATGGTTCTCGAACAACTATCCATGTTTCAATGTATCTGACTATATCTATATGGTTCTTGAACAACTCTCTATGTTTCAATGTCTCTGACTAGATCTATATGGTTCTTGAACAACTCTCCATGTTTCAATGTCTCTGACTAGATCTCTGTGGTTCTTGAACAACTCTCCATGTTTCAATGTATCTGACTAGATCTCTATGGTTCTCGAACAACTATCCATGTTTCAATGTATCTGACTAGATCTATATGGTTCTTGAACAACTCTCCATGTTTCAATGTCTCTGACTAGATCTATATGGTTCTTGAACATTTCTCCATGTTTCAATGTCTCTGACTAGATCTCTATGGTTCTCGAACAACTATCCATGTTTCAATGTATCTGACTAGATCTATATGGTTCTTGAAGAACTCTCCATGTTTCAACGTCTCTGACTAGATCTACAGAGTAAACAAATCTCTCAACAAAAGTTCTAACATACAAACTTTTTTTCCAGTCTGGCAACTATACAAACGTCATGCGCTTCTGGACTTTACACTTACTGCAAGATGCTAAATATAGCGCACATCTGTTGTTTGCACCAAAATCGCATTGGATTTTAAATAATACATAAAGGGCACACAGTAAAGTGTCAAATTTCTACAACATACTTTATTGTTATTATTACTTTTTCTGACATTTGATTGTTTGATTTAGGATAAGTTACATCCCTTGGAAAAAAAAGGTAAACTTGTTCCCACTAAAGCCGAGTCTGGAAATTATGTAAAAGTGGTGTGCTTCTGGCCATTGATTTAAATTGCGCGACCCTTGAAATAGCGATCTTTTCTTGCTAATATTCTTCGGTATGCAATACCAATGTAAATGGAACAGTTTTAAAACAGGTCAATACATTCAAATACCTGGGCATGTTAATAAGATTGGATGAATGGTGCATTTGATAAGTGAACAGTAGAATAGCCTAGGCTAACAGAGATTTCAATAAAATGATATGTATTTCATGCAACAACGCTTTGTCAGTGGAAGTAAGAAAAGTTCTTCAGTCCTGACATATGGGAGTGAGTTATGGACTATTAGTAAACAAACAGGGCATTCAAGAAAGTAATCCGGTTGTCATGAAAGAGGCCAATAAGAAAAGGGAGCTTATTAATCAGGGAAGATTCTGGACAGTTTGACTTTGCCAGGAAGTTGTGGAGAGAGATTACCACATAGGCCATTAGAAATGGTACATGAAGAAGAAGATTCTTCATGAAAAAATCATGAAAGGACTTAGATAGCAATATCAATAGATGGTTTAAAGTGGGTTGTTTTTGGTTATTATCTTGGTAATTAAATTGAATTTTAGTTTGTGAGACGTATCTGTAAGTTTTGCCATACTGGTACTCTTCTACGAAGTAGCGTAAAATGACGTAGAAGACATAGCTACAGGATTCCATAGTGTCGGCTCGTGGGGCAAGGTCCACTTATATCAGTGTAGTTGATTCTACTTCAAAAGTGTTTATATTAGACGTAGATTTCAAGCAGAAATCTTATGTGATTCTAATTCGATTGGGAATAAACCCATCTCGTCAGGAGTTCGGAGATTTGGGTAAGATTTAGGCTAGTATAGCCACCAGAGATATTTGAACAGTTCAAGGGTATCGTAACCGTCCTGGAAGGGCATGGAAGCCCAAAGCAAATATGTATGATTGCCGACTAAAAGAAGATGTGCAGAAAGGCACCGAATTGAATTAATGTGTATAAGGAAAGAGGACAAGATATGTCCAGTGGAATTCCTAAGAAGAAAATATATGAAGGAAACAAATATGCTATGAAAGCACTAAGAGAAAGATAAGTCTTGATAGCCTAAAGAATTTTGAAGAAGCATGGACTCATGCAGAAAAAATTTATGAAATACAATAATTGAAGATATAAATGTATTATGTCAAAATGGATTAAGAGCAATGTGCCGCTCATATACGTTCCTGTGTTGAATAAAATGAAAGTCGTTTAATCGCCGAAGTGTTGGAGAATTGATTTCCAGTTGGAAGCATGAAGTAGTAGAGATAACCAGTTAATATTTAATGACAGTTGGTCATATGAAAGAAGATTAGAATACACAGAACAGTTCGATTACGAATAAAACGGTGGCCAGAATTTTGGTGACTAAATTTCAGAACATTAATAAAATATCCCTAGACATTATTCAACATACTGGAGCCAGAAGGAAAAGTTCCTTAACAGATAACACCCGGAGGAAATTCATGGGGTTGCTCGTCCGTTAGTCACCACTACAAATATATGGCACATTAATCAAACTTTTCAATAAGGAAACAGCTCCAATATACACGGTATTGAAAATACGTTATAAGGAACATTTATTGTTTAAGAAGGTCAAGGCCAAGGCGCAACCTTATAACTTCAAGAAAGGACCAAAAGAAAGGAGCAAAGTTTGGAACAATCTAATCAAGACGGAAATATCGCCAGAAACAATTATCATCAGCAAGAAAAGGGTCGTAAACTGGACAGTTTGAACTATTTTGTTGACCTGGAAAATTTTAACCGGCAACACGAAGCAGTGACGTCATATGCAAATGTTCCCAACTGCCAAAGAATCGAAAAGCCTTTACAAACAAACTCAAGATTTCAATCAAAAATAATTCAAAATCAGCATCCTTCGTTCAACACGTCGAATAGATCTACGAAGCATCGAAGATTACAATACCAGCTTCGCTAGAGAAGGGTACTTTCCAGGATCTGGGTGAGATCGTTCCTTCGTAAAATCAAACAGTCTAAAGCTAGGACTGGGAGGAGAAATTTTACCACTGCAGATAAGTTCATGTTCGAATGTCGAGATGTATCATTTGATCATCTGAATACCCACACGTCACCTTTTCTTACTGATCATAATCTTTTATCATTATTATACGTTTATCATCCTTATATGAATTGCGGGATTGGATGGTAGGGCTTAATATTTCTATAGCTTCTTCGGAAGATACAGAAATGTTAACGATTCTGTAGGGTCTTATTGAATGCATTGTCAAAGAGTCCAGTGAGTTCACTGTCGAATAGTAATCTTTGATAATCCATTAAATATATTTAATAATTGTTTAGTTGTATCGTCGAGGTATCGCGTTTACTTAAGATAATATTCTTATTTACGTAATAAGTCATTGTTTATTCGTCTGTCCACTATCCCCATCTTGTCTTCTTGTTATATTCGAATACGACTTTCGGTAATTGTACGTCAATTTTTGTCTTGTTTGATTAATTAATATTTTGATACACATTTTCTTTATTTATGTACTTGTTATACTTAGTTTCTTTTATCTGTTGTGGAATGTTCTGTGATTTGTAAATCATTATCATCATCTTTGGCTAACTTCTGCCATTCATTACCATTGTATTTAACATTGCTCTTGCATTAATTGAATTGTCATTACATTATATATTGTTATCGATATTGATAAGTAAAATAATACTGAATAAAACAGATAAGTACCTATAAACATGTCATCCTTAGAAGATTTCAGACAGGAAGGCATTAGAAAAGATTTATCAGATGCGAAATTAGAGGATTATGCGGAGAATAAATATGAGGAACATTTATCGCATCTTGAAAGAATAGAACAACGCGAGGCTGTTAAACGGGCTGATGAACTTAGGAGGTTTGAATTAGCCCAAAAAGAAAAAGATCGTGAACATGAAATAGCCATAGAGAAATTGAAAATGGAGGCAAAAGAAAAAGAAATGGAGGCAAAGGAGAAAGAAGAGAGATTAAAAATGGAAGCTACTGCTCTGGCAATGGAAAAAGAGCATAAAATGAAAATGGAATCTGATGCTCTGGCACGAGATGCAATGGAAAAAGAGCATAAAATAAAAATGGAATCTGATGCTCTGGCACGAGAAGCAATGGAAAGAGAGCATAAAATGAAAATGGAAGAGAAAGAAAAAGAAATTGAATAAGCAAAAATCTAATCTCAGGCTTCCGGTGATAACTTTGGATCAAATACTGATCATTTGTCGTGGATGCCAAAATTCAAATTGCCTAATTTTATCGATAGTCGAGATTGTATGTATAGTTTTTTAGAAAAATGTGAGATGAAAGCCAACGATATGAAAATACCAAGATATCGTTGGAGCAATTTACTATCAGATCATCTAACAGGAAATGCCCAGGAATGTTTCATGCAACGAGATCAACAAAGTCGATTAGACTTTGATAGAGTAAAGCAAGCCCTGTTAAGAAAATTCAGGTATACAGAAGTAGGTTTCAGGGAAAAATTTCATGCAATTTTACCGGATAAGAAGGTTGACTTCGGAGAATTTATCTCCTCCATAAAACTTTACCTCAATCGTTGGATTGAGTTAGATGAAGTCCCTAAGACTTATGAAGGAATTATTGATTTAATGTTAAGAGATAAGGTTCTTTCGGCATGTAGTGCCGACTTAACAGCTTTTTTGCAGGAAAGACGCCCAAGACCATTGATGACTGTGAGAAACAAGGTCGACAATATGTCGTCGCCCATCCAGATAGAGATATCAAGAAATCTGCACCAGATGATTCGTTACCGGTGGGTGCTGCCTATCATGACTATGGAGACTACTGTCAACGTTCTAAAAGTTCAGATGGTAGAAACACGTTTAATTTTAGCTCCTTCAATAGAGGAAGATACAATTTTTCAAGAAGGTATTCTCCTGCACCATAAGAGAGAAATAGGTTTCAGAATTTCTCTAAAATGGGTCGTGGATACCAGAATGATAGAGGAAGTGATGGTACCCATTATATAGGATATAATGAAAGACCACAATGGAGTGGCAGATTCAATAATTACAATAACAATCGAAATGATGATGATAAACAAAATTACAAGAAAGGTGGTAACGAAAATAATACACGACATGCCAGCAGGAAACAACAACATGGCAATGGTTGTATGGAGCAAAGTAATACTACTCCGGATACCAACCATGCAAATGCCTGTGTCATAGGGTCAAATAATACTGAGGAGTGTACAGAATGTAAAACTTTGTATGTACCAGGATCTCAAACGAGATTACTATGCGGTCATACAATGCCTACCATAGCATCATGTGAGAACATAGGACGTCTCACTATACATAAGGGTTTCGTATACAATAGGCCCGTCACTGTATTGAGGGACACGGGGTCAACTATTGTAGGTATTAGGGAATCGCTTATTGACAAAACAGCTTTGACAGGTGAGTCAGTAAAATGTGTCACATTTGGTGGGACTATTGAATGGTTCCCACTGGCAAAGGTAGAAATAGACACACCTTTTTATACTGGTCTGGTGACAACATGTGTTTTAAAAATCCAATTACAGATTTAATAATTGGAAATATCCCTGGAGTAAAAGAATGTTCTCCGGGTGAAACTGAAGAATGGGTTAAATTCCACCCACTCATTGCTAATGCTGTAGTCACTAGGGCTCAACATGCAGCTGATTTAAAAGCTGAGTCACCATCAGTAGCAACGGAAGACGCATCTTTACGACATGTACATGATATTACTCCAGAATTGTTTGTGACAAAACAAAAAGAAGATGAATCTTTGAGACGTTTATTTAATTTAGCTCATTCAGGTTTAAGTCATACCTACAAAACAATCGACATCTTGTTTAACATTGAAAAACTCTGTTTTGACTAGATGTTTCAATAAAGGTACAAATACATATACACAAATTGTAGTACCTAGAATTTTTAGACCTTTGGTTTTAAAAACCAGTCATGATATCACTATGGCAGGTCAAATGGGTGTTAAGCGCACCTTAAGCAGAGTTACTTTATGTTTTTATTGGCCTGGCGTAAATAAAGACGTCAGACTATATTGTCGTTCATGTCCGACATGCCAAAAAGTATCTTGTAAGGGTAAGGATCATATGGCACCCTTTCAAATAACAGATGTACCAACACGCACTTTTCAGAAAGTTGCCATTGACATCATCGGTCCAATAATCATGTC
Source organism: Oreohelix idahoensis (assembly GCA_024509875.1). Classification (NCBI taxonomy): domain Eukaryota; kingdom Metazoa; phylum Mollusca; class Gastropoda; order Stylommatophora; family Oreohelicidae; genus Oreohelix; species Oreohelix idahoensis. Next base: position 169,166 of record JAMPIV010019878.1, on the reverse strand, counting down.
AGAACGAAAACATCAGTGTATTTTGACATGCATTGATCTTTGTACAAGATGGCCTGAGGCCATACCATTGAAAGAAATTACTACTATTTCAGTGGCAAAGGCATTATTTTTAATATTTTCGAGAATAGGATTACCTGAGATAATCTTGTCTGACAGGGGGACTCAATTTATGTCACAGTTAATGAAACAGATTGAAGATATGTTGGGTATTAAACATGCTTTTACTAGTCCATACAGACCGTGCTCAAATGGGGTGTGTGAGCGCTACAATGGGACTTTGAAAAGAATGTTAGGGAAGGTTACAGAGTCAAATCCTCGTGATTGGGACAAACTGTTACCGGCAGTTCTCTTCGGTTTTAGAGAAGTACCACACGAGAGTACAGGATTATCTCCGTTTGAACTTGTCTATAGAGCCAATCCAAGAGGTCATGTACACATATTAAAAGATTTACTACTTGGCGCTACCAAAAACGAGGAAACTCGCAGTAGTTACGAGTTTATTATTGATCTCAGACAACGTCTGTTGGATGCTTGTAAGGTTGCAGTACAATCAATTCAAAATGCCACCCAGAGATCGAGGTTGCTTCACAACCAATCTCGAAAGCTAAGGAAATTTTCACCAGGTGATGAGGTTCTTTTACTGCTTCCTACCAAGGAAAATAAACTACTAATTTCTTGGCAATAGCCATACACAATAAACACAAAAATAACTGATGTTGATTATGCTATAAACATCAAGGGAAAATGCAAAACATATCATGTAAATGTGTTAAAGGCATATACTCAACGCCCTCCTGAATTACAGGTCATTTATAACACTATTGACGATGAGACTATTTCTTCATCTTTTGCAGTAGTCCATGCAGAGGACACTGTTTCATCTATTCCTTTGAAGTTTACTTTACCTTCACTAAAATCAGTTGAATCTTGGAAAAATGTTTCCATTTCACAATCGCTTCATCTTTCTGCACAAGAACAAGTCAAAAACATTCTTAGATCTTTTCATGATGTATTGACAGAATTACCTGGTCGTACTAATTTGATCACACATAACATCATCATAACCGACCATAAACCAATTAAATTACGGCCATATCCAATTCCTATTCACTATAAAGAGCATGTAGAGAGAGAAATTAAGGAAATGCTCAACATGGGTATAATAGAACCCTCTTCGTCACCATATGCTTTTCCCATGGTATTAGTTAAGAAACAAGATACATCATTAAGAATTTGCATTGACGTTAGAAAATTGAACAGTATAACAGTTACTGACGGGGAACCAATGCCAATCTTAGAAGATCTTTTGCCTCAGCTATCGCAGGCAACATATTTTAGCAAATTAGACTTATCAAAGGGATACTGGCAAATCCCATTATCAGAAGAATCAAAGCCATTGACAGCCTTTACGACACCACTTGGTTTATTTCAGTGGAATTGTATGTGCTTTGGTCTAGTCAATGCACCTGCGACATTCGTACGCATGATGCGCCTCTTACTAGGCAACAGACAAGACATCATTACTTACATCGATGATATTTGTTTATTTCACTCATCGTGGAACGAACATGTTCAAGGCTTAACCTCATTATTACATCTCTTACGATCACATGGTTTGACAGTACGTCCATCAAAGGTTCAAATCGGGTTTCGGGAGATATCTTTTTTGGGACATCGTATTAGTCAAAATAAGTTATGTCCAGATGAAAAAACAGTTAAACGCATCCTGGATATCAAAATCCCGTCATCAAAAAAAGAAGTGAGAAGTTTATTAGGTTTAATCAACTACTATCACAAATTTATACCTAACTTTGCTTCCCTATCTGCACCATTGTCTGCCTTGACGTGTAATGGATCACCATTAAAAATTCAGTGGTCACATAATGCTGATCGCTCTTTGAACTTGATAAAATTTGCATTTTCAAAGCATCCTATTCTGTCCATTCCTGATGCTCGAAAAATCTTTTTTCTCAGAACGGACGATTCGGGGACAGGTAAAGGTGGCTGTTTGAAGCAACTTTGGGACGACAAGCTTCATCCTTGTGTCTATATCAGCAGAAAGCTTCTACCAGCAGAACAATGCTACGCAGCTAGAGAGAGAGAGAGTTGATTGCAATTGTGTGGTCTATCTCCAAGCTTTCTAAGTACCTGATCGGCCGGACGTTTATATTACAGACCGATCACTTGCCGCTAACAGCACTGAAAAACAAAGACATACAACAATCCAAGATTACACCGATGGTTCTTGTTGCTGCAGGAATTTCATTTCGACATCCAACCAATTCGTGGATCTGATAATTGGTTAGCGGATCTGCTGTCGAGATGGTCTAATGAAAATTACTGAAACTATGTATCCGAATAGAATGTCAGATCATGGACAGTCATTCAAAAATTTTTAGAAGATGAACAGATTGTCATATTAATTACAAATATAAAAGTATTATGACTATTCACGCTGACTAGTTACTATACAGCAGTGGACATTGAAATAGCTGACCTAATATTCCATGGTTCCTATGGATATAACATAAATGAACTGGAATAGTGACATTACTCAGAGTGTTGACATTTACTATACTGTACAGCATGTACAGAGGTTCTATCGCATTCACAGTGAAAACATACAGACTCACGCGCATATAAACTATGTGTTACTATACATATTGACACAGTGAATTCTTTCAGGAAAGTGAGACAATCTTTATAAACAATAATTAGTGTATTTATTTTATCACATAACTTTTAGTGACATTTTATTTGCACTTTCAATTATTTAATCGAAATGGATTGGGTGTGATCGCAATTAATCGATATTAATTGAAATTAATCGGTTTTAATCGGGATTAATTGGTGTTTACTTAATATTCTATTTAGCGTCCACCCGAGGTAAACGCTCGCGGGACGAGGGGGTAATGTTGAGTGCGCATCATGGGGCATAGCGACTATGTTAAAGGGGAGTTGGAGAGAGATCGCCCTGCACCATGTTGTACACTCACCACACACAAAATAAATGCGATCATCGATCATTAACTATGACTACGAAGTAGCGTAAAATGACGTAGAAGACATAGTTACAGGATTCCATAGTGTCGGCTCGTGTGGCAAGGTCCACTTATATCAGTGTAGTTGATTCTACTTCAAAAGTGTTTATATTAGACGTAGATTTCAAGCTGAAATCTTATGTGATTCTAATTCGATTGGGAATAAACCCATCTCGTCAGGAGTTCGGAGATTTGGGTAAGATTTAGGCTAGTATAGCCACCAGAGATATTTGAACAGTTCAAGGGTATCGTAACCGTCCTGGAAGGGCATGGAAGCCCAAAGCAAATATGTATGATTGCCGACTAAAAGAAGATGTGCAGGAAGGCACCGAATTGAATTATTGTGTATAAGGAAAGAGGACAAAATATGTCCAGTGGAATTCCTAAGAAGAAAATATATGAAGGAAACAAATATGCTATGAAAGCACTAAGAGAAAGATAAGTCTTGATAGCTTAAAGAATTTCGAAGAAGCATGGACTCATACAGAAAAAATTTATGAAATACAATAATCGAAGATATAAATGTATTATGTCAAAATGGATTAAGAGCAATGTGCCGCTCATATACGTTCCTGTGTTGAATAAAATGAAAGTCGTTTAAACGCCGAAGTGTTGGAGAATTGATTTCCAGTTGGAAGCATGAAGTGGTAGAGATAACCAGTTAATATTTAATGACAGTTGGTCATATGAAAGAAGACTTAGAATACACAGAACAGTTCGATTACGAATAAAACGGTGGCCGGAATTTTGGTGACTAAATTTCAGAACATTAATACAATATCCCTAGACATTATTCAACATACTGGAGCCAGAAGGAAAAGTTCCTTAACATATATATATATATATATATATATATATATATATATAAATATATATATATATATATATATATATATATATATATATATATATATATATATATATATATATATATTTTTAATATATATATATGTTTTTTACGATGCCTCATTAAAAGACTCTAAGGCAGTGCAACAGTCAATAGAAATGGCAGAGAGAAGGCTACAGATCATAGACCAAAGCAGACTCCTAGGCAAATTCAAACTGTGGTGCCTCCAGTGCAAGTTGATACCTAAGTTGCTGTAGCCACTGCTTATATATGAAATAAGCACAAGTACAGTGGAAGCTCTGGAGCAGAAGGTCAACAGGTTCATGAGGAAATGGCTAGTGGTATCACCAGGTCTGTCAGCCGTAGCACTGTACTGCAAGAAGTCAAAACTTCTTCTTCTTCTGCGTTCAGTTTGTAGTCATGCTAAATCTGAAGGCCTGTCGCCAGGATGAAGTCCACAGTCTTTACCAAGTTGGCGCGGCAGCCCCATAGCTTCTGCTGGAGCTCAGCACCCCTTGGCCAGGTCGCACGTCGCGGTTCATCGTGGGTTGGACAGTTCTGGAGAATGTGTTCTGGGGTCTGTCCAAGGTTCTTGATCATATCATTTGTGATACCATCTTTTCCTGGAGCTTTCATGTTCTTTAGTTTTGTTATGGCAGCATTTAGTTCTCTCAAAGTAAGGGATGACTTCATGCAGGTATCTGGGTTTTGGTGCTTCAGTTTTTCTTTTACTTCCTTACGTACTTCTTGGATACGTGCAAGTGGAAGTGATGTGTGCTTTCTTCCTTGTAGAAATCTGCCAGGATGTTTGCTGCCATCTTTCCTGTGTGGTATTTTTCGTTTTCCTTGATGACAGTCTTGCAGTAGCTGGTTGTTGTTTCTTCATTTAGTACTCTTGTCAGATTCCACAGCTTGCTCGAGTCCTTTTCCATGTTGAGACTGCTGGTCTTCTGGTGCCAGCTCCTTTGGATTTCAGCTTTCTTATGTTCATTAAAAGCCTAATTTTCCCGGTGTCTGCGCCGTGGCTAACACACTCCGTCTTCGCCAGGCCGGGTTGTGTTTGTTGTTCAGAGTTGTCTCCCATAGCCTTTCCATCTCCCGGTGGTAGCTACAAGGCAGCAGGTTGGTTTGTTTACCGAGGTTTACCTTCCCCGTGGCTAGAGCTTATAGCGGCTCTTACTCGCTTGATGCACCCGTCATAGGACATATGGCGGATTTCAGTGGGGGTATCAGTGCCACCTGTTACCCCTCCCCGTCCTGCTGGGAGGACATCGCCGTTTGGTCGCGACTGCTTATTCGTCCAGCAATACTGACTTAATTCGCAGCTGACACACCATATCTGGAGGTCGTTCCACTATCCGCCACCAGTGGACGCGCCTGGTTGGGGTCGGTCGCCCCTTTGCCAGGGTCAAAACTTCTGCTTCCTTTCAAGTAAGTTGTTGAAGAGTTCAAAGTTAGAAAGGCAAGGCTTGTAATGATGCTACGTGAGTCAGCAGATGACGTGGTTAAGTCCATTCAGCCCACACTGAAAACGGGAAGGAAGTGGAGAGTTGAAGAAGCTGTTGATGCTGCCCAAGAGTCGCTCAAACTAAGGGAGACAATTGGATACACACAAACGAAAAGACGGTGAATTGGTCATGGAGACATCCGCTTGTGGTCCAAGGCATCAAGCATGGAGCATAGAGACATGGTAGTTCAGGAGAAACGAGGAGCTGAGAATGATAAGAGGTTGCAAAAAAGCGGTGCAGCAAGCCCAACAAGGCGAATGGACTACATGGGAAAGTGACCTGCAAGGTCCTTGACATGGAATGATGAATGGCATATGGCACCTCTTAGGCTCAGCTTCATTATTAGATCAATGTACGACCTCCTGCTTTTGGCCACAAACCTTGTGAGATGGAGAAAGTCGGATGATGAGCAGTGTTTCCTGTGCCATGAGAGGCAGCCACTTGAACACGTGCTCTCAGCTTGCAACGTGTCATTAGGGCAAGGGCAATACACATGGCGCCACAAAAAAGTACTAAATGAGCTGGCTGCGACAATAGATCTGGCAAGAATGAAGGCGAATAGCAATGCCACTCCGAACATCGGAAACACATACTTTGTGAGAGCAGGAAAGTCAGCACACCCCAAACCTTGTAAATCAGGTAGCAGTGTAAAATCTCTCCTTGACTGTGTGAATGACTGGGAGATGGCGGTAGACCTACAAGGACGAGGGGAGTATACAGAGAGTATCAGGAAATCTCGAAGACAGCCGGATATAGTGCTGCATTCTTCATCAACGCACCAGGTTATATTGATTAAACTGACCGTACCATTTGAATCCAGACTGAAAGAGCAACATTTGTTCAAAGCGGACAAGTATAGTGATCTAGCCGCGGATCTGAGACACGGAGGGTTCACTGGCTGTTGAGGTGGGTGCAAGAGGGCTCGTGGCTGCATCAGTGAATGACTTATTGAAACTACTGGGGCTGGACGAGTCGAGAACAAGGGCACTGAAGAGGCTTAGTGAAACTGCAGAAAAGGCATCATGATAGCTGTGGAACAACCGCAATGGGCAATGGAACTCGGCACAGTAAACTCTATCCCCACCTGCATTGCAGGAAACATCCGGAAAGTGGAAAATGTTTCGAAGTCCGCAATACATTGAGTTTTTCGTTGTATTGGTGACGTAGCGTATGTTATATGAGGTGTCGGGCACAAGTAGATTACAGTTGCTAGCACGCAGTGGCTTCAAGCCTCGCTGGCTTTGCGCAGGTGAGCCAGTGTATGTCCCTATTCGTGGTCTGCTGTTGCACAATAATTTGTTTTCAACATAAGGGTTACTTTCACAATTGCATACGGATGGAAAAATTGTGGATATTAAAGCTGCAACCAAGGTGGAGTAGGTTCATTTTCTACATTAGACAACAGGAGGCGGAGACACTTGGGAGTCATGACCCAGGTCTTCTTCCCCCCTTCTCCATTCCCCCCCCCCCCCCCCCGAGTGTAAATGAGAATAAAGGTCAGAAACACTTGTTCGCCTGGGGGAACACTTCTGATGATCAGATTGCCTCATTCTGCATCGCTCTGTATAGAGTTTCCTATCATATATAATATATATGTTGTGGAAGTTAGAGAACGATTTACAGTCAAAGGGAATGAATAAGGAGAATTGCATTAGGAAACAGCATTTAGATTGTCTTGACCAGGCGCTTTTCCATTGTTTTGCCCTTTGATAGCGGTGATGATTTCTTCTTTTCGTGGAATGTCCGTATCTACGTCTAAGTCACTTTCAGCCTCAGGAACATTCAGCTGAGTCTCTGGTGAACCTATGGCATAATAAAAGCAAATTAAGTAACACTTCTGAGAACGTGCATCTTTCCGGTGGCAACGTAAGTAGTATACAATGCGCAAAACAGGTAGGATTCAGGAGGCGCAACATGACTTTTATATAAGGAAATACTCTGGATCGATTCGGCAGGAGGCGCGTCAGGAGGCGCCGCATGACTTTTTATATAGCGATATATTTTAGCCGGGGTGACTTCCTCTGACGATCAGCTTGCGTCCTGTTGTCCTATCATGGTTTGATAATGTCGGGCTTGTTGTTGTGTTATGTGTTGTTAATACAAACAGTTATACATACATTAATTTTACAACATAGATACAAAGGTTTATAAATAGAAGTATATAGTTAATAATCTATTAAAAGAATACTTGGGTTAAAGAGAAAACTATAAAAATCGATAATGGCGGCGTAGGTTACTAAGGGGTTTTTTAAACGAGTGGAGCCTTTTTGTGCTGGCGGAGGTGACGACGCATGTGTGTGTTGGTGTGTAGCTGGCGGGTGTGGGTTAAGGGGGATTTTTTGAAGAGGTGGGAGTGAAATGTTAGAGACTTGCCTATACCAGGGACAGCATCTAGATGTGGGAGTGAGGTGTTAGAGAGTTGCCTATACTAGGTCTACCAGCTAGAGGTGGGAGTGAAGTGTTAGAGACTTGATTGTACTAGATCCAGCATCGAGAGGTGGGAGTGGTAGAGACGTCATTACACTAGGTCCACCATCTAGAGGGGGGAGTGAAGTGTTAGAGATCTGACTATACTAGGACCAGCAGCGAGAGGTGGACGTGAAGTGTTAGAGACTTGACTATACCAGGTCCAGCATCGAGAGGTGGGAGTGAAGATAGAAAAATTCGATAATGGCGGCGTAGGTTACTATGGGGGTTTTTGAAGCGAGTGGAGCCTTTTTGTGCTGGCGGGGTTGACGACGTATGTTGGGGTATAGCTGGTGGTTGTGGGTTAGGGGGGATTTTTGTGTGTATGACTCAGGAGTGAAGTGTTAGAGACTTGCCTATACCAGGGACAGCATCTAGAGGTGGGAGTGAAGTGTTAGAGACGTGACTATAACAGGGCCAGCATCAAGAGGTGGGAGTGACGTGTTAGAGAGTATACCAGGTCTAGCATCAATAGGTGGGAGTAAAGTGTTAGAGACCTGTCTGTACTAGGGCTAGCAGCGAGAGATGGAAGTGAAGTGTTAGAGAATTGACTATATCAGGTCCAGCATCGAGAGGTGGGAGTGAAGATAGAAAAAAATCGACAATGGCGGCATAGGTTACTAAGGGGTTTTTTGAAGCGAGTGGAGCCTATTTGTGCTGGCGAGGGTGACGACGCTTGGTTGTAGATGGCGGTTGTGCTTTTTTGTGTGTGTAGGTATTTTAATTGTGTTGTTGTATTGTATATTGGTGTGTTTGTTTATACATATATACATACAATATATATATATAAAAGATAAAAAATCGAAAATGGTGGAAAAGATTTTAAAAATCGATAATGGCGGGTTAATACGTTACTAAGGGTTTTTTTTTAAGGGAGCGGGTATTGATTTTGGCTGGCGGTGATGACTCATGGATGTGTTGAGGTGTAGCGCTGGAGTAAGACAATGTAAAAGCGGTGTGGTGTAGGTGGTATTGGTTTTGGTCTTGTCTGGTGATTTTGTGTGCAGGTATTTTAATTGTTGTATTATGCTGGTAGTGTATTGTTTCTTCATACAATATACAGGGCCGGATTAAGCTAGTACGGGGCCAGTAGCATATGTTAAGAAAGGGGCCCTATATTTTAAAAAAAACCAATAAAACAACACAAATATATTTGAACACATACATTTTTAATTTGCATAGTAATTATCATTATCAAAAGTAACAACACAGTCAACATTATTGTTTAAATATTAATGTTTCTACATTTAGCATAAGCAAATTTGTTGATTATATAGGATGTATCAATTTCACGCAGAAGTTGATGTTCAATGCTCATTAGTGTGAGATTGTTCAATCTCTTTTGACCCATGGTGCTCCTTAGTTCATTTTTAATAAGTTTCAGTTTTGAAAATGATCGTTCTCCACTGCAGTTGGTTACCATTAGTGACAAATAGATGCGCAAGGCGATTTCTACATTTGGAAAACAAGACTCCAAAGAATTGTCAATTATCAAACGGTAAAACTGTAACTCTACAAGGTCTAGAGTAGTGCCAATATAAGAAGCAAGATCCGTTTTCAACAGTTCTGTAAACTGCACAAGTTCTTCACAAAGACTTTCTTCCAGATGTTCCGGATATGATTTAATAAGATTCGATTATCTCATTACCACCTCTTCATGTGTAAACGACTGTAACTGACGAAGGAATCCAAATACATCATTCAACTTTTAATAAGCTTTGTGGCGTTTTGACAAGGTAGAGAGCAAGCTATCAATAAGGACAAGAAATGTTCGGCTTTTAAACTGCTGAGAAGGCGTTTGAGATTCAACAAGTGGATCAAGTGTGCTGGAACTACTGAAATCATCATACTCTCGATTTCGTTTGTGTTTTCTTCGAGTTTGTTCTTGATAATGTTCACACTCAGTCAGATCCTTGGCCTTTTGCTCTATGTCTGCAAAAGAAGACCGCATAGCTTGAATATACCCCCGCAGGGATTCATAGAGTGCACAAGCTGTATTCATATCTTGGTCAGAAGATTGCAAAGAAGCACTGGTCATTTGAAAACGCTGTAATACTTGATCCCACAGTATGATCATTATTCCTGTTTATAACTTCATCAAAATTTGAAAGTAGACTACGAGCCTGTTGACGACACTCTGCCTTCTGATCATTGTTATCTGAAATATCATCCAAGACTTGTTATATTGCAGAAAAGCTGTGTAAAAGTGCTTTTGTTGCATCTGCCCGAGCGGACCACCTGGTATCTGACAGCCTTTTCACAAAGGGCAAATGGGACTTATTATGAGTACCGCCAGCACATAATGCAGTAGAAAGGAGACCCCACCGGTAGGTAGAAGCAGATAAGAAGGTGTACAGGCTTTCAACAAATCCAAAGAAAATGACTGCTTCTTGACAACCTTCAGCAGCACATTTTCCAACCAAATTTAGTGAATGTGCAAAACACGGAATGTAATGCGCAAACTTATTCATCTCTTTAATTCGTGCTTGTAATCCTATAAACTTGCCACTCATGTTGCTGGCGTTGTCATAACTTTGACCACGGCAGTCTTTAATATCAATGTCATTTGCCTTTAAAAAATTAAGTAGACTTTTAGTAAGCTGTTCAGCACTATGACCTTCCATATCCAAAAATGTCACAAATCTTTCAACTGGTCCAGATGGCAAAACAGCGCAGAGTCAAAGTCAGCTGGTCCACATTAGATATATCTGGAATAGAATCCAATGAAACGGAATAATACTTGTATTTCTTCACTTCACAGAGAATGTGATCCAGTATGCTGGATCCAATCAGATTGATGAATTCCTCACACGTTGTTTTAGATAGATATGATGTATGTCCAAATCCTTTGTTTGCATGAGTACTTATATGCTCTGCCAGAAAAGGGTCAAACTTGGCCAGTAATTCTAACAACCCTAAGTAATTCCCGTTATAAGGGGACCCAACAATTTCATCAATGCCACGAAATGAAAGGCCTCGTTCTGCTACAAACTTCACAACTTCAATTACTCGCTCTAGAGGTTTGTGCCAATACTTTTCTTGAATGTCCATTTGTTTCACGAGTTGGGAATCGACACGTTCACCTTTGTTTTTACGCATCAACAATGAAATTAAACCTTGTCTATGTGAGGAGCTTTCTTCATGTCGACGCAATAGATTGCTTGCATTTTTCCAGTCATTAAACCCTTCCACAGTAAACTTTGATGAACATTTTGAACTCATAAGCTTGCATGGGAAACAGAATAGGCGCCCTTTACTTTCTGAATAGCATAACCATTTTCTTGCATGTTGTTTGTTTGTAAGTTTATGAATATGTGTAAAATAAGACTTCTGACAGTATCGAGTTTTCTTTTCAGTGTCATACAATCGCACGGATGAAGAGAAGGCACTATCAACATGTTGACATTTTTCACTTCCCTTGGATATCCAATATTCACGCTCACAGTCATCTATATTGTTCGGCCAGTCACCAATATCATTAGAGTACTTCTTCGTTTCACTTATTCTTTCACATTCAGACTCAGTGTATGCTGGGTTTTGCTGTATGTTTTCTGCTGCACAGCCTGCACTAGTACTAGTTGTTCCTGTACTTCCAGCTTCAGCGGTTAGACCACCAACCATGAACATCAAAATATTCTGTCAGCTGACGTGTTTTTGATATCACAAGTTGATCTCTTCTTTAATGTTCTTCCTTCTTTTTACGTTTTTCACTTCCAGAAGCATAATTACGTCCAATATCTCTGTGTCTACTTCTCATTTTTTGAGTTTTCTAACCTTACAAATCAAGAAATTTTAATCAAGATCGAAAGAGAGTGCGAGCACGCCGTATACCTCAATTAAAACAGGAAGTTTCCGTTTCCTAAATTCTAGTTTTTATTGTTAATGCAAATTCATTTCACAAAGAACGAAACAAAATTAGAGGGGCACTCGCATAGAGCCAAAAAAGTGGCTTCCGTCCAAACGCGACCAAATTTTCAACGCCACTTAAATGGCTTCCGTCCGCAAACAGTTAAGATAAAAATAATGAAGAGTCACACTAAGTCACCCTCTTATGCTCTTTCTCTCACAATTTCGTGACACTAATTGAAAAGGCGCTAAAGATGGCATAAATCACAAGATCATTGGTTTAACGCTCGTATTAGAAGATGACAAACAAATTATGTGCATATTTATTGGCACGGGGCCCCTAAAAGCGCGGGGCCCGTAGCATATGCTACTTTTGCTACTACGTTAATTCGGCTCTGACAATATATACATATATACATACAATATATACAACAGATATAACAAATTGATAAAAGCCTGCAATATTGAGATAAAGAGGAAAATATAAAAAATCGATTAATTCGCTTATGCATGAGTTTTATAGAGGAAACTGACTAATGCGCGTGTCTGTGGTGTTGATGTTTGAGGGCGCGGGTAGTATGGCTTTTGGTCTTGTCTGGTAATTTTGTGTGTTGGGATTGTAATTGTTGTGTGGTGTGGTGTAACTGGTGGGTGTGCGTTTTTGTATGCTGTTGTATTGTGTATGATTCGGCATTGTGTTGTGTTGTCTTTTTATACAATATTTATACAATATATATTTTACAAAAGATATTAATATGTATACACACGATATTTATACATACCATATTTAGACAGCATAGATAACAAAGGTTCTTTAAGTGTAATAAATATATTTAATTATTTTAAAAGAAGACGAAATGTCAAGCTAAAGCACTAGTCTCAGCCGCTTTGTATGTCTCTGTTTCTTCGGTTGTAGATTAGAGACATCGGCCAGGTGGTTGTCGGTGGTAGCTGTAGGGGGACAAGGGTTGGTGTTAGGAAACCAACTCGGTTCTGGGGATATTGGTTTGTAACAACTGGAGTTGATGTAGTGGTCAAACGTGTTACTGGGGCAAGTAGTAGTACAGGTATCCGTGTTTGGTAACCGTAGTCGGTCAAATTCGGCGAGGATTTCACCCTGTAAAGCCAACAAATGTTCAAACTCAGGGCGAGTCAACGTAATGCCGGTTTTGGTAGGAAACTTTAGATATGATTCACCAAAGTATTTTCGCACTTGTTGTAATGGCTTGTCTCGGTAAAAACTTACAGATGCGGCCTTCAACCCGCTCTCCAACGGTACAAGCATTTCATTACTTTTTTTCATGTACACCCAGTTGGTGGGAACAGTGGAAGTCATCTTCAGTGCGTTGTGGTCGCGATCGAGTGTCTGTCGTTATCACGCCACCTCTTCAGTAAAGTATGAACGTGAGTGTCTGGGTGTTGGTCTCCCAAGTGTCTATTTATATGAAGGAAAACTAGTTTAATATGGTTTTGAAACGCGTCCAGACATGTTGCGCGCTAACAGAGGGCTGATTAGTCGAAAAACTAATCGATAGTTGACGCGTTGTCACTGTAAAAAAATGTGTTTGTGTCCTGGTATTTTAAGTGGAGAGGATACAAATGTAAGCGACGCGAGGCAACATATAAACACAGACGCGTAATAAGTGTTTATATTTAAATTTTTATTATATTGTTATTATGAAACGGGGACATTGTCGGCGTGTACCAGGCTTGCGATGTAAAAATAGGACAGGGAATTTCCGTTGTTGGGTGAGTACATAAAAATAGGACAGAGAATTTCCGTTGTTGTGTGAATGAAATTATATATTGATACAGGGGCTGGGCCATGGGGTAGTTTTCTTTATTATTTATAGTATGCTACGAGTAATAAGTCTACACAGGCCAATGCACAGCTAGTGGTATGTAAGTGACACCCCCACACACACAAACAGCCGTATTTTCCAGGACATACCACAAGAGCTCACGAATTTTTATTTGGTTCTTATTACAACGACTAATTGTGTTACCGCTAGTTTTGGAACTGGATCGATCGTCGGCGCAAAACATCGCGCGTAAACCATGCCTCGTTTATAAAATTGCGGTACCATAGAGGGTGACGTGAGGGCTAGATATAGCTATCTAGAAAAGCGTAATAAAAAATATATCATGCAGAGTTTTGCGTATTTGTAGACGAAAAATCCTAGCTGCAACGGGATTTACCTTTGTAAGACTAACATTTTACCTTTGTAAGTCTAACCCTGCTGCTTATTTCTGTTCACGTCACAAGTTCAAACCACAATCGATCAATAGTAGAAATATATAAAAGAAACATTCCTTCGGTCGTATGTTCAAACCCCCGTGACGTAAGGTTTCACTTTTTTCACACGGGCGACATCTGGTGATAGGTTTTATATTGTCTCCCAAGCGGTTCAAACATGAGGCGACCACGGAAATGTAGTACATTAAATAAATGTAACTAAGTATTTGTTCCAGTTATCAAACGGTTATCTACGTATTTGTCCTGCCATTTTCAAACTTTAGTGAAAATTTGTCTCCCAATCATCAAAGAGGGTTCCAAAATTTTCTCCCAGGCCTGCGCTAAGGGTCCAACTTGTAGGTAAATAGATCAACTGTCAAATACTTCTTTAAATATTTCTTCCATTTGTCAAATATTTCTTACCGTTGTCAGAATATTTCTTCCACTTGTCAAACATTTCTTCCACCTATCAAAATATTTCTTCCACTTGTCAAATATTTCTTACCGTTGTCAAAATATTTCTTCGACTTGGCAAAATATTTCTTCCATATAGCTCTGGATCATTAGGCCATACTGGCCATCGCTGTATAAGTACACTTCTTCATCATCATAGCTGTAACAAGTAGTAGGTTGTTTATCACTGTAGAAATGTTGGTGGGTGGACAGTTCGTTCTACTGTTGAACTTGAGTGACAGAATTGGACAGGTTGTAGATAGACGCTGATGAAGGCATTCAGCTAGGTCGGGCTTACACAGATGGCTGACATGGTGTGTGTGTGTGTGTGTTGACAAGAGACGCGAATGCGTGTAGTCCAGGATCAAACAGGCACAGAAAGTCAATACTAGTCACACACATCAACACACATGTAGAAGTAAGTAAAGGGTATAACTTCTTCTCGTTCTACACTGTTTAATTAATGACGTAATACAATCACAAGGACATCCTGACAAACAATGCTCAGGTACATGGTAACAATCCACTGTCACGAGTTACAAGGAAACACATCATATGACTATATTCTCCACCTTCTCTTCTTCAGCGACACAATAGATGTCGTATACAATTTTCTGGCCCTAGTCACTAATAATAATCTTGCCGCCTTCCATGGCGCTATAACAGATGCCGTATAATGTTTTTTCTGGGCCTAGGCATTAATAGTTTTCTTTTCGCCTTCCATGGTGCTCTAGCAGATGCCATATAATGTTTTTCTGGGCCTAGGCACTAATAATATTCTTTCCGCCTTCCATGGCGCTCTAACAGATGCCCTATAATGTTTTTCTGTCCTTACTCTGACCAAACACGGGAGATGCATCTATATAACGATACCCATAATCTCCCGAACTCTCTTCCGCACTTGGAGAAAGTCACCTTAGCCTCAGCCTAACAACTTAGGCAGATAGCATTAAATTATCAAGTACTTGAATTGCAAAATATATAATTCAAAAGGGGTATCTTTATCTTGACTGCTTTCAAGAAGTACACCACAAAACACACGCCATCCTAGGCTCTCCAAAAATGTAAGAATTACATCAAAGGGGAAATCTCAACCTTGTCTCTAAACACACAAAGGACACTCTAATATATTCACAGGGTCAGAGAAGAATCGCTGAACTACCGTTCAGCTCCAAGATGCCCGGCCGACTCTCAACGAACAAACAGTCCTTTCTCCATTCCCAAATCTTAGCGCATGCGCAAATCAATCGCGCGACCTGAGTTCGTCTCACTACAGGAATGTTCTCGAAACTGTTCCAAGAAAATCTACGAACAGAACCTTAAATGGGCATATAGCTAGACACAAGTAAGACCAACGGGATATAACCACTAAATCAACCTTGTACAAGAAAATAAAACTACTGCTAAATTCCTTTTGACCACAAATATAAAAGGAAGTATAAAGAAGGCCCATTAAAACAAACTGATTCTTAACAATATGGTATGTATAAATATCGTGTGTATACATATTAATATCTGTTGTAAAATATATATTGTATAAATATTGTATAAAAAGACAACACAACACAATGCCGCATCATACACAATACAACAGCATACAAAAACGCACACCCACCAGTTACACCACACCACACAACAATTACAATCCCTACACACAAAATTACCAGACAAGACCAAAAGTCATACCACCCGCGCCCTCAAACATTAACATCACAGACACGCGCATTAGTCAGTTTCCTCTATAAAACTCATACATAAGCGAATTTATCGATTTTTTATATTTTCCACTTTATCTCAATATTGCAGGCTTTTATCGATTTTTTATATCTGTTGTATATATTGTATGTATATATGTATATATTGTATGAAGAAACAATACACTACCAGCACAATACAACAGTTAAAATACCTACACACAAAATCACCAGACAAGACGAAAACCAATACCACCTACACCACACTACTTTTACATTGTCTTACTCTAGCACTACACCTCAACACACCCATGAGTCATCACCGCCAGCCAAAATTAATACCCGCTCCCTTAAAAAAAACCCTTAGTAACCTACTAACCCGCCATTATCGATTTTTAAAATCTTTTCCGCCATTTTCGATTTTTTATCTTTTTTATATATATTGTATGTATATATGTATAAACAAACACACCAACATACAATACAACAGCACAATTAAAATACCTACACACAAAAAAAAGCACAACCGCCATCTACAACCATGCATCGTTACCCCTGCCAGCACAAATAGGCTCCACTCGCTTCAAAAACCCCCTTAGTAACCTACGCCGCCATTATCGATTTTTTTCTATCTTCACTCCAATCTCGATGCTGGACCTGGTATAGTCAAGTCTCTAACACTTCACTCCCATCTCTCGCTGCTAGCCCTAGTATAGTCAGGTCTCTAACACTTCACTCCCACCTCTTGATGCTAGACCTGGTGTAAGCTCTAACACGTAACTCCCACCTCTCGATGCTGGCTCTATTATAGTCACGTCTCTAACACTTCATTCCAACCTCTAGATGCTGTTCCTGGTATAGGGAAGTCTCTAACACTTCACTCCTGAGTCATACACACAAAAATCCCCCTAATCCACAACCACCAGCTACACCCCAACATACGTCGTCACCCCCGCCAGCACAAAAAGGCTCCACTCGCTTCAAAAACCCCCTTAGTAACCTAAGCCGCCATTATCGATTTTTTCTATCTTCACTCCCACCTCTCGATGCTGGACCTGGTATAGTCAAGTCTCTAACACTTCACGCCCACCTCTCGCTGCTGGTCCTAGTATAGTCAGGTCTCTAACACTTCACTCCCACCTCTGGATGGTGGACCTAGTATAGTGATGTCTCTAACACTCCCACCTCTCGATGCTGGACCTAGTACAGTCAGGTCTCTAACACTTCACTCCCACCTCTAGCTCGTAGACCTAGTATAGGCAAGTCTCTAACACCTCACTCCCACCTCTAGGTGCTGTCCCTGGTATAGTCAATTCTCTAACACTTCACTCCGACCTCTTCAAAAAATCCCCCTTAACCCACACCCGCCAGCTACACACCAACACACACATGCGTCGTCACCTCCGCCAGCACAAAATGGCTCCACTCGCTTCAAATACCCCCTTAGTAACTTACGCCGCCATTATCGATTTTTATATTTTCTTCTTTAACTGAAGTATTCTTTTAATAGATCATTAACTATATACTTCTATTTATAAACCTTTGTATCTATGTTGTAAAATAAATGTATGTATAACTGTTTGTATAAACAACACATAACACAACAACAAGCCCGCCATTATCAAACCATGATAGGACAACAGGACGCAAGCTGATCGTCAGAGGAAGTCACCCCGGATAAAATATATCGCTATATAAAAAGTCATGCGGCGACTCCTGACGCGCCTCCTGCCGAATCGATCCGGAGTATTTCCTTATATAAAAGTCATGTTGCGCCTCCTGAATCCTACCTGTTTTGCGCATTGTATACTACTAACGTATGGATGTGAATCATGGACCATTACACAGACATTAAAGACAAAAATCGAATTTTTCGAAGCAAAGTGTTACAGAAAAATTCTCAGAATATGTTGGACCAATAAGAAGACAAATATAGACATCCTACACGACCTGAACATCGAGGAAAACTGGCTCCGAAACAATATAATGTCCCGGAAACTGAAATATTTTGGCCACATTAAACGTCATAGTGGCTTAGAGAGAGCAGCGATGGAGGGTATGGTACCTGGAAGGCGAGGCAGGGGCCGACCAAGACGACGGTGGGCACAGGACATTGAAGACACCTTGAATGCGACAACTGAGGAGGCGGGAAGGCTGGCTAGAGATCGAGAGTCTTTCAGGCGGGCTGTGATGAAAGCGACGTTCTGCACAGGACGTGCTACAAGATGATCATGTTTGACACTGATAGTAAAGATTTGTACAGAAATACATTTTGTCTGCTACCGTTTAGTTTTAATACTTTTATTGTGATGTTTGAGTAGCAGTGACGGTTGACTGATTTTGTTGACCTCTTGTTTTAACTTCTTTGTAAAGTTTTCTTTTTTCTATAAAAATTATTTCTAGATATTTGAATTTGGGAGCCTGCTTGTCTGTGTGTTTTTTTTTTTGTTTTTTTGTTTTTTTTTACATGCATGTTAAGTTGGCCTAGCGGTCTGCAGATCTTAATAGTGTATGCCTTCGATACTCATTCGAAATTGTCTTGAATGTGACCCATATGATTTGTATTTAAATGGCTGCACTGAACTATCAACTTACCATTTTCTTGTCATCCAAGTCAGCAGTGGAGTTAACACTTATAACAGTAGCGATGTTCTTCATTGCCCTTGCATCCTCTAAGATAAATATGAAGGAAAATAATACAATTGAATGATATACAAACAGAACGGTCAAGGAACGAACGAACGACCTTTTTTCCAAAGGGTTAAGAACTAGGCCCGCAGGCCTGTCTAACATCGTGCTTTTCCATGCTTATCTTGCATTCAGTTTGCTTTCATTCCCACATGTTAATTTAAGCATTTGGTGTCAGAGTGGCGAAGAGATATAGCGTTTGCCTCAAATTCTAGAGGTATCGGGTTCGATTCCCAGTTGGAGGAATATATTTTATGGACATTATTTTTTCAGAACCAGTGGTCCTAATCAATTCATACTCTCTCCCCTTCCCCCCCCCCCCTCCCCCCGGTCTCCAGGTTAGTGAAATCGGATGCCTAGCCTTCTCGGATAAGGTAGAAAGCATAAGAGGTTCCATGTGCAAGTTGCACACATAAAAAATCCCACGGCAGTTGGAAATCGTAGAGTGTGACTATCTGGAAGACCGCTGCCTGGCAACATTAACCAAAAAAAAAAAAATAAAGAAACTTACCCACCACAAACATATTTATAGAATGTGTGATTCTTATTTACACACGTTGGGATTCTCGCCGATGCTACGGAGTTCGTGCACTGTGTTGAGATCCTCCTTTAGTTATCTAAGGGAGGAGATATTAGTACTAATGGAGTTGTCCGTGTGCAATGAAGATAGTCCTTAGAACCAAACCGAACCAAAACAATTTAAGCAATAATTTAAAAGAATACAACATTATACAGCAGCATAATTTACAGTATCCAATCGTAACCAATATTATCTCGGTTTTTGTAGAATAATCAAGAACGTAATTTAAAAAACCAACAGACAAACAAGCAAATATAAAACATCCGTACACTAAATCTGACAATAATTCGACCATAATCAGATTAGGGAGGCAAAGAACTAAAATTCATGACATATTTGAACAGTCTGCTGTTGAATGCGTTGGGACTCGGTGTGTGTGTGTGTGTGTGTGTGTGTTTTTTTTTTGGCCTCCTTAACTCAAGATCAGAGTCAGATAGAACGAACGATCGTACTTTATTTTTCAAAAGTTTAGAATTGGACAGCCATACCCATCTAATATTCTGCAATTCTTTTCTCTCGTCTTCCATACTGAATCCATTTATTCTCACATGCATTTAGCAATCAATCAATACCATTTAGCTCTCGATAGGCCTTCAACAAACACATGCCAAGTCTTCCTGTCCCGTGCCATCCGCTCACGTTCTTTCTATGTTTTCCTCATCATTTTTACCTCTGTATCCAGCTCTTTGATAGTCTACACCGCCCATCATTGTGGAAGATACTTACAATCTATGGTTTTCCAACAAAATATGTGAATATAATCAAAGCGCTATATGACAATGCAAGATGTTGTGTTAGAACAAATAAAGGGAATACAGAATGGTTTACAGTAGAAACAGGGGTGAAACAAGGCTGTATTATGTCACCACTACTTTTTGGAATAGCTATTGATTGGGTTATGAGAAACTATACCCACAATGAACAATTGGGTATAAAATGGACAAATGGAAAATTCCTGGGGGACCTGGATTTCGCAGATGATGTAGCATTCTTAAGTTCAACACCAAGACAATCCCAAGAAGCAATAAATAATTTGTGTCATCTCTCGGTTAAAATTGGTCTCCAAATAAATGCCTCTAAAACTAAAGCTATGAACTTTTCTAACGAGACCTTTGATATCATCTTGAACGGGGAAAAACTACAGAAAGTTGAAAGTTTCAATTATTTAGGCAGTAAAATGACTCAGGATGGTGACACAACAAGAGAAATCCATACTAGAATTGCTTTGGCAGCTAGCGCCTTCAATAGATTATCTAACATTTGGAAATTACGATCATTGAATATACATACCAAGCTTCGTCTGTTTAATTCAAATGTTATCTCAGTGTTAACATACGGCTGTGAGAGTTGGAAAATAACAAAATCATTGGAGAACAAGCTGAATACATTCGAGAACAAATGTCTTAGAAAACTCATGAACATCAGTTGGAAAGAATTCAAGACTAATCGACAAATAAGAGAAGACTCTAGGCAGAAATATGTCTCCGACTATATAAGGAAAAGACGATGGTCATATATCGGTCATGTCCTACGAATGCAAAACAACAGAATACCACTACAGGCGCTCACTTGGGTTCCTGAGGGTAAGCGGAAAAAAGGAAGACCAAAAGAAACACTCAGAAGAACAATAATAAGAGAAGGAAGAACGTTGGGCCTAAATAATGTGCAAGAGCTAAGAGGAGTGGCGTCACAACGAACAACCTGGAGAGCACTGGTTTCTGCCTTATGCGCCGTGTTTGGCGCTTAAAGAATTTATTATTATTATTATCCAGCTCTAACATTACTAACATTGCCATTTGTTTGTTCTACTTTACTTCCAACCTCACTACAACTCCCGTATCTAGTGTTTCCATCCTTCTTCCCATTCTAAACTTCCCGTGTAAACTACCTGTTACAAGGTTATTTACAACATATATAAACTGTCTGCCTAGCCATTTAGCCGCTAAGTAGATCACTAAAGAATTTAGATTTTGGCTGATCTCAGCTACAAGTATTATTTCGAAGGACAAGGATGTCAAGATATGCAGCCCATGATGGGTGAGAGCGCCGAGTACAGCAGGTATATGAGGTCGCCTCATAGAAGTACAATATGATAAGACAACTACTAGTAATGAAGTACAGTATGATATACAGCCACTAGCGGTGAAGTTAAATATGATAGACAGCTACTAGTTATGAAGTACAATATGATAGACAGCCTCTAGCAGTGAAGTGAATTATGATAGACAGCTACTAGAAATGAAGTACAGTATGATAGACAGCTACTAAAAGTGAAATGCAGTAGGATAGACTGCAAATATGGAGAAGTAGGGTAGTTCCTATCTTTAGCTTGTTGAATAGATGGTATCTCAATCTGTTGTGGCCAGTACGGAGTCTGAAGATTACCACTTGTTCTCTTCGGTGGAGCTGGTAGTAAGCATCATTCTGTGTGTGCCCTGGATGTTCTACATTCCATTTGTTTCTGTAACTGATTCTGATAAAACTCTTTGCCTCCTCAAAAGTTATGCTTGCATCAGGCTGAGGTAGATGTGAACCTTCTTTTGCCATTCTGTCAGCCTCTTCATTGCCGGCGATGTTACAATGAGATGGGATCCACTGGATCACAACACTTTTGAATCGTTGACAAAGTTTGTGGAGCACTACTCTGAGATCACCCAGGTCTGTATTATTGTGTCTTTTCAACGTTGCAATTACTGACTGTGCATCAGTAAAGAAAGCAACTTGTCTCTCTGCCGTTTCTTCTGTCAATATAACCTCTGCTGCAGTTTCAAGGCCTCTGCCTCTGCTCTGAAGTTGCTGGAGAATCGTCCTGTCGCCACTGACAGCCTTTTTTCTGCACCAGTGCTTAAGGTCAGAAAGACACCCCCACCTCCATTTTCTGTTGCATTTGTTGCTGATCCATCTGTGTATGCATGGGTCCAGGTGTTGCGTGGATAATGTTTCTCTATGTATTTTGTCGCTATGGATTTTCTATCTGTTGCAGTTTGGCTCTTTTTACTTTCAATTACAGGAATGTTTTCTATCATTTTAGGGAAACGATTTTGTTTCCAAACTGGAAGCTTGTGTGCAGTGTAGATGGGTTTAACAGTGGATATTTCATCTATGGATAATGCTCTCATTTGTGGTTTGGTTGATTCTACAAAATTACTTCGTTTGAGTCTTTGCCTTCTAAGAGCATTTGTTCTATGGCACATTGGGTGGTCTGTTAATCTTTTGAATTTTTCGGCCTGTTGTTGAGCCCTGTAGTCTCTTCTATCTGTCATTGGCTGGAGGCATGTAATCTTTTCGAGTTCTTTTGTAGGTGTTGACTTCATGCCTCCCGTTATAATTCTCATTGCTTGATTTTGGAGTCCGCTAATTTTATCGAAGTTTGTCTTAGCTGCTGTTGCCCATGCTGCCATGCCATATTCAAGAACTGGCCTCACTCGCCCTGTATACAACGTCTTAAGCACTTTCTCATCTGCACCACAAGTTGTTCCAGCAAGTTTTTTTTATAATTGCCATTCTTTGTCTTGCTCTCATTCGATAATAAATCAAGACAAAGTTGAAGTTAGAGACAGCCAAATGTTGAGTACAGATGAATAGAGACGTAGGCGGAATGCAAGGAGAGAGATGTATCATTTGAAAATCAGGTGAATATAAATCTAAATAAACTTTTGAATTTCAGTTTCACCACTGTCAGCGTGAGGTTTATTATCAGATAGTTAAAGAAATCCTCAACCATCTGTACTGTATGGTTGTTGTGGTCAACAAGGTTTTTATCCAAGCATTTATCGTCACTATCTTCAACTATCCTTGTTTAGGGCAGTGATCGAACCACAATACGACACATTTATATCAACCTATCAACACACACAGCCACATATGGTACCACCTACCAAGAAGGAGTATTATTAAAATTTACAAAATTTCTGTGCAATACCTTTCAAGTAGATCAATTTTGGTATTCTTTACATTGGGGTTTTATCAGAATCTTTGTTTGATATAAATAACATTGGCAGGTAGTGGAGTTAGATTCTAAATATAGCATCAAATACAAATAGTAATTTGGTATATTAATCACAGCACAATTGAGATTAGACTTAACAAAAGTACGAAAACATCTCAAGCAATTTAAAATTGGTGTTTTTTTACATCGACGTTTCCATATTCTTTAAGAACCTATAATTGCACTACAGATGACATATTTACATAAAGCGTTTGCTTCGACTTCCCGCAGCCACAGCGACATTAATCCACTCACATATTTTGCATGCACATGACCAAAGCTACCAATTATCAGTACGACAACATGATTACGATAGCCTAATTTGTTAATTTCCGCAGTCAGTGGATAGTACTTATCAAATTTATGTTGATAACATTTATCTAAATGTGCATCATATGGTAACGCTACTTCTACTAGAAACGCTGTTTTGCTATGTTGATTGATTATAGTCAAATCAGGTTTTAGAGCACATGATTTAAATTAAATTTCACTGCTACCGAAAAGTGATGGTTTAACGATTATTTCTTTATCTATTGTAATGTCACTATTATTACTGTTTGGGGACTTCACTTTCTCATAAACAATGTCTACAACTCTATTGTGCCTTTGTTGGAATAGGGTTTGAAATTGGGTACATCCATTTAATAAATGAGACACTGTTATGTATGGGTGGTTACATATTTTACACTTTTACGTGTATGACTGTGAGTAGTATATACATACACGCACGTACGTAAGTACATACATACATACATACATTCATACATACATCTCAATCTCGGGAGGATATTGTTGGAATCATAACGGCTTATCAAGGGAGATAACATGACATGCACCACGTCTCCACAAAGACTACTTCGATAACGCAAGTTATTGTAATGTCACATGGCGTGAGCTTGCAATTATGCCTGTAGCTAAACTAGTACATCCATCTAATTACTTCATATTTCTTAAATGACGATAGTGACGTAAACACATGCAGTTTTCTTTTATGTACAAGACTAGCAATAACCCGTCAAACTTGACGGGTTTTTAATTATAGTGTGCTGTTTCCGTTCCCGGATGAGCAGATAGAAGTACAGAGTGTTTTTGGCTTCTTTCTATTATACAATGTATATAAACTGTTCATGAACACCGTCATTTTAACGCTTTTCTCTGTTGATTGTAACTATTTTCGGGAGAGTATATATAATGGAAACAATACAATTTTTCAACATGGTTGCATTCCTCAGCTGTGACCAACGTACAAACATCAAGAATTATGTTATTTTAGCTGCGGATTCGGCAGCCATCTTATCATCTTGATCATTATGTGTCAAACCGTTCAAATACAATTCACTTTGGTATATTATTGGCTCATGCACACTGTCACGGCGCTATTTCGCAGTGACGAAAAATCAGCAGGGCAACACTGAGGTTAGCAACACTGGCATTACTAAACTTACGAGTCATGTGACGATGCGGAAGCGGTAAAAATTAGGCGCAAAGGTAAGTCAGAATCTGGCCTCTGGTCCGGAAAGGACGGACATATCCTTCCCTTTTACCAGCGTTAGCAGTAGAGTCCATGTCACGGACTATGTGTTAGAAATGCTTGCCATTTTCCAGTTTTATTGAATTAAAACTCTTAGAGGCCGAAACGACGTTGGTAGCATACATCGGCAAACCTCCTAGAAGCCAAATCGACGTTGGTATCGTCATTTTTGTGTTCCGTGAAATTTGTTCCGTATTTTCGTAATTTGGTATTTCAACATAACGGAAGTTACTCTTTTTTTTTATTCAGAAGAACGCTATCTTTGAGTTGTGATTTGGAAACACGCTTGTTCTAGCTAATTTCTGTGAAAAAACGGTAAATCTGTCAGCTTTCGATCAGGTGATTATTGTTGTTTATACAGACAATGTCTAGCGAACCAACCACATCATGTTTATCAAAACGTAGGTCTTTTTTATCTGTAGAAAAGGCTAGGTAAGATAAAAAAACACCTACGTTTTGATAAACATGATGTGGTAGAAAAGGCTAGGAACCAAGTAAACGAACGGAAGAAATGAGCATTAAGATCTACAAGCTGAGAGAGCCAGAAATTAAAACCATATATCAGGGGCGTATTGCTACTGTGGTGAGAAACACAGAAGAACAACCTGACGACTTGGAAACCCTCTGGCTTAAATTCAAGGACATCATAAAGACAGCTGCTGCAGAAGCATGCGGTGAAGTAAGACTTGGGAACAAGAGAAAGAGGACACCTTGGTGGACAGAGGAAGTCAAAGAGAAAATAAGAGAGAAGAAAATGGCATGGAAACAATACTTAGGAGCTAAAAACACAACAGGACAAATAGAGAAATATAGAGAATATGTGATACTCAGAACAGAAGCAAAGAACAATGTGCTAGCAGCAAAACAGAAGTCCTGGGAAGAATTTGGAGAAAAGCTAGAAAAAGATGCGCAAGAAAACCAGAAATTGTTTTATAAGACCCTAAAGAACATGAGGAAGGAAAAACAATGCCCTCTCAAATTTATAAAGGACAAGCAATGCAAATTGCTTACTGCCCCGAAGGAAGTAATGGAAAGATAGAAAGAATATTTCTCAGAACTCCTTGATGGTAAGCAAGGTCAAGTATCAGAAATGATAACCACTAGCACAGAAGATGAAACAAATGGTGATGAAGATGACATAAAGATGGAAGAACTGAAGGCAGCACTGGAGAAAATCAAGATGGGCAAAGCAGCAGGGTATGATGGTATAACACCAGAAATGGTTAAGTACATGGGAGCATCAGGCGACCTATTACTCTTAAGGGTCCTACAGGCAGCATGGTGCAACAAGACCATACCAAAGGATTGAGAGATTGCCATCATAACACCAATTTTCAAAAAGGGTGACAATCGACAATGTGGAAACCATAGAGGCATATCCCTTCTCAGTGTCCCTGGTAAAATCTACTCTAGAATCCTAGAGCAGAGACTCCGATGCCTAGCTGAGCCACAATTGGATGAGGTCCAGTGCGGATTCCGAGCAAACCGAAGTACTCAAGACCTAATCTTCACACTCAGACAGCTGAGTGAAAAGACCCTTGATTATAAGAGTGAGATTCATCTTTGTTTCATAGATCTGGAAAAGGCGTTTGACAGGGTCCCCTGGAGCAAACTTTGGGACTGTTTGGCAAGGAAGAACATTCCAGCACCTCTGATTCATGCTATACAGAGCTTCTACTAGTCTTGCAGGAATTATGTGAGGAAAGCAAACCATAAGTCAGAAGAGTTCAGGACCACTACTTGTGTAAGACAAGGTGATATCCTGTCACATTATCTTTTCATACTCCTCATGGACGATGTTATCAAGTCATGTAAGGAGAGAACAAGAAAGTATTCAGTGGGGTACTGGAAGATGAGACAGGTATGTATTTCAGAGCTGGCATTTGCTGATGATGTTGCCCTGATTGCTAAATCAGAGGCACATCTCCAATCCAACCCGCAAGTCTGGAAGGAAGAGCTGGAGAAGAGAGGGATGATCATAAGTAGCACTAAAACAAAATCCATGGTGATATCACGAGAAGAAAGAAGACATCAGATTAAGCTGGGAGTACAGGTCCTGGAGCAGGTCGACCACTTTGACTATCTCGGAGCTATTATAGAACGAAAGGGAAGCATCAAAGAAGAGTTGGCCACTCGAAAAGCAGCAGCTGGGAGACTTTTTCAGGCTATAAATCGAGGATTCCTCAGCAAGAGAAAGGTTGGTAAGAAAACGAAGATGGCTGTATACCGCTCCACCTATGTCCCAGTCTTGACATATGGATGCAAGTCATGGGCAATGACTACAATCCACAAAAGCCAGACCCAAACCTCAGAAATGAGGTATCTGAGGAAGGTGGTTGAAGTAGCAAGAAGATACATGGTCCGCAACCAGACGATACGTCAAGGCCTAAAATGCCACCCTCTGAACCCAAGTAGAACAGCCCCAACTAAGATGGTTTGGCCATGTCTGCAGAATGGGAGAAGATCGGCTACCACGACAAGCATGGGCAACAAAGAGCCAGGGATCCAGACCCCCAGGACGACCCAAAGTCCGCTGGGAGGACAACATTAGACAATCCTTGAACGAACGAACGAACGAACGAACGAACTTTATTTTCAAAGGGTTGAGAATTGGGCACGCAGGCCCGTCTGACATTCTGCCCTTCCTTTCTCTCACCTTTCATACTGAATTCATTTATTCTCATATGCATTTTACATATCAAATTCAAGGAATTCAACGTTGTAAAGTAAAATAATAATATAGCACACTCATATTAACATTAATTACTTATAAGCATGACATAACATATGTTGAAAAGTACAAACATTATCAGAGATAGATAGATAGATAGATAGATAGATAGATAGATAGATAGATAGATAGATAGATAGATAGATAGATAGATAGATAGATAGATAGATAGATAGATAGATAGATAGATAGATAGATAGATAGATAGATAGATAGATAGATAGATAGATAGATAGATAGATAGATAGATAGAACGAACGAACGAACGAACGAACGAACTTTATTTTCAAAGGGTTTAGAATTGGTCACGCAGGCCCGTCTAACATTCTGCCCTTCCTTTCTCTCTTCTTCCATAGTTAATCTATTTATTCTCACACGTATCCTAAATGTTACTTAAATAATAAAATAACAAGAAAGTACAATAAAATAAAATCCCAACATTGTAACAGTACAATAACAGTTACACAAATTTACAGATGCGTATCATAATTTATACTAAACAGGACAAAATTAACTTTAAAACCTACATATGATGTTATGTAATAATAATAATAATAATAATAATAATAGCCCCTTCAGTCATAACTGACTATGGGAATGCGCCCCTGAGGTGACAGCGTAATTATTTAAGAACATAACGAAATTAGGGTGGCATATAATCTGCACTCATGATGTATTTGAAAAGTCTGTGATTGAATGAATATGGACTAAGAGTATTTTTTAAGTCGTGTGGAAGAGTATTCCACAGATGAGCAGCAGAAAAAGCTAAACTTTTCTTGAATAAGTCGAGCCTAGGCTTGGGCATGTGTAATTTATTTAAGCGTTGACTGCGTCTTCCGCTGTATTTGAAAATAGGCCACAGATACGTTGGAGCATTCTGTGACAAGATTTTGTGAATAAATTTGGCTTTGTTGAAGAGAAGGCGCTTTCTTAGTGGTAATATGTTAAGATATGTATATGCGTCTACACACTGTGTGAGGTTTTTGTCTGAAATTAGGCGCACTGCACGTTTTTGTAATGAAAAGAGTCTTTTAGTGTTGGACATGGTGCAGCCATCCCAAATTGTGGAACAATAGTCTAGATGTGTTTGTATCTGGGATGTATAGAACATTTTTTCGTGTCTCCTCATCTAGGAAATGTTTGATTTTAGCTAACTGGTAAACTTTTTGTGCCGTTTGTTTGGTCAGTGCTTGTACATGCGAATTCCAACTTAAATGTTGGTCAATTATGAGTCCTAGTGTTTTATATTCATTTACATTTTCAATTAAAGAGGTTCCAATGTAGAGCTGAAGTGTTGTTTTCGGCGAGTTTTGTAATTTTTGTCTAGTTGATATTATCATACATTTTGTTTTAGTGATATTTATTTGCATGCAGTTTTCATTGCTCCACTTAATAAGATTGTCTGTGTCGCTTTGTAATAATATTTCTAGCGTGTTGCAACTTTTATCACTAGTATAAATGGTACAGTCATCGGCAAATAGGTCGCAGGATGAGTGCTCGATGTGTAGTGGAAGGTCATTTATGTAAATGGAAAAAAGTAGAGGGCCGAGAATAGAACCCTGAGGAACACCAGTGTCAATAATAGTTGGGCTTGACAAGGAGTTATTGTACCACACTACTTGCTGTCTGTCGGACAGGAATGATTTAAGTAATGTCACTAGTTTAAAGTTAACTTTCATTGTTTCTAATTTTCTTATTAAAACAGCGTGATCTAACATATCAAATGCTTTCCTAAAGTCTACAAAGATTGCTCCACATATGTTATCGTTATTTATGTTTAGGTGCAAGTTGTCTATCATCTTAGTTAGAGCTGTGTGGCATGAATGCTTTTGTCGAAACCCTGACTGACTGTCAATTAGCAAGTCATTGCTAACTAGGTAATGTAGTGTTGCTTTATGTATGTGTTTTTTTCTAGTGGTTTAGAAAGCGATGATAAAAGAGAAATAGGTCTATAGTTACCAAGATTACTGTTATCTGACGAGCCAGGTTTGAAGAGAGGATATACTTTGGCAATCTTAAAGGCTGAAGGAAAATAACTTTTAGCAATACATTGATTATATATAAAAGTTAGTGAATCACTAATAGCTGGTGCGGCGTAACGCAGTATTCGATTACTAATTCCGTCAAGCCCTGATGAGCTATTATCCTTAAGGCCAATAAGATAGTTATACACTTCATTAACTGTCATAAAAGGAATGTCGGGTGGAACTGAGTTTGTACATTTGTTTTTACAGAATGCTGAAAGTTTGTCTAAGTCACTACAGGAAGGTGGTATTGTGGATTTCAGACCGTTTATTTCTGCTTGAAAGTGATTGCTGAAGTCGGTGCAAGTAAATGAAGTGTTGGAAGAGAATGAGTCTGGTGCATTACGTTTTTTCGCTAAGGTGTTAATTGCCTTCCATATTTCCTTACTATTTGATTTGTTCTGAACTATATTTCTAAAACGATTTTTCTTTTCTTTCCGAATTAAATATTGAACTTTGTTCCTGTATACCCTGTATGTGTTGAGGTCCTTATTTTTGTGCGCTTGATCTCTCTGCCTCATAGCCTCCAACACTTCCTGCGTGATCCACGGAGATTTTAATTGTCGTTTGACGCGAATTTCCTTAGCTGGTACGTGCGTGTCAAAAACATTATAAAAAAATTTTTGTCCAGTATTCAATAGCGTCATCCGGATCAGGAAGTTGGTAAACACGGGCGAGAGGTGCAGTTAGCAAGTCATTTAAAAATAATTCCTTACTGAAATGTTTGAAACTTCTAAATTTGATACTTACATGTTTATTTTTTCGGAACTTTACATTTATTCTTTGACCATGTACAGCATACTGGATAGTGGTCACTCATTGCAATATTAGGGACAGAGCATTCTATGATGTTTTCTGGGCAAGTTACGTAGATGTGGTCGATTAGTGTGGTTGATGCTTGTGTTACTCTTGTAGGCTGGTTAACTATTTGTTTTAAGTTGTACGATAATATTATATTTTTCCATGTTAGATTTGAATTGTGTATATCGATGTTGAAATCACCAAGAAGAACAACCTCCTTGACTGTGGCAAATACATTGTCCATCATTATGGTGAAATCTTCGTACCATATAGGTCCTGCACTAGGATTTCGATAAAGATATCCCACCAGAAATGGGCCCTGATTCGGTAGCTTTATTTCCAACCATACACATTCTATCTCTGCTGTCTCTAAGTCGTTTCTGCGGCGAAAATTAAGGGAAGTGGAAATATAAACTGTTATACCTGTCTCTTGTTTTTTGCTTGCGTCTCGCCGAATAGTTTTAAAACCATTTAACGCAATGTCATCGTCTGTTATTCTGTCATTTAGGCGACTTTCTGAAAGTCCAAAAATGTGAAAATTATTACTTAGAATGTATGTAAGTTCGGGGAGTTTACCTAGAAGATGGTAAATATTCAGATGACCAAGGAATTAATACTTCACCAAGGAAGTGGAATTCAAGAAATGAGAAATTGCAGAAAATACAATATTAAAATAATTAATACAACTAATAAAAAACAATTTCA
Source organism: Oreohelix idahoensis (assembly GCA_024509875.1). Taxonomy (NCBI): domain Eukaryota; kingdom Metazoa; phylum Mollusca; class Gastropoda; order Stylommatophora; family Oreohelicidae; genus Oreohelix; species Oreohelix idahoensis. The sequence continues at coordinate 138,027 of JAMPIV010019878.1, read as the reverse complement.
ACTGAGTATATGAAAATTGTCACAAAACAATCAGGCATACAACATATCACACCAGAACTGCTCAACACAACAAAGTGAAGTTAAACGAGAGATGGAAGAAATTAATAATAGTCACAAGTCAGACAAGTTAAGTATACAACACTTCACACCTTAACACCGAAAATTCTAACAAATTGAAGCTACGCGTGATAATAAGAAATTTAAATTGTAACGAAATAAGTAATCAAAGAAATTTTTTTTTAGAGGATATTAACCGATAAACTATTAAAAGTTCTGATTATTACCGTTGTATTAAAAAATCAACAAATGTTCAAATGGAGTGAAGGCTGTAGTAACAGAGATTTAGTGAAGGACCGAGGACTAGAATGGAACCAGGCCAGGAGGGAGACAGCCGATAGGATAGTCTGGCGCTCTCTTGATGAGTTTAGTGAAGATGATGTCATTGCTGATTTCGAATTTGACGCTAATGAAGAAGCTAGTCCTAGTGACGAGGGGCGTGATCACAGCCAGGCCCTAGTGCTACAAAACGACAAAAAGTTTTGACCAAATCATCGACAAAAAGGGGGAAAAGCATTAGTACCAAGGAGCAACAAGGGACAATTGGTAATGAATGGATTTCAGTACCAAACATCAGTATTACAGAGACCCAAAACGCATTCAGATTTCTTCCCAAATATAATCGCAAACCAGGAGTACACGATGACTTGTCTTAGTGGGGCATCAACTCCTTTTGACTGCTATAGGACATTGTTTACTGATGACATTGCAAATTCAATAATACATTCTGTAAATGAGTATGCAAAAAAAATCTTAAAAATAATCCATCTTAAAAAGATCAAGATTTTCCAGCTGGACAGCACTATCAAACTATGAGTTGTTAAAATTTATGGCTACAATAAATGCTATGGGCATTGATCCCAGACCTTCTATTAGATACTATTATTCATCAGAAACTGATTGCCTTTATGCTCCATTTTATCACAAAAACTTTGAAAGAGATAGATTGTTATCTATCTATCAAACAATGTTGCACGTGGGACAGCCTGATGCTGAGGGAAAAAGTAAAGTGGAGCCATTCATCAACTCTTTGATTGAAAATTTCAATAATGCCTTTATGCCCTTTGAAAATGTTTCGGTTGATGAAATGATTGTAGGATTTAAAGGGAGATGGAAATATAAGCAATTTAATGCAACTAAGCCTAGTAAGTATCATATAAAGAGTTTTGGTCTTGTTGACGGTACCACTGGGTATGTTTTATGCCTGCTTACGTATTATGGAGCAAATACCTCATATGATCCAAGCACAGACACTAATAGTGGGATGGCAATAAAAGTCTTTGGAACTCTATTACAGCAAATTGGAACTGGTTATCATATATTTGCAGACAGGTTCTACCACACCAGGGTACTCATTGACTATTTGCTTCAACAAAAGCAATACTATACTGGCACCCTCCAGTCAAACCGAATTGGCTTTCCATTAGAAATAAAACCACTTTCCATACCACACATGGAACGGAAATGCTGGCAAACTAAAGATTCATCTTTGCTTTGTATTGGATGGAGGGATAAGAAAGCAAAAAAGCCAGTAATCATTGTTTCCACCAAAACAAATACAGGAATGACTACTACGGCAAATCCAAAGCCAATAACAGTCCATGACTATAATCAGAGCATGAATGGATGTGACCGTGCTGATCAAATGCTTGGGTATTATGGCATTCACAAACGACGCAGCAACAAGTGGTGGAAAAAAATTTTCTACTCAATAATGAAAATTACTTGTACCAATGCTTTCATCCTCTATAGGCTCACAGGCAGTAGATAAATGACATTAAAACAGTTCAAAATATCTCTGATTTGTGCTTTGCCTCAGTGGGCCGCAGATCTAATGCCCGAGCCACAGAGGAGTATCAAGGCAACCCCTGGAAGACCAAGGACAGCCAACCCAATTCAGAGGCTTGAAGGAGCTAAGCATATGATAGCTTACACAGAAAAAGAAGATGTAGAGTCTGCAGCACACCAGATTCTCCAAAAAGAACAAACTTTATTTGCGAGGGTTGCGATGATTATCCTCACCTCCACCCAAAACACTGCTTCAAGATATGGCATACACAAGCCACCATTGACTTAAATGTAAATATCCTTTCAGATAAAATTGTGTACATATTGTTTATGTTAAATAATGTAAGTACAATACAATATATGATTTACTTTGAATATGACCTTTTTGTTTCCAAATTTTAATAATGATGGTACGGTCCGCTGGAGAATCTCTTAAACATTAACAAACATCACAGAAAGCTGAAACTTGTAATTATTTATTCATATATGGATTAGTGTTATTTAAAAAAAAAAAACCATGGGGCACTTTGGATAATATTTCAGTCTATATGCATGGGTTGCTGGGTAAATTTTTCATTCAGTAAAATGAATTTGTAAAAAAAAAAATTGTTTACATTATTACTGATAATTGAATATAATATGAAGAATAGCACTTAGAAGCCCCAATATTATAATTCTAAATATATATTGTCTTTACTGTGAAACATAATTTGTGTGTCTTTGTTGTGTAATATCAACACAATATATGATTTAATTTAAAAGTTCACGCGGCCGTGAATATCTTCTTTTTTATTTTAATGATGATGGTACGGTCTGCTGGCTGGTCTGTAAAACATTAACAAAATATCACAGGAAGCTGACACGTGTAAATAATATTCATATATGGATTAGTGTTATTCTAAAAGATGTTGGAGCACTCTGGATAATGTTTCAGATTGTATGCATGGGTTGGTGAATACATTTTTCATTCACTAAAATGAGTTTTTATTAAAAAGTAGTCTATAAAATATGCAGAATATCACTAAAATCCTTCATATTCTAATTCTACATTCATTTATCTTTACTGTGATGTACGAGAGGCGTTCAGAAAGTAATGCACCACATCGTTTTTCTCAGGAGCTGTTTATTCAAAAAGCATGACATTTATACACAATATACATGGATATGTCATGTAAACATCGGTATTATTCAACATAATCCCCATCAAATTGTACGGTTTTATGCCAGCGCGAAACAAGTGCATGTATTCCTAGCCCGTACCAGATTTTGTCTTGATCATGTAGCCATTTCTTCGCTGCATGAATCACTCCTTCATCATCTTCAAAGTGCATCTTTAAGTGGACCAAATAGATGAAAATCAGAGGGTGCCAAATCGGGACTATAGGGTGGATGGCGTAGTACAGTCCAACCCACTTTGGTGATTTTTTCCCGTGTTGCCAGACTTGTGTGAGGTCGCGGATTGTCGTGAAGGAGAAGCAGGTCTGCTGGATTCTTGTGAGGCCGAACTCTGCGAAAACGTTGATTGAGTTTTTTCAATGTCTTAATGTAAGCTTGCGAATTGATTGTCTCTCCTCTTGGCATAACGTCCACAAGAACCACACATTCAATGTCCCAAAAGACAGTGATCATGACCTTTCCAGCTGAAGGAATTGTCTTTAATTTCTTTCTTCGTGGTAATTGCGAATGATGCCACTCCATTGACTGTCTTTTTGTCTCAGGTTCAAAATGATGTGCCCAGGTTTCGTCATCTGTAACCAAAAATTTCTCTCCATCAGCATTGAAACGCTCCAACAATTCAGAAGAAATTGCTTTCCTTTGCAATCGGTGGTCATTTGTGAGACTTCGAGGAACCCATCTTGCGCAAACCTTAGAAAATCCGAGAGTTTTTATAACTGCATTTGCACTACCAATGCTGACTGACAGTTGTAAGGCCAATTGTTGAGTAGTGATTCGCCTATCAGTAAGAATAATGCCCTCAGCGCATTTCAACATTTCTGCGTTGGTGCTGCGGCAGTAGTAGGGAATGTACGTACCATTTAGGGCGTTTTCAGGCGGCGGCGTGTGACTTTTATATAGCAAAAAACTCGATCGAATTCAGGCGGCGGCGTTTCAGGCGGCGGCGCATGACTTTTTATATAGCGATATATTTTAGCGGCGGGACTTCCTCTGACGATCAGACATATGACTTTTTATATAGCAATATACGATAATGGCGGGTGTGTTTGTTTATACATGTATACAATATATATAAAAAATATAAAAAAATCGATAATGACGGAAAATTTAAAAAATCGATAATGTTAGGTTACTAAGATGTTTTTTGAAGTGCCTTTTTGTGTTGGCGAGGGTGACGATGTAGCTGACGGGGTGGGTTAGGGGGATTTTTGTGTGATGGTGGGTGTGTTTGTTTAGACATATATACATACATATATACATTCATATATACGGAGATGTGGTGACGTTGTCAGGATGCATCTGTGGTGACGGCGGCTTAGGTTTTTAAGGTTTTTTTTTAAGGGAACGGGTATTGCTTTTTGGCCGGCGGGGATGACTCATGGGTGTGTGCTGGGGTGTAGCTGGTGGTTGTATGTATGACGCAGGAGTGAAGTGTTAGATAGAAGTATATAGTTAATGATCTCTTTTAAAAGAATACATGAGTTAAAGAGGAAAATATAAAAATCGATAACGGAGGCTTAGGTTACTAATGGATTTTTTAAGGAAGCGGGTATTGTTTTTGTGCGAGGGGGAGGATGACGATGTATAGTGGGGTGTGTTGGGGTATGGGTTTTTGTGTGCGTGTATTTTAATTGTTGTATATACAATATATATATGGGAGTGAAGTGTTAGAGTCCTGTACTAGGTCTACCATCGAAAGTGCGTCACGGTATTGTTGTGTATTGTTTATTTTACATATAGACATATTTTACAACAGTTATACGAACAGTTAGACGATAGACTTAGATAATAAGAAGACGATATATTTAGACTTTTAGACAATAGGAAGACGATAGTTAGACGATATATACATACAATAGGAAGACGATAGTTAGACGATATATAATAGGGAGATATATAGAGACAATAGGAAGTCGATAGTTAGACGATATATATTTACATAACAAGAAGGCGATATGTATACGAACTGTTATACAAACAGTTATACAACAGTTATACAAACAGTTATACAAACAGTTATACAAACAGTTAGACGATATATTGAGACATACAACGGACGATATAGGTAACAAAAAAAAGCGTTTTAGTTAATATAGTTTTTATTTTATATTCAATAGTGTTTTTGTATTATCAAACGTATATGGTAATATATAGTATTTTTTAACATAATACATTGTGCAGTAATTTTTTTATCAAATGAATATACAATTATATAGGAAAGACAGTTTGTATATGGTAACATTATCAAACATTGATATTTTCACATATGAATGTACTGTTATATATATTAGTGGTGTTTTGTTACAAAATATACAATAAAAATATCACAGCTGCAGGCCAGACCTTGAGGGGTGTCGTCACATTGTCGTCACGTCGTAAGAAATAGAGGTGTGTGTTGTGTGTACATAGTGGAAGATAGTTTAGATGTTTAGGGGTGATGTGGTGACGTTGTCGGGATGCACCTGTCGTTTTATGTAAAAGTAAGATAGGGCGTTGCGGTGTTGTTCATATGTGTAGATGGAGGATTTGTGTGCTCTGAACCCGATATTTTTTCCACCCTGTGCCTGTTGTGTGTTGAGTACGTCTGAGAATGTATTTTTGTCTATTTTGTTGTGGTGTTTGCTCAAGCGATTGAGTGGTCTTGAATATGATATAGATAGAAGGATGTGGCCGGGATTGTTTCAACATAATATTTTGTATTGGGTCTGTTTAATTGTGCATGTGTGATAATGTCGGTGTCTTGTAAGTTTGAGACAAAAGACTTGAAATCTGTAAGATTTTTGACTAAGTGAGGCTGTTCTAACACACAACTATTATTATTTGAGGCATGAAAGAAACGGAGGTCATTTGTTTCTCTGTCTCTCAAAACTACGTGAAAACTGTAGTTAATCTTGAAGCGTTTTGTCTGTTGTGTAAAGATGGTATTGGTGGGTTCTGCGGTGTTGCTGCGGTGTCTGCTGCTGTTGAAGAGGTGTGTTGGTGTTTTCTGTGGATGCGTAGATTGTCAAGGCGGGTAAAGTTTTTATTACAGACCTCACATACTAGTAGAGTCAGCGAGTGCCTGGTTTTGCTGTGTCGTAATAGGTCGGCGCGCCACGTGAAGGTCTCCCCACATCTGCTACTTATCAGATTGGTTTGTGCCACTGATGTGTCTATTTGTGCTGAGCCGGACCCATGTTTATTCTCTATGTGACGTTTCAGCGTATCGGGTCTGGTAAATACTAAACCACAGAAAGCGCATTCATGATTGTGGCGGTCGTGTGCTGTGGCCATATGCCGAGTAAGATCATGACCTCGCTTGAAAACAGACTGGCAGCGTAAACAGGCATAGCCCCGTCGTTGAGTTGACTCCATCTGTGAAAAGACGAACAAAAAGACGTTAGACACACATAAATAAAATTAAATACATGTAATGAGAGAGAGAGAGAGAGAGAGAGAGAGAGAGAGAGAGAGAGAGAAAGCGAGAAAGAGAAATAGAAAGAGAGAAAGAGAGAGAGAGGAAGAGAGAAAGAGAGAGAGAGAATAAACAGGTAAATAAAACACAGACTTATAGATAGGTATACACACACCTACTCTTCCTTATAACCAGTCTTATTGTTTAGTCTGTTATCAAAGGAAATAATTTTGTTTAACATATCAGAATGGTCCACGCGCGCGCGCGCTGTGGAAGCAAAGATAAAGATATGGATTTAAAACTCAGCCTGTTCGCGAGACAGTACCGAGTTGACCTGTCCTTTTTTAAAACAACGAAAATATAAGTATTTATTAAAGTGTATGGTAGTTTCAATCATGGTTATAGCAAGGTGACTTAATGTAATATGTTGATTGTATTATCTCTAGCTTTTTCCGTGTGTAGTTCAGTATTGTTTTAAAAGCCAAAATACGCTATTTTCTAAACTATTATGTTGTCTAATTTTCACTGGCTGGTTAGGTAGTTTGTAGTGACTCGGGTCCTTAGTTATTTTTAAAGTAATATGTTTTGTAGTTACTATGAGAAGTTCTTTATAGAAGCAGCTTGTGAGTACAGAAATACGACTCGAGCGCATGTGTTGTGGAAGTAAATCAATTTATCGATCTACCCAAACGTCTTTGTGCTACATCCAAACACGTATTTGAAATAGACTATTAGTCTATACAAGTTTAGAGTGTTGTTATCAGAAAGTATTACAAGTTGTAAGTATCACGGATAATTTTTCAAAACCCAAATATAATTTGCTTTCGCACGAGTTTAACAATAGACGAGAAACGTAGATAAGGTTTAAACTAAGGAATTTTTCTCACTACTATACCCAGCACATAAAAAAATAAGTCGGATAATTCTTAACTTAGCTAAACCATACACACATGTCCGGATTTACCATAAAACAGATAAAAATAACAGAGATATTTATTTATATTTAACATCTTAACACAAAAACACGAAGACCAAAAACATAAACGAAAACAAACGAATACAACCAAAACAGATATTTTTAAAGATATTTATTGTATATAACCTACTGAAAACAGCTATATAAAAATATTTATTTTTTATACATAAAGAAGTGTTATATATTTTAACTTTGTATTATTTTTATATTATTATAAGGAAAAACAGACGAATACACACACATATACATATACCGAGTTTACATTTAGAACTTTGCATAGGGTTTTCTTCCAGTCTCTGAGTGTTAAGAAAATACGCCTAGGAAAAAAAAATGAAAACACAAACTCATACCCAGATATTTTTCCACAGAATACCCTTAAAAAGACACAGACATATATCTCTTAAAGGCCAGAGATATTTAACACAAAATACGAATAAAAACAGAATAACATACGTTTGGTGGTGAGCTGTTGGTTTTTCAGAAGTTTGATATGAGAAGGCTTTCACAACGTTTTTTCAGAGACGTTCACCGGTCCAGGTCTGGTTAAAGAATGAGACATGTCTAAAACAATTCGTGATTAAGACAATGACTTTCCAATAAAAGTAGTCCGAGCGTATGAATTTCGTGATGGAGCCAGATTGGTTGTTGTGTAGAGACACAGTTTCAGAAAATAGTTCGCGCGCAAGCGCTTCGGCATGGTTTGATCGATAAAAACGTTATCATAATGTATGAACAGGAAAATCGACCCCGCCCTGGTTTGAAAACAGATCAATGACTCGCAAAACAGCGCGTGTAAATTTCTGTTCACGTCACTCATACACAGTTATTATATTGTATGTTTCAAACAACAAACATGCTAAAAAACGTGAGAACCCCTGATGCCAACATGTATTGAGAAACACTGTGTAAAACATTGTGAGAATTTTAAAAAATTTGAGAATCCCTGATCAAGAATTTGAGATTCACTGTTCAAGAATTTGAGAATCACTGTGTTTAAAAAACATTTACAACAAATATAAGTGTCTGTTTGGTACATTTCTTTTATAGTTATCATATATATTTTAAAGCTTGCTTTTTACAGATATCATTTGTATCTTATTAAGTTCTGGATATATTTTTTATATATTAGTATTTTGAAACAAGCTATATTTTTTATATACAGAGGGACATTATTCTAGTGTTTTATAAACCGTTTTAAAATGGTTGATCGCAAAATGTTTTGTCCCCTCAAACAGCTCATAGAGAGAGAGAGTTAAAGAGAAAGAAAGAGAGAGAAAGAGAGAGGGAGAGAGAGAAAGAGAAAGAGAGAGAGAGAGAAAGAGAGAGAGAGAGAGAGAGAGAGAGAGAGAGAGAGAGAGAGAGAGAGAGAGAGAGAGAGAGAGAGAAAGTGAGAATAAACAGGTAAATAAAACACAGTCTTATTTCTTATTCTGTGTGAAAGAAATGCCCCGCGCGCGTGCTGTGTCAACAAAGATATCGATTAAAAAACTCAACCTGTGGGTGACCCAACGACCTGATCTGTCGTTTAAGAAATAAGTTTTATTAACGTGTTTTGCTAGTTTGTAAGAAGGCGTTTTTCTTTGTGTAATTCGATAAATATGGTATGTTCTAAATATTATTTTTTAATGTGATAAAAGTGTTTATTAATTTTTGAGTTATCAGATTCTGTCTTTTTATATTTGTTATGTTAACACAAATAAACCTCGCAAAAATGAACAAAATACTTGTCTAACAGTAGGTGACAAACATGACTAAGTTTTAAACTAAGGAAAATTATTAACCTATAGTACATAATTGGTTAAGTCTTATCAAAAAATATGTTATGTCCGGATTTAACAGATAACAATTTAGTATCTGAGTTAACACAGATAAAAATAACAAGTTAGTATCTGAGTTAACATCTTAACAGTTAGACAATTTTGAAACAGATATTTAGCAACACTGGCTAGTACACAGACATATCTTTTTGTTTAAATATTTAATACAAAACACGCATAATGAAAACAACCAACTAAAAAAACTTATATATTCTCTAAATAGAGATATTTTAACAACCTAACACAGAGTACCGAACACACACACACACACACACACACACACACAAACACACACACACACACATTTAGACCTTTGTGTAGGTTATGTTTTCACAGTGTCTGTTAAGAAAAATACGCCTAGCGAACAACAAACGGCCAGATATTTAAACAGAGACATAACGGACATATATTTAACATTCTAACGTGTTTCTCACTTTTTTGTTAAGTTTTATTTCAAAAATACTTTGTTTGATACTCTATTTTATTTTATTTTTTGTAAAACTTTTGTTTAAAATGGTTGGTCGCAAAGAAAAAAGTTAGCTCTAATGGCTTTCTTTCCCCGTCAACAAACCATCCAGACACCTGTGTGTATTACAAATAAACGATAACTGGATTTATGCTGGAACGTGCCGAAACTGACCTCAAAGTATTCACAACTGTTCCCTGAGTAAATAAACAGACACTTATATTTGTTGTAAATGTTTTTTAAACACAGTGATTCTCAAATTCTTGAACAGTGAATCTCAAATTCTTGATCAGGGATTCTCAAATTTTTTAAAATTCTCACAATGTTTTACACAGTGTTTTCTCAATACATGTTGGCATCAGGGGTTCTCACGTTTTTTTAGCATGTTTGTTGTTTGAAACATATAATATAATAACTGTGTATGAGTGACGTGAACAGAAATTTACACGCGCTGTTTTGCGAGTCATTGATCTGTTTTCAAACCAGGGCGGGGTCGATTTTCCTGTTCATACGTTATGATAACGTTTTTATCGATCAAACCATGCCGAAGCGCTTGCGCGCGAACTATTTTCTGAAACTGTGTCTCTACACAACAACCAATCTGGCTCCATCACGAAATTCATACGCTCGGACTACTTTTATTGGAAAGTCATTGTCTTAATCACGAATTGTTTTAGACATGTCTCATTCTTTAACCAGACCTGGACCGGTGAACGTCTCTGAAAAAACGTTGTGAAAGCCTTCTCATATCAAACTTCTGAAAAACCAACAGCTCACCACCAAACGTATGTTATTCTGTTTTTATTCGTATTTTGTGTTAAATATCTCTGGCCTTTAAGAGATATATGTCTGTGTCTTTTTAAGGGTATTCTGTGGAAAAATATCTGGGTATGAGTTTGTGTTTTTTCATTTTTTTTCCAGGCGTATTTTCTTAACACTCAGAGACTGGAAAAAAACCCTATGCAAAGTTCTAAATGTAAACTCGGTATATGTATATGTGTGTGTATTCGTCTGTTTTTCCCTATAATAATAAAAAAAAATACAAAGTTAAAATATATAACACTTCTTTATGTATAAAAAAATAAATATTTTTATATAGCTGTTTTCAGTAGGTTATATACAATAAATATCTTTAAAAATATCTGTTTTGGTTGTATTCGTTTGTTTTCGTTTATGTTTTCGGTCTTCGTGTTTTTGTGTTAAGATGTTAAATATAAATAAATATCTCTGTTATTTTTATCTGTTTTATGGTAAATCCGGACATGTGTGTATGGTTTAGCTAAGTTAAGAATTATCCGACTTATTTTTTATGTGCTGGGTATAGTAGTGAGAAAAATTCCTTAGTTTAAACCTTATCTACGTTTCTCGTCTATTGTTAAACTCGTGCGAAAGCAAATTATATTTGGGTTTTGAAAAATTATCCGTGATACTTACAACTTGTAATACTTTCTGATAACAACACTCTAAACTTGTATAGACTAATAGTCTATTTCAAATACGTGTTTGGATGTAGCACAAAGACGTTTGGGTAGATCGATAAATTGATTTACTTCCACAACACATGCGCTCGAGTCGTATTTATGTACTCACAAGCTGCTTCTATAAAGAACTTCTCATAGTAACTACAAAACATATTACTTTAAAAATAACTAAGGACCCGAGTCACTACAAACTACCTAACCAGCCAGTGAAAATTAGACAACATAATAGTTTAGAAAATAGCGTATTTTGGCTTTTAAAACAATACTGAACTACACACGGAAAAAGCTAGAGATAATACAATCAACATATTACATTAAGTCACCTTGCTATAACCATGATTGAAACTACCATACACTTTAATAAATACTTATATTTTCGTTGTTTTAAAAAAGGACAGGTCAACTCGGGACTGTCTTGCGAACAGGCTGAGTTTTAAATCCATATCTTTATCTTTGCTTCCACAGCGCGCGCGCGCGTGGACCATTCTGATATGTTAAACAAAATTATTTCCTTTGATAACAGACTAAACAATAAGACTGGTTATAAAGAAGAGTAGGTGTGTGTATACCTATCTATAAGTCTGTGTTTTATTTACCTGTTTATTCTCTCTCTCTTTCTCTCTTCCTCTCTCTCTCTTTCTCTCTTTCTCTCTTTCTCTCTTTCTATTTCTCGCTTTCTCTCTCTCTCTCTCTCTCTCTCTCTCTCTCTCTCATTACATGTATTTAATTTTATTTATGTGTGTCTAACGTCTTTTTGTTCGTCTTTTCACAGATGGAGTCAACTCAACGACGGGGCTATGCCTGTTTACGCTGCCAGTCTGTTTTCAAGCGAGGTCATGATCTTACTCGGCATATGGCCACAGCACACGACCGCCACAATCATGAATGCGCTTTCTGTGGTTTAGTATTTACCAGACCCGATACGCTGAAACGTCACATAGAGAATAAACATGGGTCCGGCTCAGCACAAACAGACACATCAGTGGCACAAACCAATCTGATATGTAGCAGATGTGGGGAGACCTTCACGAGGCGCACCGACCTATTACGACACAGCAAAACCAGGCACTCGCTGACTCTACTAGTATGTGAGGTCTGTAATAAAAACTTTACCCGCCTTGACAATCTACGCATCCACAGAAAACACCAACACACCTCTTCAACAGCAGCAGACACCGCAGCAACACCGCAGAACCCACCAATACCACCGCACCATAATGACCGCGCACTATCATCAGGTGTCACAACAACAGACTCAAGATCGGCGCACCAACAGACACCACCAGCCGGTGCTATAACAGACTCAGCATCTATGGCGGCCTCTACCACCACAACAACTTCCACACTACCAAGAGCCCCCTATTCAACAAGTCCCACCCCATCTCACCCACCAAAAACAGGTCAGACCAAGAAACGACCAATGTCTAGTCATCAAATCTCTAATAAAAAAACTCGCTTGTCCTCTGACCAAGACAGCGTACGAGACTTACAGGCTGACATTAAAGAAATATATACACAGAATTGGAGTGCGATTAAAACACACTCCAACATCCACAAATATTTGTCCACATTCACTTTTTTCCATAATAGCCAAAGAATTGAATGGGAAAGTCTCTTGCTCCCTGTCTTTACACAACAGACAAAACGCTTCAAGATTAACTACAGTTTTCACGTAGTTTTGAGAGACAGAGAAACAAATGACCTCCGTTTCTTTCATGCCTCAAATAATAATAGTTGTGTGTTAGAACAGCCTCACTTAGTCAAAAATCTTACAGATTTCAAGTCTTTTGTCTCAAACTTACAAGACACCGACATTATCACACATGCACAATTAAACAGACCCAATACAAAATATTATGTTGAAACAATCCCGGCCACATCCTTCTATCTATATCATATTCAAGACCACTCAATCGCTTGAGCAAACACCACAACAAAATAGACAAAAATACATTCTCAGACGTACTCAACACACAACAGGCACAGGGTGGAAAAAATATCGGGTTCAGAGCACACAAATCCTCCATCTACACATATGAACAACACCGCAACGCCCTATCTTACTTTTACATAAAACGACAGGTGCATCCCGACAGCGTCACCACATCACCCCTAAACATCTAAACTATCTTCCACTATGTACACACAACACACACCTCTATTTCTTACGACGTGACGACAATGTGACGACACCTAGACAAATTAATCCTCAGACGTTCCTCAAGGTCTGGCCTGCAGCTGTGATATTTTTATTGTATATTTTGTAACAAAACACCACTAATATATATAATAGTACATTCATATGTGAAAATATCAATGTTTGATAATGTTACCATATACAAACTGTCTTTCCTATATAATTGTATATTCATTTGATAAAAAATTACTGCACAATGTATTATGTTAAAAAATACTATATATGTACTCTTATATGTTTTTGCTACTACAAAAACACTATTGAATATAAAATAAAAACTATATTAACTAAAACGCTTTTTTGTTACCTATATCGTCCGTTGTATGTCTCAATATATCGTCTAACTGTTTGTATAACTGTTTGTATAACTGTTTGTATAACTGTTGTATAACTGTTTGTATAACTGTTCGTATACATATCGCCTTCTTGTTATGTAAATATATATCGTCTAACTATCGTCTTCCTATTGTCTCTATATATCTCCCTATTATATATCGTCTAACTATCGTCTTCCTATTGTCTAAATATATCTCCCTATTATATGTATATATCGTCTAACTATCGTCTTCCTATTGTCTAAAAGTCTAAATATATCGTCTTCTTATTATCTAAGTCTATCGTCTAACTGTTCGTATAACTGTTGTAAAATATGTCTATATGTAAAATAAACAATACACAACAATACCGTGACGCACTTTCGATGGTAGACCTAGTACAGGACTCTAACACTTCACTCCCATATATATATTGTATATACAACAATTAAAATACACGCACACAAAAACCCATACCCCAACACACCCCACTATACATCGTCATCCTCCCCCTCGCACAAAAACAATACCCGCTTCCTTAAAAAATCCATTAGTAACCTAAGCCCCCGTTATCGATTTTTATATTTTCCTCTTTAACTCAAGTATTCTTTTAAAAGAGATCATTAACTATATACTTCTATCTAACACTTCACTCCTGCGTCATACATACAACCACTAGCTACACCCCAGCACACACCCATGAGTCATCCCCGCCGGCCAAAAAGCAATACCCGTTCCCTTAAAAAAAAACCCTTAATAACCTAAGCCGCCGTCACCACAGATGCATCCTGACAACGTCTCCCCATCTCCGTATATATGAATGTATATATGTATGTATATATGTCTAAACAAACACACCCAACATCACACAAAAATCCCCCTAACCCACCCCGTCAGCTACATCGTCACCCTCGCCAACACAAAAAAGGCACTTCAAAAAACCTCTTAGTAACCTAACATTAAATAGGCTCACAACGCACCAATAACAATGCGCAGATGATAAGCATAAGTTTTCTGACCTTAGAGAAAGGACTTCTCTAAGTATAAATATTTCCAGAGAGGTGTCACCAACGCATACTACAATATTAGCAATGACACAATTTCTACATTAGTTTATACATAAATTTCATCTAAGATAACTTAACATCATGATCATCAAAGACGAAAAAAAATTGAAAGATCAGCGGTGAATAAATATCAATGAACCGCTAAGTAGTGTTACAATCAATATATGATATTACCTATGTGTACACATTTCAACATAGGAACAACTGTATCAAAGTTAGGTATATAATTTAACAGTTATGAATCATGTGGGCATCTAGACAAAATATCTGCCATCACATTTTCTGACCCACGGATAGCTCGCACCGAAAAATGAAATGGCTGCAGAGCAATCGCGTAACGCGTTGATCTCGCGCTCTTCAGATTTTTACTCTGAATAGCCGTAAGAGCTTTCTGGTCAGTTTCCACGATGAAATGCGCGCCAAGAAGAAATCTTTGCAGTTTAAGGATTGACCAAACCATAGCCAATAATTCACGGTCTAGGACCGAGTAATTCTTTTCTGCGGCATTTAATTTACGAGAAATATACATCACAGGATGCAGAGTTCCAGAGTACTTTTGCATTAGTGCTGCTCCAATCCCGGTGGATGAAGCGTCACTACGAAGAATAAATGTCTTATCCTTAGAAGGCAATACTAGGATAGGTGAAGTAGAAAACATAGTTTTAACCTTATCCAAAGAGGATTGACATTCTTGAGTCCAATGGACTACATTAGGAGACCCTTTCTTTAGCAAGGAAGAAAGAGGTGACATAATGGAGGACAGATTCGGAATGAATCGTCCATAAAATTGTATTAGACCTAAGAGACTTCGCACTTGCTTTTTAGTCTTAGGAATAGAAATGTTAAGTATCTTACTTGTATTATGGTCTTCTGTTTTTAGGAACCCATGACCAACACGGTGTCCTAAGAAAGATATTTCGCTAAAACCAATACATGCTTTCGATGGTTTCACTGTCAGGTTATGCTCGCGTAAGATAGACAATAGTTTTTTTATCCCATTATAGTGATCGTTCCAAGTATCACTGAAAAGACAGATGTCATCAAGATACGCAATGACATCTGAGCGATGAGATAGTATTCGACGCATCATGCGTACGAATGTTGCAGGGGCGTTCATAAGACCGAAAGGCATGAAATTCCATTGGAATAGACCCCTAGGCGTCGAAAAAGCAGTAAACGGTTTGGCGTGTTCGGATAATGGAACTTGCCAATATCCTTTAGACAAATCGAGTTTAGTAAAGAAATGAGAATTCGATAGTCTCGTAAGTAGCTCTTCTAGTAAAGGCATAGGTTCAGCATCAAATTTCGTCACTTGGTTCAATTTGCGATAATCCACGCAAAGACGTATGTTATTGTCTTTTTTTCGTACAATAACCATCGGCGAAGAATATGCTGATGTGGATGGTTCAATAATTTTTAACTCTATCATCTCATCCAACTCTTTCTCTACCTGTGCTTGAAAATGTATCGGGATAGGATACGGTCTGACTCTTATAGGACTATGGTCAGTAAGAATAATGTCATGTTGAATGACATCAGTTTGACCAGGAATGTCAGTAAGGACATCCTGAAATTGTTCTAACATAGTAGAAACTTGTTTCTGCTCTCCTGGAGATAATTCGGGAGAAATTGCAACATCTTTCCATGATTCATTAGAGTGAAGAGGAATCATTGGAAAAGGTAGATTTACATCCGAGAAACTCGTTTCCTCATCCTGTATTACTGACAGAGATGAGTACTGTCCATGTTGGACTGGAAAATCGTCCGTTGCCTGGAAAACAGGTTGTAAATAATCCGGACGTTCATGGAATTCCGTGAGCATGTTGATGTGGAAGGTTTTACGCTTCCCGTCAATATCGACGATATAGTCAACATCGGAAACTTTTGATATTATATCGTACGGACCTTTCCAAGAAATAAGAAGTCTATTTTCCCTACAAGGTAGCAAGACAAATGCTTTGTCACCTGGACAAAGTTGTCGCAAGCATCTCTTTTTATTGGCAAATTCCCTTGCCTTCTGTTTCGCAAATTCAGAAGAAGCAGTTGCCAATTTGCATGCTTCAATAATCTTGTGTCTAAGTGCGATGACATATTCATAAGAGGATTTTGTGTCATCGACAATATTATCAGCAGTTATAAGATCATGAAGTAAGGACATAGGACCTCGCGGTTTCGCGCCAAAGACAAGTTCAAAGGGAGAAAATCCTGTATTTTCGTTGGCGACCTCTCTATATGCAAAGAGAGCCGCGGGTAAAACCCTATCCCAATCCTGAGGATGATCTTCTGTTATCTTACCTAGTATGTTTTTCAGAGTTCTATTCAGACGTTCCACCATCCCATTGGACATAGGATGATAAATACTACTCAGCGATCTCTCTATCTTAAGAGTCGACATTACTTGAGACATGGTATCCGATATGAGTTGGGTACCATGGTCGGATAATATTTCTGCTGGAAATCCCAGACGAGAAAATATTAACCAAAGAGCATCTGCGACATCAGCAGTAGTTATGCTCTTTAGAGGAACAGCCTCCGGCCAACGTGTGCACATATCAACACACGTCAAAATAAATTGGTGTCCTCTAGCAGACTTTATCTTAAATGGACCAATGATGTCTATCGCCATTTTTTGAAATGGTCGAATGGGAATGTCTGCAGCCTGAATAGGTGCATCATGGCGTGGACCTCTGGATTTAATCTCTTGACATACTTTACAAGATCGACAATAGATTCGTATGTCCTTATTCACAGCAGGCCAAAAGAAAGATTGAAGAACTCTAGTTTTAGTACGGGAAAAACCCATATGTCCAGCACACTGCGAATCATGAGCGTGCTGTAAGATTTTAACTCTCATATTTTTTAGGCACAAGGATTTGAGCATGAATGGACTTAGCGGAGTCTTGTACCATACGTACAAGTACGCCATTCTTCATCGTAATCCAAGATTTACGATTTGTATCCTTATTCGGATCACCTTTTGTTGCCAGAGTAAAGAATTTCTTTAGAGTAGGATCATCTTCCTGCTGTTTTATAAAGGAATCATGGGAAATCTCCAAGGGATCATCTTGGATCTGCGCATCATTATCTTCAGAATGTGAAGATTGTGGCATATTAAGAGCTTGAGCCCTAGTGATTACTGCATTAGCAGATTGCATATTAACATTTTCCCAATTAGAAATTTGCTGTGGAGTGCATTCTTTCACTCCATGAATGCGACCGATGATAAGATCAGCGATCGGATTCGGCAAGAGACATGCTTGCACCTCTCCTGTAAAGAAAGGCGTAGCAATATTGATAATGGCAGTGGAGTACTTCTCCAATGTGCCACCAAATGTTACACATTTGACTACATTGCCTGTAGCTCGAGAAAGATTTACGAGTGATTGCCTCACTCCGATGGTAGTGCACCCCGAATCGAAAAGAATTGATATCGGAGTACCATCTATTAAGCCTCTATTGAAAACAAGAGCACCCCTTACCCATTATGCGCGATTGACGCAGGGAGAGCGGGAAGCGGGTGACCGCAGCTTAAAGTAGAAACTGTGGTTGGATCGAATAATGTTTTGCATTGCGAACACTGAGATGCTCTAGCAAAATCGAAAGCGGAATTTGCTACACTATTGGAGTCTTTTTTTATCATTATTCTGATTACCGGCGTCGTGGAACTCCTGTTGTGCAGAGTTAGCCTGGTAATAAGATTTACCATGTCTTTTGTGTTGTGATCTACCTCGGTTATAATTGTCTCTATAATTATTATTTCCTCTTTTATAACCCCTATTTGGGTTTGAATCATAATATTCATGATCATAATCATCACGCTCATTATACTGAGTATCCCTGTAATATTGGTTCTTTTCTCTCCATGAAGCACTTAGGTAGTTCCTATAGCTACTCCCCTTTCGAGAATGTCTAAACTTATGGGTACCCCTCGCGTGTCGAGGACTATCAGCCCGATTCCAGTTCTTCGAAGAAGAACCCTGATTTGAGTGGTTATCTTGGTTTTGATACTTATTCCAATTAACCTTTTTATCAAATTTATTTTTAGCTCCTTGGAATTTGTGTGAGTAATTCTGATTATATTCTGTTGCCGAAGCAACTGGCATACTCTCTTTAATGTTAGAGTTACTAAGAATCATGTCAGGGTGTGCCGTGGCATACTGGTCACAATATTCTTCCATTTGCTTTAATGTACTAGGTTTACGCTCATGTAAGAACTCTAGGAATGATTTATTTACCGAAGACATGACCTTGTCTCTTAACAATAAATCCGTAAGACCATCACATGTTTTCTCTATTTTGGATAATTCAATCCATCGTGAAAGTGTAATTTGTGCTTTTGAGATGAATTCTGAGAATTCTACACCTACCTCCGGTCTCATTGTTTTAAACAAAAGACGATAACCTTCCTCAGGCAGCTGATATTTCTTTATCAGAGATGCCCTAATAGCATCATAATTATCCTTGTCGGCCTCTTCAACGAAATATAACTTACTCAGAGACTCCCCTTTTAGATTTTCAGACAACTGATTCACATACTGTGATTTGTCAACATTATGAGCTCGACCAGCCCGTTCAAATCTAGAAAGCCAAAATGTTATGTCATCACTGGCAGGGTTGAACGCTGGTACCTTGACCTTGTACACAAAGGGTTTACCATTACCACTAGATGCCTGATTAACATTACTCATACTTGTCAATTTTAATTTCTCTAACTCAAATTCATGTTCTCTTATTGCTTTTCTCTCTTCAGCTTCTCTATCTAATCTTCTCTGTTCTGCAGCAGCTTCTAATTTCTTCTGTTCAGCTGCAGCAGCAGCTTCTAATTTGTTCTGTTCTGCAGCAAATCTCCTTTCCTCCACTTGCATCTGCAATTTCTTTAGTTCAGCAGCAGTATCAGCTTCTTTTTCTAATCTTTTTTCTTCAGCCAGAGCTTTTCTCTCTTCAGCAGCAGCAGCAGCTTTTCTGTCTTCAGCAGCAGCAGCAGCTTTTCTCTCTTCAGCAGCAGCTTCTAATTTTTTTTCTTCTATTTGAAGTTTTCTCTCCTCAGCCGCAGCTTTTCTCTCCTCAGCAGCAGCTTTTCTTTCCTCAGCTTGCATCTGCAATCTGAAATTCTCAGCATCTATCTTCTTTTGTTCAACTTCTGCTTTCCATTTATTCTCATCTTTTTGTTTTTTTCTCTTCTGATTTTAATGCAATAGCAAATTGAGCAGTTGTCCATTCTTCTAACTCTTTTCCAGTCTTATCAAGAGATTTTCCTTGTGCAATAAAGTAATCTAATGTAGACATCTTGTCTTCTTAAATCAGAAACCTGAAAAAGTAAATAAATTACCTTATTTCACTTTAATGGGAGACAAGTCTATATCATAGACTTAGTCTTAGTGAAAAACTTGTATGGTTATTTTGTTTATAATAACCAATGATAACTTGAGTACCTGTGGACAACAATAACTGTATATCTCAAATACTGTGGGAGACAAGCCTTACAAAGGTCTTGTATACCTTAATGTAATCAATGGTCACTTGAGTACCTGTGGAAAATAATATTTCCTATACCAATCACTTTGGGAGACAAGCCTTACAAAGGTCTTGTACACTTTGTTTTATAACAATAATAATCATAAAGTACTGATCTGTACTATAATATAAGTGTATTCAACTATACCTCCTATGTCATATGTCAACTAAAGACATTACAAAGGACAAACAAGAAAAGACAATCTGAAAACATTTGCAGAGATCAAATTAAAAATAAATAGGAGAACTGAAAAAATATGATCACAGAATCTGTGATGATAACTGCAATAAGATAACAAGACAAATAACGCCACAGTGTATAAACATAAGGGTGTAAAGAACTGAAATGAAAGGAAAGATGAGACCTACAATTATACAAACAAATCAAACAAAAATAAAGAATAGAAAAATGTTACAAATACAAAAATGAAACATTCGTCACAGCTAACCAAATATTTGCAAACTATGTTGCATGCAAATTTCAATTAAGAAATTGCTCCCTATAGAACGCCAGAACAAGACCAATATCACTTGGTATTTCCTGTTCTAGTCACCTCCTATCCAGGCCCGCAAACACATAACAATCACACATATAAACAAATAATATATAAACATAAATACATATAAATCATAAATGTGTACATTATATACTGAAATGTGTTGCAGTTGTAATATATTGTACTGTATGCTCAGTTTTAACAAATTAGACTACCACTTTATTGAGTAATAGATTTGCTTTCTAACTGTTACACTGTTCAATTTTTTTGAGCACATAAGAAGATCCAACGATGAAATTTGCACATTATGTTCAACATTGCTCTTCTATTTCAGCAGGCTAAACAATCACTAGTTTAGAACACTGACTGTACTGTGCCAAATGTCAACAAGTGCTGACCCAGATATTGCTACACTTGTCAGAACAGGTCAAGCTGACATTGATTGTATAGCTGTCCTACTGGTGTTGATGTGGTCAAACAAATGTTCTTGCAACTGTAAAATGTGATTCTCAACACAACAAAACTGCGTAGGCTGGACCCAGGAATCTGGCTCACCACTGTAAAGTGTCAGACTGTAAAGAAGTGTGGCGTGTTTCTCTTTCTTCTGTAAAGCTCCACTATCAATCACTGAAGCATGTTGTTTGTGGTGCCACTACTGTATATGTCCATTGTAGTGTCTTGAGTTGTTGAGATCAGGCATGCTCCAGTCTACCCAGCTGTAAATGGGTAACTCACCCTAGTCCTAAGTTAGGGAAGGCAAAGGCAGCTGTAAACAGTAGTTTCCCTCTAAGGCTCCAGGGGAAGCAGGCCCGAAACTTGGTCAATTCAACCGACGCAGGATGGTGTATATATGGAGTAGAAGTGTAGAGTGTGATTAACGCGAATGGTGTACTGTTCGTGTTCTGACCAATCTAAGCACTCATACACTTGTGTCTACAAGGCACCAATGCAGACTGCTGGAATCTTTGTTTACACAGTTTATTTAGACGCACACACTGGGACATAACGAGTAAATCATGGGTATATGTTGACACATCAATTTGCAGGCATACATAGTAGATCCCAAGTCATGACACATTCATAAATAATGGGTAGTACATCAATAGCTTCCAATGTCATGATACATAATGGCCGCATCCCCCTATCTGACTAAGCGCGTCAGTGAAGGCGGATCGGTAAGTAACTAAAGTTGCTTTATGTTCACAGTTTATATCATATTATGAAACCACGATAAGGGGTTTCTATCAAAATTGAGATCTCCTTGCCACTGTCCGAATAATAAGATACATGCCCCGTTGTGAAGGCGGATCGGTAAGTAACTAAAGTTGCTTTATGTTCACAGTTTATATCATATTATGAAACCACGATAAGGGGTTTCTATCAAAATTGAGATCTCCTTGCCACTGTCCGAATAATAAGATACATGCCCCGTTCTTTGGACAGTGATTCAAAAATATGATGACAGGAATGTAATATGGCCGCCTTCCTGAGTTGTCGCTCACTCACTCACAGGAGGGTATATACAAGCCA
The DNA here is from genome assembly GCA_024509875.1 of Oreohelix idahoensis. NCBI lineage: Eukaryota > Metazoa > Mollusca > Gastropoda > Stylommatophora > Oreohelicidae > Oreohelix > Oreohelix idahoensis. The sequence continues at coordinate 115,753 of JAMPIV010019878.1, read as the reverse complement.
AAGTTAATTTGAAATGTATAAGAATAATTTCTTAAAGTTCCTCCAAACAGTTCTACAGTAATCCAGTTACTTCACGTAGACATAACTGCTATATGGAAGCCCGTCATCTTCGTCGATACAAACATGACCCTAGCGTTGCGAAGCACAAAATTCCAGCTAGGTCTAACCGACATGAGATCATCAAAAATAGGGTCTGGAATTACCTGGGGTCCGAATCATACATGGTACCGTACATTAGGAGAGTCTCTAACACAAACTCTAGTAGAGACACAATCTCCTACAGAAGAAAAACCACTTCATAAATCATTTTTACTTAAGAATGTACCAGCCCTTAAAAATGCGGAACCGCCATTGTAAACGGTACCTCGGAACTCATCACGACTTGTCAAGACAACTCCTACTTCCGCTAGAGCGGCATAACAAGAATATAGTCCTGCCTACCCATCCAAAATATACAATATAGGACTGATTCTACTTGTACTAATAATATGTAATACATATGAATTCAGGCCATAAACATAATAAGCAAATTAATATATTTTCTGGCCCTAACAAATAAGTACGGACATGAGTGCCATATCAATGCGCCGGATCAATATCAAGAACGATTACTCCTATAATCAAAAGTGTGAATCAATCATGAATTATCTAGCTTTACCATAGACAGCATTTTCATACACAAATGAATGAACGTCTATATCTTTTCCATATTAAATAGCCATATCGATTTTTGTAATATGTGCGTCAAAATATGCACGCAACACTCATGTTCCACTGAGTAGGTAGCATTCTTTCAGGAACGTCAACCTAAGGATATTGATTCAATATTGCAGTTGGGCCACCATTATGTCCTGGCCCATCCTTGCAAAACCATCCATCGTTCTGGCCTGTCTAACGCCATAAATGCTGGTGTCGGCAAGGTTCAGCGACAGCCATGGCAAAATCAGTCAGGCGGTGCAGACAGGTGCCAAGAGCAGAAGTACGATAGGCCCTCCAGTCCCTATCAACCACGCAGAGGAAATTATGGTAACTTCTGATCTCATCGGAATAGTCGGTCACATTGGCACAACCGACAACGGAAAAGTGATAACGACGGAGGAGAGCACAAAACGCGTAAGCAGGTACGCTTCGATGAGTCTCGGGACGAAGATCGGTTTTGGTATAAAACAAAACATTCCAAGCAGAGGAGTGGTTCCTCAGAGAGTAGACTTCCGACTCCGATGCACGGTCATCATCAGCTAAAAGCCCCAGCGAGGGTCCACGCGATGAGTCGAAAAGGGAGCGCATGTGTTCCAATTGTGGGGGTAATAATCATTGTGCTGACAGGTGTCCTACCCCAATTGAACACACGAATTCCGCATTTTTCTTGGACACAGTCAACAGCGACGACTGTGTGGGGTGCCGTCCTCTATTCCATGCGAACGAGAATATAGTGCTACACTGCGGGCATATAGCACCATGTCTGGCTAGGTGGCTCTCCACAAAGATGTGGTGGAGAAGAAACCAGTCTCAGTGCTGAGGGACACTGGATGTACCACAGTCGGGGTTCGTCGTTCGTGCATCGACGAATCCTGCCTTACAGTTAAAACTGTAAAGTGTTCCACGTTTGGGGGCAAAGTCGAGTCTTACCCCCAGGCATGTATTAATGTGGACACTCCTTTCATAACAGGTAGAGTGAACGCGTTTGTCCTAGAGAATCCAATCCCCGATTTGATCGTCGGCAATGTACGGGGAGTCCATAATGCCACGGGATTGGCTGGAGCAGAGGCTCAGCAACACCAAAATCTCGAGGCGGATTATCAGTTGGTCGAGGTATCACCACCTGACAAGAAAGTACATCTGAGACGGGGTTCGTGGCAAGTGCTAAGGCACATGAATAGGAACAGTAGAGGCATATCCGAGGGCCCGATAGCTGGCGATCGCGCGGTTTGGGTTCGCAATGTTCCCCTGAGTGCTAGTTGGCGAACACTCAGACGAGTGTTTAATGAGGTCGCGCCGGTTAGATTCGTGGCGGACAATACCAATGTTGCACGAATGACTTTCGCGAAAAGGTGGGCTGCTTGTGATGCAGTCAGGGGGAAGCACATGTCGTTGCTCCATAACCACCTGCTGATAGTCCAACAATAGCAAGGGATAGGCATCGGGTTTGCGCTCAGTTAAGGTGTTTCGGTTAACGTGAACCTAAACTTTAGAGTCTGACCCACGCCACCAGTGCTATTCGGATAAATATAAATTGTGGTGTACAGCTTTATAATGTAGTGAGGATAACTGAGGAGGTGGTTACTTGTGATAGTATTAGAGATGTTTTGTAAACTTTAAAGATCATGTTTATGCTTTACTACGGCGTAATTTTGATTTTATGTATTATGAGGCCATAAAGGCAATTACCTATAGAATTGAATCTACTATATGTTTGAATTTTGTAAAAAGGACTGGGTGTACTAGTTATTAATTATTGTGTTATGTATATCTATGTAATAATTACTATGAATGTACCATGCACTATGTTTTGGTAGACCAGGGGTGGACAGTCGTTGTCATTTTTCACGACTGCCAGAACCTTGGATAACCTACGTCATACTCATGTGGGGTTTTGTAGATGGTTGGAGAATGCGGGAACGACAATGGTGGTGGAGGACTATGGCATTCTCTAGTCAGATGAGGAGATGCTGTCATGGCATATGGTCGTCCAAACTCCGAAGGAGGTCGGGCGAAGCTTCCTCCGATGGAAGAAAACTACGTTTTCTTTCTTAAAAGGGGGGGGGTGTGGATGTCACAGCGCTATTTCGCAGTGACGAAAGATAAGCCTGGCAACACTGAAGTTGGCAACACTGGGATTACTGAACCCGCTAGTCATGTGACGAGGCGGAAGCGGTAAAAATTAGGCGGAAAGGTAGTGAGTCAAAATCTAGCCTCTGGTCCGGAAAGGACGGATGTATCCTTATCTTTTACCAGCGTTAGCTGTGGAGTCCACGTCACGGACTATTTGTTAGAAAAGCTTGCCATTTTCCAGTTCTATTGGATTAATAAGTAATGATTCTAGGACAGTGTAGTGTCTGGATTGGATTTGTTACAGGCCGTTATTAGTTGCCGAAGATTTGAGTATTTCTTTGTCATAGGTTTTCCCGCTCATGGCGAGCGTTATTCACTGCAGTTTATCAGTGTAAGTAACACTGTCGAATATGATACGGACAGTCTTAGTGGTTTAGGTATTTTATTGTTATATTGTATTTCATACGTTTGTTGGCCGTGTGAAGCCTTTTTTTGTTTGCATATTATTAAAGGGAAGGACCTGTAAAAGGTGTTGATTTTCTTATATCAGCTATTGTGGTGTGGCCGTACTCCTAGTGGAGCGGGCCTATTACTTTTATTATTATTATTATTATTATTATTAGAAGTCCACATTACAGTGGTGCTACCTTAGTAAAAAGGTATCTAACAAGAGGACATTGTCTATACAGTCTTGTTCTGACACACACCAGTTTTCACGCACTTTTTACTTTGTCAAGAAATACTAATTTCGTGAAAGATTAAAAAATAAAAAAAATAAAACCAAAGTATTTGTTTTATATAACACCCACGCCGCAAGTTGCACACCGTGCGTTGCGCAATTTTTTTTCTGGCGCGAGTTACTATTTTGAGTGAGACCGACCGACGTAACATACATCAGTAATTATGTTAGTGTATAGAAGATGGAGATGTAGATAGACAAGACGAGTGATTTTGTAATCAATATATAGTGTTTCTTCAAAGTCTCTTTTTTTCTGCATTTCCACTTTTCATAAATAAGTCACCTGTTCCTGTAGCCAGATAATCTTTTTTTTTTTTTTTTTGGCTTGTACTATATTGAGATTTGATTGCATTCTGAAGAGGTATCCAAGCTTTTTTTCTTCCGTTTTAATGTACGTAACACATTCCACTTTTTGGAAATCCATTTTTTCATTATGCGTTTCGTCGGGTTGGTTATTATCAGTTCTTAGAATATCATCTATTCAAAAAGCTAAAGATAGGTATTGCCGAGGAGTGTAACTGTGGCACTGATAAAATGACAGCGGAACATTTGCTTCAGAGATGTCCAACATAAGTGGTACAGAGAAAGCACGTATTGTCGTCACCTGTACAATTCGTGGAAAATCTCTTACTTTCTTACTTAGTCGTTCCTCTTCTACCGTGAGGTGTAGAGGTTTGGAAGAGAGAGCGCCAGACTATACTATCGGCTGTCTTCCTCCTGGCCTGGTTCCATTCTAGTCCTCGGTCCTTCAAAGATTGTCTAATGTTGTCCTCCCAGCGGACTCTGGGTCGTCCTGGGGGCCTGGGTGGAAAATCTCTACGGAGATGTAAACAGCCTCAAGCTGACTACGGCTTTCTTTTAAAATATTAAAGTAGACGTCTGATAGTGTACGAAGAAGAAGAATACCTTCTGACATGTTGTAAAACTTCTCCAGTGAGTCAGATAGTGATCAAGTTTGTTACTCTCAAGAAAATGTGAGCAAGAGCGTGGCATATTTCAGATGTTTTTGTGTTGATAAGAGTCGCTCACGCGCAGCGATTCTCAGTCATTGGGTTGATGAGGTTTCGGAGGGGTTCCACGAGACTTGCATAAATAAATAAATATGCGAAATAAAAGAAGGCCATTTTATCTAAGTAATTGTCAGTATTGGATTAATTTCTGTGCTCTTACAAGTTACATAATTCATGGTTCACTTGTTGTGTTACGTTACTTGGGAACGACTGAGAAAAGACGGTGACCACTTGCTATTGATGTGCCACTGTCTGTAGTTCAAGTGAAGACAATTTTTTTCGACTACCAACTTCTCCTAAAAATTCACTTTTTTGCTTTTTTATGGTTCTTTAAGTATTTTTACGTTTATTTTAAAGTATAATTATCTGGCAACAAGACAGTTTTAGTTGACACTTCTAAGTATGTATGTTTAAAATAAAGGAAAAGTTAGTCCCATAGAAGATACTGCCGGAGGTAATAAAGAGTTAGAGTCTCCACTACACTTGGTCTACCATCGAGAAGTGGGGTGACCTGTTCCACTTCTCGCTGACTTTTCCTTCCTTAACTCAAGAGCAAAGTAGAGTACCCATTATCAACTGGGTAGACTAAAGCGCGACGATACCGTGAATCGAAAATGACACCTGTGCCGCAAGAGACCAGCGCAATAACCACTTTGTCAATGCGACGTTCGTGCACATATCTTATGAAGCATCTGTAAATATTGTGGTTCCGCGGGCCGTGACAACGTATGTTATGGGTCCACCAGAGTATAAAGGTTGAGGAACATTACTTTATGAATTCGATTTTGTTATTGCTTTTTTTAAATTATGTTTTATGTTTTGTATTTATTTCCTTTTGTAATGCTGCCACCATTTGTGTTGCAAAGTAACCTCTACGTGATTAAGACAAATCTGACGCTATATTATTCAAAGTGTATTTAACACCTTCTGACCTATTAAGATAAATGCAGAAAACTGAAAACTACATCTAAAAAAAAAAAAAAATTATATATATATACAAATGGGGCATCCGAGTGGCAGAGTGGTTACAGTGCTGGTCTCTCACGGCAAACGTGCCGGGTACGATTCACGGCATTGACACGCCTCAGTCTAACCAGCTGTAAATGGGTACCTGACTTTGCATTGAGGTAGAGAAGGAAAAGGCAGTGAGGAATGGAACTGGTCACCCCCAACTCTTGATGCTGGACTTAGTAGAGTGGGGTCTTTAACACTTCACACCAGTACGGCAGGATTTGATATGGGACTACCTTTACCTGTTATAAACAAATGACACGTTGTGATTTCATGCATTGTTTAATTATAGGAGATCTTGATATAGATTCATGTTGTGATTTCATGCATTGTTTAATTATATAGATTCATGTTGTGATTTCAGAGATCTTGATATAGATTCATGTTGTGATTTCATGCATTGTTTAATTATAGGAGATCTTGATATAGATTCATGTTGTGATTTCATGCATTGTTTAATTATAGGAGATCTTGATATAGATTCATGTTGTGATTTCATGCATTGTTTAATTATAGGAGATCTTGATATAGATTCATGTTGTGATTTCATGCATTGTTTAATTATAGGAGATCTTGATATAGATTCATGTTGTGATTTCATGCATTGTTTAATTATAGGAGATCTTGATATAGATTCATGTTGTGATTTCATGCATTGTTTAATTATAGGAGATCTTGATATAGATTCATGTTGTGATTTCATGCATTGTTTAATTATAGGAGATCTTGATATAGATTCATGTTGTGATTTCATGCATTGTTTAATTATAGGAGATCTTGATATAGATTCATGTTGTGATTTCATGCATTGTTTAATTATAGGAGATCTTGATATAGATTCATGTTGTGATTTCATGCATTGTTTAATTATAGGAGATCTTGATATAGATTCATGTTGTGATTTCATGCATTGTTTAATTATAGGAGATCTTGATATAGATTCATGTTGTGATTTCATGCATTGTTTGATATAGATTCATGTTGTGATTTCATGCATTGTTTAATTATAGGAGATCTTGATATAGTTTAATTATAGATTCATGTTGTGATTTCATGCATTGTTTAATTATAGGAGATCTTGATATAGATTCATGTTGTGATTTCATGCATTGTTTAATTATAGGAGATCTTGATATAGATTCATGTTGTGATTTCATGCATTGTTTAATTATAGGAGATCTTGATATAGATTCATGTTGTGATTTCATGCATTGTTTAATTATAGGAGATCTTGATATAGATTCATGTTGTGATTTCATGCATTGTTTAATTATAGGAGATCTTGATATAGATTCATGTTGTGATTTCATGCATTGTTTAATTATAGGAGATCTTGATATAGATTCATGTTGTGATTTCATGCATTGTTTAATTATAGGAGATCTTGATATAGATTCATGTTGTGATTTCATGCATTGTTTAATTATAGGAGATCTTGATATAGATTCATGTTGTGATTTCATGCATTGTTTAATTATAGGAGATCTTGATATAGATTCATGTTGTGGTTTCATGCATTGTTTAATTATACGAGATCTTGATATAGATTCATGTTGTGGTTTCATGCATTGTTTAATTATAGGAGATCATGTTGTGATTTCATGCATTGTTTAATTATAGATTCATGTTGTGTTGTGATTTCATGCATTGTTTAATTATAGGAGATCTTGATATAGATTCATGTTGTGGTTTCATGCATTGTTTAATTATAGGAGATCTTGATATAGATTCATGTTGTGATTTCATGCATTGTTTAATTATAGGAGATCTTGATATAGATTCATGTTGTGATTTCATGCATTGTTTAATTATAGGAGATCTTGATATAGATTCATGTTGTGATTTCATGCATTGTTTAATTATAGGAGATCTTGATATAGATTCATGTTGTGATTTCATGCATTGTTTAATTATAGGAGATCTTGATATAGATTCATGTTGTGATTTCATGCATTGTTTAATTATAGGAGATCTTGATATAGATTCATGTTGTGATTTCATGCATTGTTTAATTATAGGAGATCTTGATATAGATTCATGTTGTGATTTCATGCATTGTTTAATTATAGGAGATCTTGATATAGATTCATGTTGTGATTTCATGCATTGTTTAATTATAGGAGATCTTGATATAGATTCATGTTGTGATTTCATGCATTGTTTAATTATAGGAGATCTTGATATAGATTCATGTTGTGATTTCATGCATTGTTTAATTATAGGAGATCTTGATATAGATTCATGTTGTGATTTCATGCATTGTTTAATTATAGGAGATCTTGATATAGATTCATGTTGTGATTTCATGCATTGTTTAATTATAGGAGATCTTGATATAGATTCATGTTGTGATTTCATGCATTGTTTAATTATAGATCTACTTGATATAGATTCATGTTGTGATTTCATGCATTGTTTAATTATAGGAGATCTTGATATAGATTCATGTTGTGATTTCATGCATTGTTTAATTATAGGAGATCTTGATATAGATTCATGTTGTGATTTCATGCATTGTTTAATTATAGGAGATCTTGATATAGATTCATGTTGTGATTTCATGCATTGTTTAATTATAGGAGATCTTGATATAGATTCATGTTGTGATTTCATGCATTGTTTAATTATAGGAGATCTTGATATAGATTCATGTTGTGATTTCATGCATTGTTTAATTATAGGAGATCTTGATATAGATTCATGTTGTGATTTCATGCATTGTTTAATTATAGGAGATCTTGATATAGATTCATGTTGTGATTTCATGCATTGTTTAATTATAGGAGATCTTGATATAGATTCATGTTGTGATTTCATGCATTGTTTAATTATAGGAGATCTTGATATAGATTCATGTTGTGATTTCATGCATTGTTTAATTATACGAGATCTTGATATAGATTCATGTTGTGATTTCATGCATTGTTTAATTATAGGAGATCTTGATATAGATTCATGTTGTGATTTCATGCATTGTTTAATTATAGGAGATCTTGATATAGATTCATGTTGTGATTTCATGCATTGTTTAATTATAGGAGATCTTGATATAGATTCATGTTGTGATTTCATGCATTGTTTAATTATAGGAGATCTTGATATAGATTCATGTTGTGATTTCATGCATTGTTTAATTATAGGAGATCTTGATATAGATTCATGTTGTGATTTCATGCATTGTTTAATTATAGGAGATCTTGATATAGATTCATGTTGTGGTTTCATGCATTGTTTAATTATAGGAGATCTTGATATAGATTCATGTTGTGGTTTCATGCATTGTTTAATTATAGGAGATCTTGATATAGATTCATGTTGTGATTTCATGCATTGTTTAATTATAGGAGATCTTGATATAGATTCATGTTGTGATTTCATGCATTGTTTAATTATACGAGATCTTGATATAGATTCATGTTGTGATTTCATGCATTGTTTAATTATACGAGATCTTGATATAGATTCATGTTGTGATTTCATGCATTGTTTAATTATAGGAGATCTTGATATAGTTTCATGTTGTGATTTCATGCATTGTTTAATTATAGGAGATCTTGATATAGATTCATGTTGTGATTTCATGCATTGTTTAATTATAGGAGATCTTGATATAGATTCATGTTGTGATTTCATGCATTGTTTAATTATAGGAGATCTTGATATAGATTCATGTTGTGATTTCATGCATTGTTTAATTATAGGAGATCTTGATATAGATTCATGTTGTGATTTCATGCATTGTTTAATTATAGGAGATCTTGATATAGATTCATGTTGTGATTTCATGCATTGTTTAATTATACGAGATCTTGATATAGATTCATGTTGTGATTTCATGCATTGTTTAATTATACGAGATCTTGATATAGATTCATGTTGTGGTTTCATGCATTGTTTAATTATACGAGATCTTGATATAGATTCATGTTGTGGTTTCATGCATTTTTTTAATTATACGAGATCTTGATATAGATTCATGTTGTGGTTTCATGCATTGTTTAATTATACGAGATCTTGATATAGATTCATGTTGTGGTTTCATGCATTGTTTAATTATACGAGATCTTGATATAGATTCATGTTGTGATTTAATAGTTTTCATGATTATTTGTCATACAATCTATTCTCTATTACCATTGCAGGTCATACTAAGACCCTAAACTTCTAACTGTTCAAAAAAAAAAATAATAATAATAAAAACCAAAAGTAACAATAAATTCTCTGAGAAATTAATTCGTTCAAGCGGTTGACAATCACGTTTTTGATGAGAATGCATTTCTGCTGACAAGGAAATTGGTTTAAAACAAGAATAAAAACATGCTTTTGCCTTATGACCTACCCTCACGGTCAGTGGTATGTCAACTGATGTTCCTTTCACATTTTTAATTTCTGCCAGGAAGTTTACGTCTGAAGTTCCAAAGCTATCACGCTTTGACAATGTGATATTTTCCATTAATCCGGATCCTGAGTAAGCAATAAGGGTATCTGGAGCACATGAATTTAAATTTGGCATAATTTGTTTGTGTAATACTTGGCTAACATTTTATTCAATGCAGAAAAATAGACGATAAAATAGACATAAAATAGGCAGGATAAAAAGACAGGAGCCAGAAGGATAAACGGAAAGATTGATAGATATGTATTAAAGTGATTGTCACGATGCACGTTTTCTTTCTTTAGTTCTTCGTTCACATTCAAACGTCATGTTGAAAATGTTCAAACAAAACAGTGGTCAGTTTGAGGTTTGTGTCAAGTTGAGGTAGCTTTCAACCATCCTTTTCCAATCTGCCAGCGTCTTCGATTCCGGGGATGGTGCAGTGAGATGGAATCCACCGTTATAACAACATTTTTTGAATTGCTGACTGTTACATGACTGTGTGCATATATGTTGCCCGATAAATGAATGAAACGAAACAGTTTATAACACATCGTTGAATACGATTGGCCAAGTAAAATTCGAATAATAATCCAAATCGATTTTTACAAACAGACTCAACGTTTAATCATTTCCAAATTAGGAATCCATAACATCTAACTGAGATCCACTCAATATTAATTCATCCATCGACAGTGTCAAATGGTTAATCCGAAGATTACCCGGGGAAAGTTGGTCCTTGTTGCACAGGATTTACTAATGGCTCAGAATGGTTTCGCAACCAGGTAGAGATAGGTTGTAGAGACCGAGGAAGGCGAATTTGGGAAAGCGAGGTAAGATCCCGGAATGTAGACCCGGTGATTCAGAATCCCGTGTCTCTATCGTCTCTACTAAACTACCCCCCCCCCCTTTATTTATAGCCCCCTACCATCACTTTGAGTGAACAGAAGAGTAAGAAAAAAAAAAACGGTGCGTCTCTAATACACTTTCTTTCCTTTTCGATTGACGTAACTAACTTGTGTTTGTAGCGAAAACACGATTACACCATATTGACTTACTATATGCAGAACATCCCAAAAAAATAATACATATGCAAAGACAGCTAAATATTGATTTATACCTGGAAAAGAATGTGGTAATAAATGCATAAAAATACATAATCTAATCTAAATTATATACCTATGCGGTAATAGGGTGATGATGATAGATGTAGCCTAATACTAAATTGCCAAATCAGTTATCTAATGCCTGGGTCCACAAAAGAATCCCGTTACTAGACTTATTCCTAATGTCACTGGGACCTTTGACGTTCCTACACCATGGGTTTGCCTCCGTCTTTATTCACTAGAATTACAATAGCGCTGCCCGTTCAATACGGTCCTTCTTAGTGTCGAAGAAAGGATCTGTTCTCTTACGCAGTACCAGGTTGGTCGTAACACACGGCTTTGTTGTTATGTTGATATATTGTCTTGTGTGGATAGAATGTCAATGCGTCTCGCTATTAGATCGAATCTAATGTGGTGGTCACTTTGCTGTGATGGTGTTTTGAAAGTGCAGTGATATAAATATATATATATATATATATATATATATATATATATATATATATATATATATATATATATATATATATATATATATATATATATATATATATATATATATATATATATATATATATATATATATATATATATATATATATAATATATATATATGGGTGGTTAATTGTAGAGTCGCTCCATTACCTCTGGTGATTTCTGATCACAAAATTGTGCGTGGGTGGCTGTTCGCAGAATCGCTCCGTTACGCTGGTTAATTCCGATCTCAATATTTTGCTTGGGCTGCTATTTGCAGAATCGCTCCGTTACAGTGGTAACTTCTTATCTCAATATTTTGCGTGGGTGGCTGTGTGCAGAGTCGCTCCGTGACGCTAGTAACTTCCGATCTCAAGCCCAGTTAGCTTCTGTAGGTTTGGGGCCTAGATATAGATATCTGTCGGAACTCTGTACTTTGCGACCACCCTTCTATTTTGCATTAGATAGAGCTGCATTGGCTATGGGTGTCTGCAGTAGTGAGATATATGTTGTAGCCGTATATCTAATTGGCACTACTCATTGCTCATTCATTTTCATTCATAACCCTCCACTCCCAAAGGAGCATAGGCCTTCGACAAACACATGCCAAGTCCTCCTGTCACATGCCATCATCTAAGTTCTTTCCACGTTCTCCTCATCATTTTCACCTGTTTCCAGCTCCCTTTTCCATGTGCTTCTTGGTCTACCTCTGCCTCTCTTACCCTGGGGGTTCCAGAACAAGGACTGCCTTGTAATGCTATCAACAGGTTTCCTCAGTGTATGTCCTATCCATCGCCAGCGTCTTCTTCTCAACTCTTGTTCCACTGGCACTTATCTAGTTCTTGTCATCAGTTCCACGTTGATAACCTTGTCATACCATTTCAATCCCTCGATTCTACGGAAGCACCTATTTATGAAGGTCTGTAGCTTTTTGGTTGTTGTCTTTGTTGTTCTCCATGTCTCAGAGTCATACAATATGACTGACTTCACATTTGAGTTGAAGATTCTTATTTTCGTGTTGGATCCAATTTCTCTTGATTTCCATATATTTCCCAATGCAATGAAAGCTCCTTTTGCTTTTTGTATTTTTAATTTAATATCACTGTCTGTCCCTCCAACTTTGTCTATATTGCTGCCACGATATGTATACGATTCTACATCTTGTATTGGTGCTTCTTCAAGTTCCACCCTCCTATCATTAACTGCATTTATTCTCATTATCTTTGTCTTTTCCCTGTGTATTTTCAGACCCAATTGCTGTGACCTCTCATCGAGTGTTTTCAATTTGTCCTGCATCTAATTACGGTTATGGAACAGAAGAGCCAAGTCATCAGCAAAATCCAGATCATCCAACTGCTTAGTAGAGTCCACTGGATTCCATTTCTGTTGTGTGTTGTCGATGTTCTCATAACCCAGTCTATTGCTAGTAAGAAAAGAAATGGAGACAAGAGGCATCCCTGTCGCACTCCTGTTCATATCCCAAACGGTTCTGTAAGCTGTCCTTCATGAAGAACTCTGCATGTCATGTCTTCATATTTTTCTTTATTAAATTGATGATCTTCAGGGGAACTCCATAATGCCTCATCAATTTCCAAAGTGATTCTTTGTCTACACTGTCAAATGCCTCTTTTAATAGTCCACAAATCCGATGTATAGTGGTGAATTTCATTCCAGACTTTGTTCAACTATTATTCTCAAAGTGGCTATCTGGTCTGTACAGGATCTGTTTTGTCGAAAACCTGCTTGTTCATCTCTCAGTTTCTTCTCTATGGACTCTTCTAATATCTCAAGGATAATCCTGTTTAATACTATTCCTGGCACTGATAGTAACATTATTCCTCTATAATTTTTTTTTTTTTTTTTTTTTTTTTTTTTTTTTTTATTTTTCGTGACGCCCGCTAATACTCGAGGCGAAATCTCAGAGTTATTTACTGATGTCTAACCTGACATTGATTTTACGTGAGTATCCCTTTTTTCTTGTACAGAGACAGGTGTCCCTCGCCATTCAGGCAAATACTCTCCGATTTCGGAGGTACCCATTGCAGCTGGGTCGGCTCAGGAGCCGCCAATCCCTGGTCGAAAACACTCCTTCAAATGTCCTCGCCAGGTCTCGAGTTAATCCAGTCCAATTCCCGGTCGACGAAAAATCCTCAAATGCCGTCGCCCGGGTTTGATCCTGAATCACCCGGTCGCCAGAGCGTGTGTTTTAAACCACTTACGCTAGCGCGGCTTCCCATTCCTCTATAATGTGTACACTCTTGTAAATTTCCCTTCTTAGGCAACTTAACCAGATATTCTTCCTTCCATTCTGCTGGTATCTCTTCCTTTTCCCAGACTTTACCAAGTAATTTATATAACATCTCTGTAGCCGTGTCGATATCTGCTTTGATGGCCTCTGCTGGAATGCCTTCAGGTCCAGACGCTTTTCCATCTCTTAGAAGCTTTATGACTTTCTTTATTTCTTTCTTCGTTGGTCTTTCACCGTTAATTTGTAGCCCTTCTTCTGCTGGCTGGATGTCCGGGGGGTTTTGTGGAGCTGGTCTATTGAGAAGGTCCTCAAAATATTCTGTCCACCTCTTCATTTGCTCTTGTATATTGCTGAGCAGTTTTCCATTCTTGTCTTTTATGAGGCAGCTTGTTTGCTTGTATTTCCCTGTTAGCTTCTTTGTGCTGCTATACAGTCCTCTCATATTTCCTTTGGCTGCAGCATCTTCTGTCTCTCTTGCCAACTGCTCAATATACTTCCTCTTGTCTCTTTTGATACTTCTTTTTACTTCTTTGTTTGCTTCTGTGTACACTTCTTGAGCCTTGGCTTTGGAACTTCTGGTTTTGCTTGTGTTTAAATCTGCTTTCTTGTTTTTTCTGTCTTTTATCTTATTGATGGTTTCTGTTGTTATCCATGCTTTTTGTTGTCGTTCCTTTTTCCCCAGTATTTCTTCACATGTCTCATTCCATACAGTTTTGATTTGCTGCTAATAGTCTTCTGTATTCTCTACATTTTCCAGCTGTTGGAGCACTTGGAATTTGTTGGATATTGTGACCGCAAATTTGTCTCTTGTTTCTTGATTTCTTAGATGTCCTACATTAAATTGTTGTCTATAACTTTGCATTGTTGCATATCTCTTGAGTTTCATTTTTACTTTGGCTATCAGAAGGTGGTGATCTGATGCCACATCTGCTCCTCTATGTACCTTTACATCCTGCAATGATGATCCAAACTTCTTGTTTATGCATATATGATCAATCTGATTTTCTGTTCTATGGTCTGGTGATATCCATGTTGCCTTGTGTATTCTCTTATGTGGAAACATGCTTCCTCCTATAGCCAGTTGATATGAAGCACAGAAGTTTGAGAATAGTTCCCCATTTTCATTCATTATGTAGTGGTTTTGATGGTATTGTATGATGGTGATATTACTAAGTGTGATGTATGAGGTCAGCTGTGAAGGCTCCTGAGATAAAATGTAGCTGTGAATTTTCAGAAGGCCTTTCTTGCTACCACTACGACCTCACACCTATCTTTTTTTCTAATGAATGTGGCTACGTTAAAATCTAGGGTACTGAATGTAATGTATTGTATTGACATATACAAACACACAGATATTAAATAATATAATATTATCAATAAAATTTAGAACACAATGAACTAAATTCAGCTGGTGAAATTTTTAGAAAGTAAATCTTTTTTAAATTTATTTGTTCTGAACCAAGGTTTTATGTTGGCCAGAACATATGAAAGATTTTGGAATTTATGAGTGAATGGCATGAATAAATGACATGATAAATAAAAGGTGTGTACGTATATAATTTTCACGAGTAGTTATTATTTCTACAGTTCATAGTTTTATTTTCCCTGGGAGAACGATGAATAGATGTGCTGTTGGGGTGGCTTCATCCCTCCCTGTCTAAGCCTACCAACCATTGTCCATTAATGATGGAAGAAAATGGGATGTTTTAGTAGTAATTCACTTTGGGTGCTATGTCTATGAAGTTGGTGTAAATCCAGCAGACCAGCCTGCTTACGTAACTTTGAAAGAGTAGTTCTGGTGCTGGAATCTGGTGACTCCACCTCTCCGTGCTTGGGGCAATATATCGGGTGGCCCCACCTCTCCGGGCTTGGGGGCAATATAAGGCTGTTCTGCCGAGATGCGACACTGCACGGGTCCTCACTGTCAATTATCTACCCAGCATTTGACACCACCTTTTGGTGTCAACATAAAAAACTCACAGCTCTGAAATAAAGTATTGGTTTAGGTTCAGAACCTTACCTAAGGAGCCACTTCTACACGTAACAATTTACAATAACGCCATTTAGACAGGGTCAGATCTCTCTGACCATACAACACATCTTACCAAGTTGGTTTCCCATAGGATAAGTTCTCCCAGACTACATATTCAGAAATATGTTTATTAGCTTCTTGCCCTAGGATAGGATAGGTGATATGTTCCACTGATCTCAACACTTGATCTGTCCTTCCTAATCCTTGCTGGAGTTTATATATATTGTTTGTCCCTAGACCCTGAACTAGGGCGGGGGGTCTATAGCAAATCCTTACTTGTTTGTAAGGCTAGATTTCGATATGGCAGTATCAAATCACTCGAAACATTAAACAATATTCAAAATATACAAAGAAATAATTTCAATCTTACCAGATTATGAATAAAGAACACAGAAATGCTAGCAAAACTCAGCTGAGCTGCTGGCTATAGTATGGCGTCCCTGAACTTATTTCTTTTACTTCATTTAGGAAATCAACCACATACTTAAAATTTTACTGTGTCTATTCACTGGACAAAACTATTGAGGAATGGGCAAAAAAGCTGTAAACAATCTGAGGTTCGCGGAAAATAATGATTGGGGAGGGGAGCTGTAGGCGCGAATACTCTCATTTGCTCACAAGTGGGTGTTTCTTTAAATAAGCGTTGCAAATTTTTCCCATTTAACATACTAAAGTCATTTGAGAATGCTGCAGACTTCGTGTCTCGTCAAGTGTTGGTGATGTCGCTATTATAGCTGTTAGTCCAATTTGCCGGGTGTGTCTTGCTTTTAAAATCACCTCGCGACACCTTCTTCCCCCCACAAAAAATCGGGTAGCTTACTTTTTTTGAACCAGGGTTTCCATTTGTCACCCCCCTTGGAAATTCAGCCTACAAATTTTTTTCTGTTTTAGATAGTGTGTTCTAGGTAAAGTCTTGGGTTTGTCTAGAAATCAGCTCAAAATGGGGGCCTTCTCCTGAGTCCAATCGGTCCCTATGTCCCAATTTTACATTCCTAAACTAATTTGGAACACTTGAATTTTTCAAGGTTCTTGCCCAATTAAAGCGAAAATGTTTCGTTCCCCAAATCGCGTGTCTTAAATTTCTGATTCGATCCTTTTTTCGTCCCGCTTTGTGCCCAATCCAATGTACTTTTCTCTTAGGTCTTCATTGGTTTTATCATGTGAATAAAATATCTAAGAATAAAAAGTCATAAACTTATTTCACTGCTTTTACAACTAAAAAAGTTTTTTTTTTCATGTGCAAAGTCGCAGTGCCCCCCCCCCCCCATATCATTTCTAGTTATGTCCAGTGGGGTCCTTGTGGGGTAATGGCAAATTTTCTTCTTATCGCTGATTGGTATTTATTTGTGGTCCGACCCCCCCCCCCCCCGCCCCCCCGTGCCCCTCCATCCCTCAAAAGAATGGCTAGTTGACTTTTTTGTCCCAGATGGTTCTCAATACTTGTTTGGGATAGAATGTAGTTTCGTGTTGGCTACACCAAAGCCTTATGCGTGCTATTTTTCCCCCCCTTAGATTGCATAATGCATGATATTTGGTTCTGAATAGTTAGAAATTGATGTCATAAGTTTCAAAGCTTGAGGCATGCTCCCACCCATCTTGTCACCCATCGCGCTGTTTACCAGCCCCCCTTGGGCTTTTAGAGATCGCGATGCCAAATATGGGTGGGTGGGTGTGGAACAGGCCACATGGGGGAGGTGGCTTTCCTAGTCCAGATCTGGGGTCCCACAGCTCGGCCGATCAGATGGGTGTATATTTTTTTTTTCTTCAGATTCTCTTTCCCAGTCTAATGTATGGGAATTGCCTTCAGGCTAGGGATATAGGGGATAAGGGGGGGGGTTATCGTATTCTTAAACTTTGTCACTTAAGAATGAAAGTTGTTTGCGCCCATAGTTTTGGGGACGCGGGGACTAATTTATTTCAAGCAATTAAAGTCAACTTATCCTCAAGGGGTGCCTGGATATACTAAATTTGGGCAAAGGCTTGATTGTAGATCGCCCCCCCCCCCCCCGCCCCCCCCTATTTATACCCTGCTCAATCCTCACGATGAGTCCTAGTGTTTATCAACATACTGCGATTGTAGGTGGCATTATCTTTGTTTGTGCCCGTTGAATTAATATTCCAGCTAAAAAATTGGGGGGATATCCCCCCCCCCATCCGCCAATTTCGTGGGGTAAATTATTTTTCCTAATCAAGGAGACCTTGCTAGTTTCATACAGCATCCTGGAAAATTAAATTCAAGTGTAAGGGAAGGTTTTTTGTTAGTAAAAAGTTTTTGATTGTCCCTTCGGAATCTGCAGTTTTCAACATTTTTCTTTCCCCAATACTTTCATAAAAATGGGTTGGAGCCTATTCAGCAAAGGTTTAATTTCCCCAAAGGTGTCCCACCCTCAAATTTGACCCTCCGCGATTTAAGTATATCCCCACTTTTAAAAAAATGTCGCCCCATCTTGCTGGGGCGGCAAAACGTGACCCATTCCCGCCTGGCGTTTTTAAACCCCCCCCACTTGGGATTCCCCCCCGTGCCCCCCCCCCACCCCGTCCCGGCCGCCCCCCCCCCACTCACCCCACAGTGGGGCCACCTCCCGGCCTTTCCCCCGACCCCCCCCCCACCCCCCACCAGAGATGCCTATTGCGGTCTCCCTTAGAGCCTTGCTATTTTATCACGCAATTTTTTTTCAGTCAATATTTTTTTTCCTTTTGATCCGCCCTTCTCATCCCGTTTCAAATGGTAACCGTTTTTTGATTTTCCCGTCTAGCAAGTCAATTTTTATGGGGAGGGGGATGACCCCGCCCGTCAGGGCGATCATGGTACCTATCAGCAGCCTTACGCATTATGTTTTGTATCCTTACATTTTATCCTTTGGAGATATTTTTACGTTGTATCACTTGTTAATTTTATGACACATCTCCCCACTTGAAAACATGCCTACGGCAAGTTCTAAAACCAGTGATACACATAGATAAAATCTCTCCTCACGTCTGCCATTACTCTAATTTTGATCACAGGGGTGCCGACTGAGGAAATCTGCACCGACATTCAATTTGCCTGGGATATATTGGATACTAAACTGATAAGGTTGAAGCAATAAAGACCACCTCAGCAATCTTGCGTTTTCATGCTTAGCCTGAGATAAGAATACGAGAGGCTGATGATCCGTCTCGACCACAAAAGTCCTACCATACAGATAGATTTGAAACTTCTTTATTGCCCAGATTAACGCTAAACATTCTTTTCGCTTGTGGAGTATCCTTGTTCCGCCTTATTCAATTTGCGGCTTGCATAAGCGACTGGTTTCAGTTCCCCATCAGGTGAAGATGATCTTTGCAACAAAGCCCCTCCGAGTCCTACATTACTTGCATCGGTTCTTAAGACAAAGTCCTGTGTCAAATCAGGCAGTTTGAGAATAGGCTTGCTAGTGAGTTTTTCCTTTAACTCTTGGAACGCTAGTTCACATTGTGCAGTCCAAATAATTTTATCTGGAAGTCCCTTGCGAGTCAGATCAGTCAGAGGAGCACAAATAGCGTTAAAATTTTTGATGTATTTCTGATAAAATCCGCATAACGACACGAATGATCGCACGTCCTTTTTTGTGTGTGGCCTAGGTGCTCTCTGCAGTTTTTCCAAGTTCTTAGGATCAGGGGTCATGTTACCCTGATATACAGTGTGTCCCAAGAATTCCAACTCTTTGCATCCAATACAACATTTTGTTGGCCTAGCAGTTAAGTTCGCCTCCCGAAGTCTATTAAATAACATCTCTAGAGCTTCAATGTGTTCTTCAAATGTCTCTGTGGCGACGAGAATATCATCCATGAAATTCGTGATACATGGGTTATTCAGGGGATCCAACAATTTGCGCATCATCCTTGAAAATACACTCGGAGCATTTTTCAGTCCGAATGGTAGCATATTGAATTCATAATGTCCATCCGAAGTGCTAAAAGCCAAATAAGGTCTCACTTCAGGCTTCACTGGGATCTGGTAATAGCCTTTACTAAGATCCACCTTTGAAAAGTATTTTGCCTTGTTCAGTCTGGCAAATAACTGTTTTGTGTCTGGTAATGGATCCACTCGTCCTTCTGTGACAGCATTCAGTTTCCTGTAATCTATGCACAGTCTGTGTTCCCCAGACGGTTTTCTCAACAAAACGACACTAGAACTAAAAGATGATTCACTGTGCGAAATAATCCCCTCCTTCAACAAATAAACTATTTCTTCCTTCAATGCCTTCTCCTTCGCGAACGGAATAGAATAGGCTCTCATACAGATTGGGTTTGAGTCTACCAGTTTCATGTCATACTGTAGCAAATTTGTATGGCCTGGTTTATCTGTTAGTACATCTGTATGTTCCTCCAGAACCTGTTGAACTCTCTCCCTCTGGTTTTTAGTCAGGTGCTTACTGACTTTTACCTGTGCTGCTGTTTCACAAGGATGTAATGGGTATTCATGTGAGGTGAGTGGTTCCTTTTGCATCTGGGTTGCAATAGCCAAGGTCAATAAGGGGGTGCTTTCCTGGAGTGGTCTGTCCAGATACTTCTTTAATAAGTTTACATGATAAACTTTCTCCTTCCCCTTTTTGTCAATTTTATAGTTTGTTCTAGACACCTTCTCTAGAACCGTATATGGACCTTGCCAACCAATTTGTAATTTATTCTGGCTACCGGGTAGTAGAAGCAGCACCTTCTCTCCCACAGCTAGTTCTCGGTCCTTTGCCTTCCTATTAAAATATGCTGCATGTTTCTTCCTGGCTTGTTTCAAATTATCATTTGCCAGTTTCCATCCAGCTTTCAAACGAGTGGTCAGTTCGTTCACGTATTGATAAGATGAGGTAACCGGTTCTTCCGCCTTCTCATCCATCCAGGTCCTTAATAAAGTTACATCTGGATCTTTAATTTATCATACTTATTTTTCATGGAACCCATCGGGTCCCGTCCATTAGAAGCTTTATAATGAGGACTTTCTTCCTAGAATCATCACTCACAAATCGACCACTACCAATTTTTTTCTGGGGTTTGTCTCCCCACTTTAGATTGCTTATGAGAGATCTTCGCTCTCTTGTCTGTTCTTCCAGTTTATATAAGTCTGACCGAGGGATTGTCATCTTATCCTGGGTAAAATTTCTTCTTTGTACTCTTCGCATAGTGGCCATGTTAATCCATTCAAGTGAAGACTGGGTGTGAAAAGGGGGCTCCCATTCCACTTTGTCTACCCGAGTATAATTAGTTTTCCTTTCAGGCCTAAAGTTGCCCCGTGGCGTTTCTAGGTCCTGCACATATTTTTCCCTTTGTGGGTGTTCCCTCATGAAATACGCCACATGCTTCTACAAAGTTTTCAACATCGACATTTACGTCGGGCCAATAGTATTTTCGAGCAATCTTTTTGGCAGATGGTACCGACTTTCTCATGGTCACCATCTTTTCCAACATGTAAGCTCCTTATTAAGTTTGCCCTATATATCTTGGGAAGAACTAACTGTCCGTGACCAGTGGATCTAGTTCCTGTCTTCCTGTATAATAGTTTGTTCTTCATGAAATATTCCCCCTTGCTCGGAGGTGTGTGGCATTTGGGCAATTTTTTTAAAAACAGGGCTTGAGTGTCCTATCCTCAGCCTGCGCCTTCCTCATCTCCTCTGGATGAGCATTTATAGGTTCACCTTCTTCCTCCTTCTTCTGTGACCTGGTCTGCACTGTCGCCATGATCACAGGTTTCTCGGGATTCCCCAAGAAGACGTATCTACACCCCAATATCAGAGGGTAGATTGGTTCATCTATCACTGCTGCTCTGATTTCTCCTTCCACATAGCGAGTTTTCACCGTTATCCTTGCGATGGGAAGTGTCATGAGTGGTATGTCCTTAGTCGCCCCTTGTATTTCCACTGTTTCTGTGGTATACTGACTTGGGTCCACTAGGCTAGACTTCACAACTGAATCATAATCCAAACCTGTATCATAAAGGCACCTTATGGTGACCCCATTACAAATAACATCCTCACAAACTGGGGGGTGATAAGGTTCCTGTTGTCCATTAGGATTAACCTTTAATCTTTGCGTCCCCGACTTCATTGCAGCAATGTTTGAAGGTTTCCTTCTACAAAATTCGGTGTTATGGTTATCTTTCTTGCACCATTTACACCATCTTTTTCCTTGGTTCAACGGTTTTCTTTCATTGAACTTTTGGTCATTGAACTGTGAGTTTCTGTCGCGATAGTCATTTCTTGGCCGCTCAAAGTTTGTCCTACCTTTATTTCCCTGCTCTCTATTATCAAATTTATTAAATTGCTGTGGAGCTTTAAAATTGTCTATGTGCTTCTTTTTAGCACCACTTACCTCTGCCTGGGCTGCCTGATACCTCTCAGCAACATTTAAAATTTCCCCCAACTTCTCTGCACCTTGTTCCATGAGAAATTTTCTCATGGCTGGAGCCATGGACTCTCTCAATTGCTCAATCATGATCATTTCTTTAAGATCTTGGGTCTTCCCCAGAGCCGTCCATTTCTCCAAATAGGTTTCCAGTCTAGCAGAGAATTGGTGGTATGTCTCCCCAGACAACAGTTTGGCATTTCTAAATTTCTTACGATAAAATTCACCATTCTTCTCGTACCTTAATAACAAAGCCTGCTTTAACATGTCATAATTGTCTTGGTCTTCCCTGTTCATTTTGGCAAATACTTCATAAGAAGTACCGCTCAATCCCTGTGATAGCTTTAAACTCCACCTCTCTCTCTCTAACCCATATGTAGTAGCTAATAACTCAAAACGTCCTAGGTACCCCTCTATGTCATCGTCTTTTTCAACAAAATGGTCTAAATGAAACCCCATAGCTGAGTTTGAGGCTCCCAGACTGGGCGTAGCATCTGAGGCAAAAGGGCTGGCACCATTTTCAGGAGCCTGGCCTTGTAATTCCAGCTCCCTTAGTCGTCATTCGTGCTCCCTTTGCAACCTTCTATCTTCTGCCTCCCTTTCGGCCTTTTTATCTTCTGCCTCCCTTTCGGCCTTTTTATCTTCTGCCTCCCTTTTGTACGTCTTCCTGCCATCCCGTTCGCTCTGATTTTAGCTCATGCCATCCCTTGCCCCGTATCTTTCTCTTCTCTAGTCCCTCAGCCTCTCTAACCTCTTCTCTTCAGCCAACCTTTCAGACTCTCAATTTTTCTTTTCAGCCTAACTTTTTCTAATCTCCTTTCTTCCCGTTCAATATATTTATCACATTCAGCCGTTACGTATTGAATTAAAATCGTGACCATATCCCATTCCCATCTCCTTTGCGGTCAGCACAGCAAGCTGATCTAGAAAATTTATGGCCAGCTCCGCCATACTTTTTTTAAACAAATCTAGCAATAAGCAAAGTAAAATATTCCAATGCACTAAAAGTAAATTGCTAAATTATTCTAGACTTAAAAATAAATTCTAATTACCAACTAAATTAACTAACACGGGCGGTGAAGATTATTCACCAACTCGTGCTAATTGGCCCTTTTAAATTTAAAGGGTACACTTTTAAATTTTAAGGGGAAATTGATTGTCGATACAATTTTTTTGTTCCCCAAATAAATTTTACATAGTTTCTCCCCACCATGAGATCCTTATATTACTGTTGTTATTTGCAAATATATCCCTGGACAATGTGAGACCCCAATATATGTAGTGGTTTTATTGATGGTATTAGTATGAATGAGAGATATTACCTAAGTGGTGATGGTATGAGGTCAGCGCTGTGAAGAGCTCCTGAATAAAATGATAGTTGTAATTTTCAGAAGGGCCTATCCTTGCCTACCCACTACTACGCGACTACCTCACCTCACACACTATCTTTATTTTTTCTAATGAATGGGTGGCCTACGTTACAAATCTGTAGGTTATACTGAATGTAAATGTGTTGGTATTAACTCTGATACAAACACACACACAACACCCATTATATTTAAATAAGTCCATATAATATTACTCAATAAAAATTTAGATGAACCACTTAACTGAACTAAATTTGCAGCTGTTGAAAATTTTATAGAAAGTTTAGAATCTTATGGTTATATAAGTTTAACAATGTGTTTCTAGTGAACCAAACTGGTGTTTAATTTTTTGCCAGAACATATGTCAAAGAAATTTTTTGGAATTTATGAGTAAGAATATGGCATGAAAGAAGTGACATGAATAAATAAAAGGATGTGGTACGTAATGAGAATTTTATCACGAGACAAGTAAAAAATATAATTACTAGTTTCTACAGTGTCATGAAATGACATTTATAATTTTTTCCCCCAGGGAGAATCGATGAGAAATAAAGTGCTGGATGTGCAGGTGTGGCAGATCAATTCACACCCAGACAAAGTATGACTTTCAAACACTTGGATACCATTAAAAGATGGTAGGGAATTACAAGGCGGGGGGATAGTAATTTCCCAGTATGATTTGTGCATGTTTGGTATGTTGATGGGGTAATGATAGTTTGGTGTGAGGAATCCAGTCAGATGTGCTTGCCTGAAACGTAAGTTTGTTGAAAGGTCCAGCGAGGTGCTGAGTGAATCTGACGTAACATGGGCATGGGGGGGTACCGTCTTCCAGTGCTTGGGGGAATATATCGGGGGCGGTCCCACGCTCTCCGGCATCTGGGGCAATTTAAGGGGCTGGCTCTTCCCAAATGTCCTAGACTGCCGACTGGTCCTCATGCACTTACCAATTTACATACTAACCCAGCATTTGACACCGAAAATGGGATTTGTGTGGCCAAATTCACTAAAAACTCACAAGTATCTGAAATAAAGTTATTGGTTCATGAAGTCTTCGGCAACCTCTACCTAAGCTAGAACCACTTCTACACGTAAACCACTTACAACCAATCACCACGTTATGACGGGGTCCATATCTCCACAGACCATACGATCCACCATCTAAACCAAGCTTGGTTTCACACATAGTAGCATAAGATTTTTCCCCCTAGACTACAATATTCCGAAATATCGATTGCATTAGCCCCATCTTCCGGGCCTTTTTGGGGCATAAATGATATAACAAAGTGATTGTTTCCACTGAGGCGAATCAACACTGCACGTGATCCGGTCCTCACCTGTCAATCTTTGCTGTGCGACCAAATGCTATTATATAACCTTATGTCTTGTCCCAGACCCTGAACCTTGGGCCGGCGGGATCATAACGCAAATCCATTACAATGCTTGTTTGTGAAGAAGGAGAAAGAATTATTTACGATATGGCCAGTATTCTAAAAACCACCTTCTGTACCTTTAAACAAGGCGAAACAACATTATTCAAAGCCCCCTAAGACTTCAATCTTACCAATAAATACAGACACCCAGAATAGCTTACCCAACTAACACCATTATTTTCCGAGCTGCTCCTGGCCCATAAATTGAGAATCATGAAATCGTCATTTTATAGACCATAATTGAATCTCAAAACTTACCACATACCTTCACGACTAGCGCTAAAACCTGCTTACATGAGTAGATCGATCATAGGTATAATTGTTGAACCAGATCGCATTGTGAGGATTGAATGTTAACATTGGGCCAAAAAAGAAACTTGTAGTGGAGCGCGATACCGTTGATTGTTCTGGCATGGCCCAATCTACTGAAATAGAATAAATGTCGCCTTAATGAATTTAAATTCACAAACATCCATACACAAAAAAAAGCTTTGAGATCTTGTCATATGGTCGCCTACGATCCCAGTTAAATAGAGATCAAAGTTACAAGGATATCTACCACTTGTCTCTAACTTATTAACCCCTAATTACCGTGATGGAACCTAGGGCGGAGAGCGTAACAACGAGGTGTATAATATGCCTAGCAAAACTCACGACACACAACTTACTTGTGTCTGATTGAATAGATAAGTGCTTTTAGACCTCTACAACTTGGTAAGTGAATCAAATCAGCAATGAATTGGCGATATATTGAAATCTACATAACCGGAATACACTTGCAGAAGATTATATTACACTGAAATGTCTACTACTGAAATAAGCGTTTTCAATTTACCCCAGAAGATGACTATAAAGCGGACAAAAATGTAACATCGCTAGCAGCTTCCGCTGAGATAATCAGTCGGCTTTAATCTTACCAATCTAGAACTACATCCCCCTTGTGACACACTGATTTCACCCCAAACTACAACACCTATCCTACTACAAGTTACTAAGTACTCTACTCAATAGCAAATACATTGAAATCCCAAGTCTAATACTCAAATGTTCAAGATCTACTGTGATCATCCGACTGTGCAATTATTGAGAGAATGTTCGCAAAAACTGTCTGCACTAAAGCGAAATGTGTATCTCAGAGACCAAATACACTACTGCTGTCTTTAACATGCATTGTCTGTGACTCAATCAGTCGAATGCTGCCGTTTAAAGAGTTCAAATCGTATCGGCTAAGCACGAACGTCATTCTCAACCATGCTTCAGTCAAGCTATGGATCTTCATTCATCTAGAATTAGTCCTAGATTCTCAATGCCGCATATTTTTAGGATACAAATTAGTACGTTTATTCTTGTATTCAGCCAAGTCCTACATCCCCACCCGCAATAAGAAATTAACACCACAAGAGTCTTTTGAACCCAAACCAGTATCCTCATTCCGATATTATACTCATACCCGTCCTTTCCTAAATGGAAACCCCAACTATCTACAATTGTCTCTTCGACGCGCATAGTCCCCATCAAGTACCTAGCTAGAGTACAACCATGCATCCCTGAAACATTAGGGTGCCTATTTGCCTAGAAAAAATGTTACAATTTGGAAAGGCCTTATCGAGTCCACAACCATTTTCGCCTTCGCACTTTTAAATTGAAATAGATAAAACCAGATTCACAGATTCTACTGAAATGCGTTTGCCAGGTCGCTGACAATTTTAAAATCAAAATTAGTACAAAGAGTGATTCAATACATCAAACATCGCTGAATTGCTCAACCATCATGTACAGTACCGGTCTCTTTAACAATAGTCTATTCAAATAGCTGTCCCCGTTTTAAAAAAGTAAACAATCCATACACAAGATAATCACTTCGTACAGAATCAATTTTGTGGCCATCCGGCCAGCTAAAATTTTTCCTATTCTACTGCACAATTGATAACCTCTTTGTTTAGCCTATGCAAAGTTTTTTTTACCATAGTCACGTGATTTAAATTTGCTGAAGATCAATATTTCGTCATCTTGCGTTTAGCACCGATTTCTAGAAATCAAATAAAAGGAATTGGTAAACGTTATAGC
Organism: Oreohelix idahoensis; assembly: GCA_024509875.1. NCBI lineage: Eukaryota > Metazoa > Mollusca > Gastropoda > Stylommatophora > Oreohelicidae > Oreohelix > Oreohelix idahoensis. The sequence goes on along the minus strand of JAMPIV010019878.1, from coordinate 88,768 downwards.
CTTCAAAAGCGGGACCAATAAAGGTATTTCCACTGTGGACGTAAATCATAAATCCAATGTCCACATCCTGTCGGCGAAATTTTCATGACCTTATCTTTATGTAATTACAGAGGTCCATTTGCGGGGAACGTGACTTATCCCATCTAAATTATATGTAATCTCCTCTCTATGGAAGCGATTCTTCTTCCCCCCCCCCCAATCTGCGCGTAAAATCCTTAGCTTCACAAAAGCCAGGTCCACACTGTCAATTTTTTCCAGTCATATTTTTTTTCCTGTTTAATGCCGCCGTTTCTCATCCCGTTTTTCAAAATGTAACCGTCACACTTTTTTTTCGTCCTAAATAATGTCACCGACGTGCACATTATGGAGGGTCCAAATAATCGCGGGTAAGGGCGATTTTGTGTACTAAAATCAGCATCTTACGCATTATGTATCTAAATCCTTAAACATTAATTATCCTTTGGGAATATTTTTACGTTGTATCAGCTTGTTAATTTTATGACAAGTATAGATGAATTCTCAGGGGAACCTAACGGCTAAACGCTTCACTCAGATATCGACGCTTTGCAGTATTTTGTTTTACAAAATTGTTTAGTGATTGGTTTTATATGGCTTACCTGTCTAGGGTAATGCAAGTTGTTTTGATAACTGACCAAACAAACCACAAACTTAACTCAAATGAAAATTTAATTGGGACAAGACTTGGGTTAAGTTTAAATAATTTAATTTTACCACAAATATAATTTATATTCTTATTTCCTATCCCTCAAATCTTATTTTGGTGACCGAGGAACGTAAAACACTCTACCCCCCATCCCATGTCTAAACACTCCCCCTAACCACACACCCAGGCCCTCAAGACCCAACCACAACGCAAACCCTAGTAAAAAGAACGCAAGACACTCCAAGCTTCAACCACACAGACCCTATAATAAGGGTCACTACTATTTCGAGACTGGGAACTTCTCTCAGATCACAAACAGTTTTTGGTAAGTGTGGGGGGGGAGAAGAAATTATAATGTAACTGACTCATATATTGCCCACAGACTAATGGTGGTTAATCTGTTAGTTTTCGATGAACAGCTTGATGGCTTGCTCGAACTACTTCGCACTTTTTCACAACAGAGGTCCGTCTGAGGCAGCTCCTCATGTTTCGTCCAAAAATATAAGCAAACAAGCAAGTATTGGCCTAGAACTCTTCAGCCACCAGGGATTGGCACACTGGGTAATATATGATGTAACCCTGCAACAAGATGAACAAGGCCTCCCTAATACTCGATATAAAATATATATTATATATATATATATATAATATAAAATATATATATATATAATATGATATATAATATATATCTCCACAACTTAATAATTAAACATCGTCAAACAGTTTTGCTCAGTAAAATAGCTAACCCATACTACAGACTCTAATTTTATGTTTGACTTCTTTCTCACTCAGTAAGTATCTTCTCCTCCCCACATGGCTTCACCCCTGGTCCACTTAATCTTTGTTACCTTTCAATAATCATCAGCTGTGGATACCTCCCTCTTCTTTTCCTCTTCTTTTCCCTTTACTATTGAAATCTTTTAATTTCTTTATCATATGAATCCTATTTATTTTTAAAGTTAATAGGAACACTGAGTCTGCCTAAGACTGCCAGTGGCTTCCTGGTCATACAGTCGTAATAGTTTTATATATTCCCATATCAAAACAATTAACTATACAATTGCTTCCCTAATCTACTTAGTCATGCCTGTTATCCTAGTATGTTTGCAGCTTCCACAAAGCAAATGTCGCAACACCAAAATTTTTGTGGACGCCTATCTGGGTTGGGCCTCAAACATTAATAATAATAAATATAAAAAAAATAAAATAAAAAAACAAAATCCGCAAAAAACAAACATAAAAAAGTGTGTTCATACAACCATAAGGATTAACAGTAACTAATTCAATAGAAAAAAAAAAGATCACCGAAAACACAACAGGACAAACAAAAAATCCACCCCCCCTCAGCACCTGACCCTTAAACCACACATTTAGTTTTTTATTAGTCTGTCCCCGCAGCCCCCCCAGCCCCTCCCATGCACAGCAACACACTCCCACCACCAACCCCCAAACCCAAAGACACATCAGCCAAAAAAGAAATCACAAACAAACGGAAGATACCTATCAACCTTTATCAAACATTAAAATCCACCCACACCAAAACCTTGGGGCCCCGTTTAAACCCTGTCCCCCAGCCCAGCCCCCCCACCCTCCCCCACCCTACCCCCACCCAAACCCCCATGACCGCCCACACACACCCATCCCATTAAACCACATTCCCCCCCCCCCCCACCCCCCCCCCACCCCCATGTACCCATAACATACACCACCAAAGAGACCCAAAACCCACACTTACCCCCCCATGAAACCAACCCCTCAACATGACACAAAACCCCAACCCACCCCCCCATAAATAGCTCAAAACCCCCCAATGCCCTGACCATAAGCACCACCCCACGAACTCCCCCCCCCCCCCTTTGACCAACCCCCCGGTCCGCCTAACGCCAAACCCCCCACCCCACTCCATAAACACCCCAAACCATCCACACCACACATTGCCACAAAAACCAAACCCTCATTTTTTTTTTAAACGTTTTTTGTTTTTTTTTTTTATCCGATACAATCCCCACACACAAAATCCCCCCACCACCACCCAACCACACCCCCGCCGCACCCCCCCCAACACCCCATCCCCACCCCCCACCCCCCCCACCTGCCCAATTTTTTATTGTTTTTTTTTGTTTTTTTACCAATTACCCTCCCACCCCCCAACCACCCAACAAACAACCACACCCCCACCCCCCCCCAACGACACCCACACCCCCCCACCAACCCCCCACACCCCCCCACCTAGTCCACCCCCACCCCCCAACCTACCAAAAACCCAACAACACACCCCGCCCAACCCACCAACCCTCCCCCACCACCCCCAAACCCCCCACCCCCCACCCCCCCACCCCCCCCCCAACAACACCCAACACCACCAACCAAACCCCACAACCACCCTCCACCCCCAAACCCCCCCCCCCAACCACCCACCCCCCCCACCCCACCAACCCACCACCCCCCCCCCACCCCCAACCCCCAAAACCACCACCCCACCCAAACCCCCCCCCCCCACACCCCCCATACCCATCACAACCCCCCCAACCCCCCCCCCCCCCCCCCCCCCCCACCCCCCCCCCCACCATTCACCCACAAATAAAACATAACCCCAACACCCCCACACCGAAAACCAACCCCCCCACAACCCCCCACTAACCCCCCCCCACCCCTCAATCCCAACCCCCCCCGCCAAATCCCCCCCAAAACATCCCCCCCACAACCCCAACCATAAATACCTTAAACCACCCCCCCCCCCCCCAACCCCCCCCCCCCCCCCCCACCCCCACCCCAACCCAACCACCCCCCCCACCCACCACCAAACTCCCCCCCCCCCACCAACCCCACCCCCAAACCCACCCCCCCAACACCCACCCCCCCCACCCCCACCAACCACACCCACCCCCAAAACACCCACCCCCCCACCCACCCCCCCCCCCCCACCCCACCCCCCAAGATAAAAACCCAAAACCCAATCACAACACCCACCCACTAACCCCCCAAAACACCCAAAAACCCATCCAAATCCCAGTTGAAACAACCACAAAAACCCATAACCACCTCAAGATAAAAAAAAAAGTAACCCAATCTCCAAGACACCACACACCAAACACCCCCCCCCCCCAACCAACCCCCCCACAATCAAATAAAAGAACCCACCCACCCAACCCCCAAAAACCATAAAACAAACAAACCCCCTACCCACAAAAAACCACACCCAAAAAAAAAAAACCCCAAACCCAAACAAAACCCCCGCCCCTCCAAAACAAAAAACCAAAAACTCCCCACACACACCCCCAAAACATAACACCCAACACCACCTTCTAACCCCCCACATACCAAAAAACAAAAAAACAAAACCCCCCAAAAAAACACCACAACCATAAAACCCTGCATGGGCAAAGGGTCCAGGGTCCCGTCACCCCTATAATGCACAATAAGCGGAAAAAGTGCCTGGGGGAATGGGAAAAAAAAGACCCCAAGAAAAAATAGAAATAGCACCATACTTTTTTTTCACTGGGGCGGGGGTAATCCAAATGGTAAACCTCTAATAACAACAGTTGATTGGCTCGGGGCTTACCCCCGCTCCCCCTCACAATCCCCACTATTCGTACCCCACCCCCTACCGGGAGCATTAATAACTAGGAACTGGCTCCTTACCCCCGACTTCTTGCGGGGCTCCCACGGGAACGGGCCGCACTAACCGCGACCAAAACCTAGCGACCCATAGCAGGGGGGGGGGATATTCTAGGCCCTCCCCAGGGCTACCCAATCAAACGCAACCTAAAAAAACTAACCCCGGCTTAAACTCTGTAAAACCTGAAGCTGGGGGGTAACCCCTCACTGGGGGCAGATGGGCAAAAGCAACACCCCCCCCAAATGGGGGGGGGGGGAAAAAATTAAACAAAACATAGAGGGGCATAATAATAAAAAAAAAAATAGAAAAGCCTAAAAATGGTGGAGTGGGATTCACAACCCTGGGGGGGGAATACAAATACTATATACTCTACATCCCGGGGGGGGTGTAGGGGAACTCAAGGTGTGGTGCCCTACACAAAACTTTCCCCAAAAAAACTAAAAATTAACATATCATATCCTAGCCAAACCATAACACTACATGATACCCAACCCCCAAATAATCGCGCAAATAGACTTCCACAATAATCATAAACAAATACAACCCCATTAAAATCAAAAAAGCGCGAAAAAAAAAATAAGGGAGATGGGAGCGCAAATAAAAAAAAAGGTCATAAAACCGTTCTATCTTTACATGAATAATGCCAAAAAAAATGCCCGAACAACACCCGATGCCGTTCCTTGCCGAAAAATCATAAAAAAAATCTTAGAACTAGATGAAATGGAAAAAGGGCATGTAAACCCCACAGATTACACCTTTGGGCATTTATCTAAATCACGGACCGGGGCAAGGGGTGGTAAGACTAGGGGGGGGTAAAAAAAAATCCCTTAAGTCCGCAAGCCGGTACCTAAATTCTTCACACCTGTCTTGGAGTGTAGGCTCCATTAGTGTCCTAAAAAGAAAAAGGGCCTTACTTTGACCTTAGTCAATGTTAGTGCATGACGAAAATATTTATTTGAATAAAACAAAAAAAGTCACAAAAAAGCAAAAGAATTTTTCAATCATTTCTTTCCAATTCTTACATCAACCAAAGGGGGGGTACTGGGGACAATTTTACTAACTTCTTTCTAATCCAAGGGCCATTAGGTATGGGCCCGTTCTTTAGGGGGGGATCTTGAAACAAACAAACAAAAAAAAAAGCAAAAAACTTCTTTTTTTTAGATGGCCCAGGCTGTTAATGGACCGTTTGGTACCCCCTAAGTCAATATTTTTCATTTCTTAATATAATTTGGCACGGCACTCCAAGCCCAGAGCGGGACAGACAGCAGCCGAATGATCGATCTAACAAGAATGGGCAGAGATCCTATGCAGGGGCGGGCGCAGGTTGTTATTTACTGGGCGCAAATGCAAAATGAATCAGACACAGCATTACCTACCACCCCAACAAGATGTAGTGACCAAAATCAATACAAAGCCTCATCACGTAACCAGACATAACATCTATCTATTTATCCAGCAGGCCAACCGAGTTGACAGTGAGAGAGTAATACAAGGTGGGCAGGGCATATGGGCCTGAGAGAGCCGCGATATCTTATAAAAATCTAACCAATATACACTTTCGCAATTGGTGTATAGCATGCAAACGTTTACAAATGGTACAAGGAACTCTACCAAAATCAATCAGATGAAAAAAACTAAAAGTACTAAAAGATCAATCTGCAATCATAGAACCCACATACAGTCACCACACCCACAAACCCACCAACCTCCCCCCCCCCCCAATCCTTTCACCCATTCAATAAACACAACTACCAACCATATACCCCCATCCATTTCATACACTACTCTACAAAACCCTCACACTACCCCCCCACACAATGAAGTGAAAATACCAACCCTCCACCAATCCCCTTCAGACATAGTGCTAATCGAAACCACGGCCTGCACTCTACCAAAACCAATTGGACTTTTTTAATATTTATTAATTTTTAATTTTGTTGAACTAAATTATATTGTAAAAGATAAAAATTTTATTTAATTTAAAAATTAATTACAAATGCAAAAATATAAAAATTAACAAAAAATATCACTTAATTTATTTATACCCCCTACCCGGGACGCAAGGATAATGGTTCCAAATTCGTGCTGGGGATTAAACATGACTCCGACCCTCCAGTAAAGGCCCTAAAAAGGCGGGTCTTTTAATCTCCCCCTTGCCTACTATATGATGGGAATATTGCCTTGGGTAAAAAACATTTTGATATTTCTCCTTCTGTGTACTTCTGATGTCTGTGAATCTTTCTCTTTTTCCTCCTATCCAATGATTATGTTCTCTTTCATATTAAATCCAAGGGAGGAATCTACATAAGGCTGCCAATAACCCAATATATAATTGGTCTGTTCTGTGGGAAATGACCAGTAACCATATTCCCTTGAAATCAATTATCGGTCCAAAATGATCAACTCCGATGAATCCTTTATGATGTAACAAAACCCAATTAATACGTTTTGTAATTAACTACTTTTTTAGGGGTTTAGAACATACTGACGGCACTCCATAAAAATGTCACTGGATGGTCTTGGTATTACCACTATAGTTCGTATAGAAAAAACAAAAATCAATTAGCAATACAACGTGTGGTTTTTATCCCATTGGGCTTTAATAAGGAAGAACGGATTCAGCATGGCTTTATCACCCGTGGGCACTAAGTTATAATTTCACCAAACGAAAAGATTAGCCTTTACTACGCGTACTCTGACAGAAAATTACAAAGAAGGCCACCCCACCATTGAGTTTCCCCTTTATAATAACTTATATCATTCATTCCACCACTAAAACTCCGTAATAATAATACTTCAACTGCGAATCAACACCGCAGACATCTTAACATAATCCAGATTGGACGCTTCTGATATTTTGATACTATATATTACTCACCCACATTGTTCCAGTGCCTCAGACTTTTCTATAGTCGGAAAAAGTTATTACTGATACATTATTAAAAACCTCCAAGACACTTTCTTACAATCCTCGGAACATTGGGTTCCTTCACATTGACACACAGACCACAATAATTCCTCCCTTATGTTGCTAAATCCCGCAAAACTTATCCATATGTCATGGATGTTTCTTAAAGCCCCGCACGCTATCACAAATCGCATAGGACTCAACAAAATGTGCACAAGCCACGTTATCGATGCAAGTTCTTAAGTGATGCACAAAAAGATGTCAAAAGTTACCTCCCAACCCCCTTCAAACACACCAACAACACCCGCCCGCAAAAAAGAAGGTAATTTTATTTTGATGCAGAGAGGTCCACAAACCTCATGCACACTTGTCATAATAAGATTCTGAAGTATCATAAAATGCCAATACCCACTAATAATAGTAATACAACCATCTTAAAATGAATATTCCCCAACCGTTGAAATGAAATATTATTATTATGAAATCGATTACATTTCTAATACTATTAATCATTCGGCCTCAAAAAGAAACTAATTTCGCCACAAACAAAATCTGCGAACACCAACTAATAATGGTTACTGGTTCGTGGGGGGAAAATTATATGTTCTACCACAAAAATCAGTGGACAAATAAATTTAAAGTGGCCGTTGGGGAAATAAAAGTTGCTTTAAATCTCTGACACCAAACCACTGCCAGAAGTTCACGCTCTCTTACTGGCTATCGACCTACAGCTTGACTAAGTTTTCTGCTTACACAAAAGATTGGATGCAGTCTGTCCTGAAAATTCTGAAATAGGCATCTACCGATTCTCACAGATGATGCGTCCGTTCTGAGGAGAAACGGTAAATCAAGATTAGGTAGCCGTAAAATTGGACTACTTGAGAAACATTGTTTAATTTTGCCGAGTGCGTTATCTCATTGAACATTCATAGTAATTTTATTGGGCTTGCACTTTTGTATCAGAGAAGACAAAGTTGACGATAGCGAAGAAAAAATTTTGAATCAATTTGTGGTAGAAGTTGAAGATACCTAAAAGGCTACGAACTTGTTTTTTTGTAGTGGGAATAGTAAGATCAAGAATAGTTTGATGGTGAGCTCCTCATGTTGAAGCGTATGACGACCAACTCTGTGCCCTAAGAAAGAAATTTCTTTATAGCCTATGTGAATTTTAGATGGTCTGGCAGTAAGATAATGATGACGAAGAATGTAGAGTAAAGAAACAGGCCAGATAAATGTTCGTCTCAAGTATTATGAAAAAGACATATATCATCAATATATGTGATAATGTCACAACGACCATGAAAAACATAACGTATCATGCGAACAAACGTGGCTGGTGCATTGACTAATCCAAAACCCATAAAAATCCATTGTAATAGACCATGGGGTGAGGCAAAAGCGGTGAAAGGGTTAAATGATTCTGTTAGAAGTAATCTGCCAGCACCCTTCAGACAGAGTTTGCTAAAAAAAAGTTGCCGATGAAAGTTGTGGCAAGAGATCATCCAAGAGCAGAATTGATTCAGCATCATGGACAGTAATTCTATTCAAACACCGAAAGTCTGTACTAAGTCTCAAAGATTATCCTGTTTCCTTACTATCACCAATGAAAGGAGTATAGTGATTCAGACAGGGAGATAATCACAAGTTGAAGCATAATAGAAATGTCCCTATCTACCTGATCGCGAAATTGTAAAGAAATGGCGTATGGTCTCAACATAATAGGAGTAATGTCAGTTAATTTAATCTCATGAGAAATAGTGTCCGTATGACCTGGAAGACCCATGAGAACTTCCTGAAAAGATTGTAATATCTCTTAAATTTGACCCATCTGTTCAGAGCAGAACAAATAGTGACATCAGTCTAAGATTGAAGAGGAATCAATGGAAGGTGTAAATTTACTTCGTCAGCCGTGTAAGGCTCTTCATCGATCACTGCCGATGAAAAGAAGTTCCTTTGGAAATCCAACTCTGCAGAATATATCATACAAAGCATCTGCTACAATAGTAGACATAATATGTTTTAAAGGTACTGTCTCTGGCCATCGTCTGCACATATCAGTGCATGGAAAAATGTACCGATGTCCAGGAAATGAAGTAACTGGAAGTGGACCTATAATGTCGACAGCCATTTTGAAAAGAGGGCACAGAAATGTCTGTGGCCAATCATGGTGCCAAATGGTGAGCGCACTTTCACGCGACTTTCTGACAAACTGTTATTATTAAAACCAGGCCAATAAAAATGAGACAAACCCTTGTGTTTGGTTCGTGAGATGCCAATATGTCCAGAAAAAAATTGAATCATAAGCAGTAGACAGTACAAAAGGTCGTAAAGTAGTTGGTAATGCCACTTGTTTTCGAACAGAAATATAGTCATCGATACATCGTATACGAACATTATTTTTCACTTGAAACCAATAGCGAGATTTTTGTATATGCTTAATGTTATTGGCCTCTGTGAGCGCAAATAGTTTCTCTTTAGTTGGATCCTATTATTATATAAATGATTCTTTGTTAATAGTGTTACAAGTTTGATGTGTAGGTGGACCATGAAAAGTTGTATCATTATTGTGTGATTCAGTCATAAGTTTTGCCCTTGTTAAAACTGCATTGCCTGAGAGAGGGAGCGCGGTTTTCCATTTATCTATATGATGTCGAGCTGCACAAACTTGTAACGACTCTGTAGTGTCAAACTTACTTACAACTTTATCTAAGTGCGCAGTCATTTACTGCCTGTCTAGAACTTCCTTTTTGGTAATATTTGCGCATTCGTTCGTGAAAGTAGGCCAAGATACCTGCGCTACACGATGACATAACCTTATGATAACCATAAATTAAGTCGACCAATCCTTCAAAAGTGTTAGGTATGCCAGACAAATAAATCCACCTATTGAGGCATGTCTTAATGGGCGAAATAAATCCATCGAAGTCTTTCTTGACTTCTGGACATAACGTTTTTACTTTTTTTTAGATAACCCTCCTCGTCCATGAAATACTTACGTAACAGCATTGCCTTAAGGACATCATACCCATTCCTACTAGTCTCATCCAAATTATAAATAGAAGTCAGAGCATTGCCTGTGAAATAATTAGTTTAGCGTGACCCCACGTCTTTTTTGGTATATTTACCTCCTTACATATTTCCTCATATCGACTAAGAAAATACTAAATGTCATCTAGTGATGGCAAAAAAATTCGGTAGTCATAGTTTAACATGAGCAGTAGTTTCTCTCCGCGACGATCCACCAACATCAAATGATGTATACTTGGCTTGCTGTGTCAGGCTTAACTTTTCTATTTCCAATTCTTGCTAACATTGCTGAAATTCAGGTTGTCTGCTTCTTCATCTCTCTCTCTATTTCTGCTAATCTCTGCTTGTGCGCTCTTTCTACTAATCTCCGTTCATTTTCTTCAGTTTGTGGAAACTTTTTTTTTTTTTTTGCATTTCTTTTGCATGAGCTCTCTGTTCTCTGGCTCCAGCAACATCTATTTGTGTTTGAACATATTTTTCAAGAAGTACCACTTCTTTTCCTTGCCTAATACCGGCTTCAACATAATCCATCAATAACGACGTAGTGTTTAAATAAATTATACAATTCGTAATGACTAATTAATTACTCAGTAAATCAATACACTTAGTAATATTTCCCTAGAACTATTAAAAATAAATTATATTTTCCTTATAAGAAGATAACATATCTCAGTATCCCGTACTGACCCAAAAGGTAATATAATTCCCTAAATGTAATACTACAAAAAGTATACTGACCCCATCTTATGGAACGTGAAGTGGAAGTCCAGCCTTACAAATAAACATGTTTAAGTACATTAGTGGAAGGAACTAAAATGCACAAAATATTTCTACGAAAAGTAATCTCATAAAATAAAACAATAGCGACAACTAAGATTTAACAAAGACGCAGACCTAAGACTATGTTAAATACATGGACAAATTTACACATCGTGCAAAAGAAAGCAAGTGTAGGCCGATGACACGCAAACAATAATAGAGCATAAATCAGGTTAAGTACTGACGTAGATTACACACAATAAAACATGACCTCACAACTAACCGCGGAATCAATACAATAAATTAAAACAGAGCTGAAAATCACTTAACAGATGTTGCTTGATCTCTCTAAGAAAATATTATATTTTAATCCCTTAGGACACAGCTCTGATTAACCCCATCAGAAGATGTGAGCCACTCAGAACTCCCAATCCAATCGTTCGCTCGCGCATAGAAAATACATAGAAATACATAAATCCTATAGACTGAAGAGAATGCCCGAGAAAACGCTTTGAATAACCTATGTGACAACATATTCTACAGTCAAAATCTATTAATGTCATCTACCAATCTCACGACCTGGTAAGACAGTAATATTGTATACATTATTTCAAACATTCTTATTGCTTCGGGTTCCAAAAACTGTTACGGGCTTGACGGTTTGGCTGAAGTTTTTGCTTGACCCCCAAAAATTGTTACGTGACTGTGTATTTATGTTACCCAATAAATGAATGAACGAAACAATTTATAACACAATGTTTAATTTGATTGAACAAGTATAATTCGATTAATAATTCAAATCCATTTTAAAAAACAGATTCAATGTTTAATCATTTCCACTTTTGGAATCCATAACATCTAACTGAGATCCACTCAAATATTGATTCATCCATCGACAGGTACATAGCACCACCACTAGTTCCTGTATATTATTTATGATCCATTCACTCTCGGTAATTACACTAGTCAACAACCAAAATGTACCAGAAATTAAAATAGCTGATCTTAACTAATTTTGGTGTGCTGAAAACGAAAATGACATTTAAAAATGTTGATTGGCTCTAGTTTTCAAGATATATGCTACTAGTTTATTTAATTACGGTAAATTTATATATATATGACGCAACTGTTGTGGGCGATTGCATAATTTTTTCTAATGACCAATAAAAAATGTTACTAGAAGTTGATGATGCAATCCTACCTATGATTACATCACCTTTGTGTATAAATACCTTATCTCTGATAAAATTTTGCCATTAGTTAGTGCATTTGTCCTTATCAAAAGTATCGTAGTTAGAAATGCCAGAAGGCGTACAGTTTGTATTTTGGCTGCAGAATAGGAGATCAAGATAAGAGCTGGGTGCCACACATATGCTGCAATACATGTGCAGCACATCTTAAACTGTGGTTGACTGGCAATAGGCAAGCTATGCCTTTTGCAGTCCCAATGATTTGGAGCGAGCCCACTGATCATCTCAACAACTGTTACTTTTGCATGGTCCCTCCAATTGGGAAAGGCATATCAAAGAAGAAAAAATGGACTCTGGAATATCCAAACATCCCCTCTGCAATACTTCCGGTACCACATGGCGATGACCTACCAGTTCCCAAAGTGCCAGAATCATTTTCAGCTGCTTCCACTGATGAAGAGGACATTGGTGGTCCTGAACCATCAACCTCAAGTGACACAGATTTTGAGCAAACTACATCCACTAACCCAAGGTGAACTGAATGATCTTGTAAGAGATCTGAATTTACCGAAGAACAAGGCGGAGCTTTTGGGTTCCAGATTGCAACAGTGGAATCTCCTGGCAGAAGATGTTACAATTTCTGTGTATAGGAACCGCCAGAAGCCGCTTATTACATTCTTTTTCAAAGAGGGTGACCTTTCTGCGTGCCACAACATTTCTGGTTTAATGGCAGCCCTCAACATCAATTACTTATCGGAAGAGTGGAGGCTTTTCATTGATTCATCCAAGACAAGTCTTAAAGCTGTTTTGTTGAATAATGGTAATGTGTTACCGTCAATTCCAGTTGGTCACGCAGTTCATATGAAAGAAACTTATGAAAACATTAAGCAGCTTTTGAAGTGTATCATCATTGGTCACTTTGCGGTGACTTAAAAGTGGTCGCTCTTTTGCTTGGACTACAGGGTGGATACACCAAGTACTGTTGCTTTCTCTGTGAGTGGGATAGCCGTGCACGAAGTGACCATTACATCAGAAGACATTGGCCAATCAGGCAGTCATTGCAGCCTGCAGTAAGAACGTTGAGAACCCAGCAGTTGTCGACACCAGCAAGATTTTGTTGCCACCCTTGCACATTAAGCTGGGTCTCATGAAAAACTTTGTCAAGGCAATTGAGAAAACAGATGAGGCTTTCAAATACCTCATCAGAAAATTTCCAAGACTGAGTGAAGCTAAAATAAGAGAGGGAGTATTTGTTGGTCCGCAAATTCGAAAACTTCTTCATGATGACGAGTTACTTTGCGTGTTGCATGGCAAGGAAAAAGCAGCATGGCTAGCATTTAAGTCAGTGGTGGACAATTTTCTTGGAAACAACAGATCTGATAATTACAATGAAATTGTAGAAAATCTCCTTCAGAAGTATAAGAGTCTTGGCTGCAACATGTCTTTGAAAATTCATTTTCTGGATTCTCATCTGGATTTCTTTACGTCAAACTGTGGAGCGGTCAGTGATGAGCATGGTGAACGATTTCACCAGGACATTGCTGCTATGGAGAACGAACGAACGAACGAACTTTATTTTCGAAGGGTTGAGAATTGGGCGCGCAGGCCCGTCTAACATTCTGCCCTTTCACTCTCATTTATCTTGCATACTACCGTATATCCTTTTATTCCCACATATTACTTTAAGCATTAATTTAAAGGCATGCAACATTATAAAGTTAACATAATAGCATTCATTTACAGTATACAATCATAATAAAAAATGAGTAGCCTAGGTTGTTTTTTTTTTTTTTTTTTTTTTTTTAAATAAACAAGATAGTGACTGAAGAAAAATAATAATCATAAAAAATAAAATAATATAAACAAAACAATAAATAAATAAGTTATGTATACCGACACTCACTTATGGGGTCAAAACGTCTAATCTGTAGTATTTTTGAATGTGTCATCAATCCTCAATACAAGAATTACAAAAACACATTCTCGCTTACATCCATACATTCTTGGCGGAAATTGAAATAATAATAATAACACTTTCTTGCGCACTTCTGTAGCAGAAAAAGTCTTTCAGCAGTTTAAAAAAAAAAAAAAAAAAAAAAAAAATTATATCTGCATGTACATCACCCATTTAAGCAAACGGAAACATTCACATCTCTAAAGTACAGTTGTATGCGGGTACATTCTCACATACATTACATTATATAATAGTATTACATGGATATAAAACAAATTATTCTTATTAAAAACGAGCGGAAGAGGAAAAGAAATGTTGACCTATGGATGAGATGTTGACAGGCAAATGATGTTTCTATGGGGGTAGATAATCAGTGTTTAGGAAGTGTTTGAAAAGTGCTTTGTTAAATGAATATTGTGTAGGTAGGCTTTTTAGGTGGTGTGGAAGGCTGTTCCATAAGTAGGCTCCAGAGTAGGCTAGACTCTGTTTGAACAGGTCGATCCTAGGTTTGGGCAGACGTAACTGATGTAATTGTAGTCCCTCTCTTCTACTGGTTTGAAACAATGATCGTAGGTACGGCGGAGCATTGTTTGATAGAGTTGCGTGGGTCAGCTTGGCTTTGTTGTAGAGAAGACGTTTTTTCAGGGACAGTATTGTGGGTTCTTTTCCTGTCCTTGTGTGTGATATCGTGCGATTATCGGTGATCAGACGTATTGCTCTCTTATGCAGGGAGTGCAGTCTCTTTGAGGTGGAAGCAGGGCAACTATCCCATAGTGTAGAGCAGTAATCTAGATGTGTCTGTATATGTGAGGTGTAGAACAATAGTCTAGTGTCTGCGTCTAAGAAGTGTTTTATTTTGGCTAGCTGGTACGTCTTTTGAGCTAAGTGTTTGGTTAAATTCCGTACATGGGAGTTCCACGTTAAGTGCTGGTCAATCGTGATTCCTAGAACTTTGTGTTCTGTTACATGTTCAATTTGTATTGATTCCGCGTGTACCTGTAGCGATCTTTTGGTGCATTTTAGGAGTTTCTGTCTGGTGGTAATCAACATAGATTTCGTTTTTGCTGTGTTTAATGGCATACGATTCATATTACTCCATTTTGTTAGATTGTCTACATCGCATTGAAGAGTCATTTCAAGTGCCACGCAGTCATTGTCACTAGTGTAGATAGTACAATCATCTGCAAAGAGGTCACATGTTGAATATTTTAGATGTAGTGGTAGGTCGTTGATGAACATTGCGAAGAGTAGGGGCCCAAGAATAGAACCCTGCGGTACTCCTGTATCTATCTTCGAGAAATCTGATGTCGAGTTGTTGTGAAGCACTAACTGTTGTCGATCTCCCAGGAATGATTTGATGATGTTTAGTGGATTAGGGCCTATTCTGAGGGTTTCCAACTTTTCAACCAAGATAGTGTGGTCAATCATGTCAAATGCTTTTTTGAAGTCAACAAAAACAGCACCACCTAATTTCCCATCATTTACGTTCGACAGCCAGTTATCTGCCATTTTGGTGAGAGCTGTGTGACAGGAATGTTTGGGTCTGAAACCTGACTGGCTCTCAAGGTATCAAGGCAATTGGAGCCCTTCAATGCTTGTTGATTACTGTTGGACTGTGACAAGAGACACCTCATCGATTGACTACAAGAAGCAAGCAAAGATAGCTCGAACAGCGACTGAATAATGACGGAATGGGTTCAAATGTGCCTTTTTAAAGCATGATATGTGAACTTTAAATAATGTTTTTATTTTTTCTATCATTTTATGTTAAAATATCAATTAATTGAGTATGTAACCACAATTTTTATAATGCTAAAGTAGAAAGACTAGCTGTTTAGCCCAGAGAAGTAAACAAGCATACATTATTTGTATTACTGTAATGTAAATTCATCATTAAAAAAAAAAACCAGAGCCAATTGGTGAATTTCATTATGATATTTGAAATCAGCATGTCAAAATCAATAAGAAATGGTACATTTAATTTCTGGTACAAAAATCTTTTGAAAATTTGTTGACTAGTGTTATTATAGTATTTGCGATCATGCAGAATCTAACATATTCATATTGACTTCTGATATTTTACATATATTACTACACTCTTGTCAATGTGAAACTTTGTCTCAGCACGTTTCTCAAACTAATATAGTCGACATGTTACTACATAAATCCTTCAGGACACTTTCCACAATCCCAGACAACACTCTTTCATTGACTCATGGCAAAATAATCCTCCTGTTGCTAACGCAAACACTCATACGTCATGTCCTAACCGCGCATACACAATCGTATCGGAATCTTTTTGTGTACCTCCAAGTTTTCAAATGCAAGATCATAATAGATGCGCAAAAAGATTCTCAACACTGACATAGTTTGTAAAGTGTTTCTCTCAGGTCGTCTAATTCAGCATTATTCTGACTCTTCGGCGTTACAATTACTGACAGCGCATCCGTAAAGAGAGCTATCTGTCTTTCGAAGCATTTTTTCTTTCCAATGACACCTGCTGCTGTTATTAAGGCATCTGCCTCAGATCTAAAACATCTCCAGTTGCAACTGACATCTTGTCTGTGAAGCATTGCTTACGTTCAGAAAGAATCCTCCACCTCCATCTACTGTTGCATTTGGTGCTGCTTCATCTAGGTATGCATGGATCCAGGTGTTGTTTGGGTAATGATTGTCAATGCATTTTGTACTTAGGACTCTTGTTTCATTCTGGCTTTTCTTTCTCTCTTTATCTACATTGTTTTTCTATCATTTAATGGTAAGCGTTGTTGTTTCCAAACTATTAGCTTGTGCAGTGTGGATGGGCTTTGCTGTAGATATTGCAGTGACGGGGTCTGACCTCATTGTTGTTTTTATTGTTTCTAAAAAGTTATTTTGCTTAGGTCTCTCCCTTCCAAGACAATTGGTTCGCTGGTACATTGGGTAGTCTATCAGCCTCCTGAATTTCTCGGTTTATTGCTGGGCTCTGCCTATCTTTTCTATCATGCATTGGCTGGAGGTATGAAGTGTTTTCAAACGTTTCAATGGACGTTGACTTCATAGCCTCCGTTATGATTCTTCTGGCTTGGTTTTGAATTCTGTTTATTTCATCAAAGTTTGACTTAGCTGCTGTTGACCATGCTGCAATGCCATATTTAAAGACTGATCTCTTTCGGATCTCTGTGGATTATTTGAGATAGAAATCAATGTGTATGTGGTTTTTCCCTTTGTCACAGTATAGACATTCGCCGAAATTTTGAGTTGGTCACGCTGTAAGAGTGACAACATTGATACTCATTTTAAAAAAACCGGTTTGGTCAGTTAAGCCAAAAACGGAAGAGGATATGAAACTGTTGGCGCAAATCATTCGATGAGATGTCTGCAGTCCTTTGACGACGTGTTCCCTTTGTCAGCAGTTTTGCTGGGATTATGTGAATGCCATTGCGGTTCATATTTCTTGCCGATTTTCATGTGGTCAGGATTATGTGGTATACTGCTAGAATGTCGATGTGATTTCTAGTGGTTTTTTCCTGGATATGATTTACGTTAAGTATCTTGCATTTATATATTGCTTGGCTTCAGTACAGGGTTAGCCAGTGAGCGAAAGTCATAGGGTAATCGCCGGATAGATTATGTCGGTGATTATGTTGCTGTTATATTGAGCTATTGATTAGGACAAGTAGATTGGCATTTCCATTGCATTGTTAGTTTTCATGTGCATTTTTAGCCGTGTGTGGCTTCTGTGTGTGCGCAATATTTATTAAAGGGACCATACCTATTTCAGGTGTTATAGCATTATTCATGTCAGCTATGGGGTACTGTGGTCTTGCCTTTAGACAGTGAGTTAAGAGTCTAGTTTGAGTATGTATTAAATCCATAGTACCCGTAGAGAGTTTGTTCTGACAGCACATGTTGTCTGGTGTGCTTGTCTTGATATCTGGGTGACTCGTCTATGTTATAGGCCTTGGGGCCAGTGACTCTAATATTTGTGTCATTTTGATAGCGGACAGTTGCAGGCTTGTCCATTCTTTTAGCCGTGGGGCCTGTATGGTGTAATATGTATTACCAGCTAGCTGGCGTAATTAATTTCATATTATTATATAGCAAGGCCTTAGAGCCTATGTTGGCTATAATCAAGCCATTAGGAATTGTGCACACAGTATACTAGAAGGTTGGTAGGCCACTGTGTTGGCGCCTTCATTTTTTTTCTGTCAACTCACGGGAGTGAGTTGTTTTTGTTCGCCCAGTAGAAGATCAGTGTGTGTGTCAGTTTGTTACGGTATTGTTTACGGGCGTTTGACCTGCCCTCAATTACGGGCTATGACCTACTTCCAGTGTCGCAGTAGTGATGGCTATTTTTCAGTCTATCGTCTATGAAATATTGTACAGTTGAGTTTCAAGTTGTTTGCTCTGGTATGTTTGCAAGTCTATGTACGATTGTTAAAATGATAGGCTAGTGTAAATGTATGCGTCAGGTTGGTCAGTTTGGTGTATCTCTGAGTCTTTTTGGTGGTTGTTGACAGTGATCCAGGTGGAGCAGCGGAGCTTGGGTGTTGGTACCATCTAGCTAGATTGGCCCAGACGGCAAATGGAATGTCAGATGGGAGATAGATTGGTCAACCTTGGTATTAGGGTGGACGGAGTTGTTGGTACCTCAAGTCACCGTGTTGGACTGCTGGTCTTGTCATTATTACTCAGATGTGCCCAACCAGGGGTGAAAGCCGACGCCTTTGACGTTTCCGTACCACGCAGACGGGCCCGACCAGGGGTGAATTCTGATGTGCAGTATGTCCAGCCGACTTGTGGGAGTACAGTGGATGCCACTTTGTAGACTGCTGTGATCCGTGGCATGTGGTGCAGCGTGATTATCGTTGTGTAGAACACATATAGAACAGTGCCAACGAAATTATACGTGCTGATCTAACGATAGACTGGTGTTAGTAGCTGTGCAGCTGGACTTGGAAAAAGTAGACAGTTCTATGTATATTGTCGACAGGGCTGTGTGAGCACCGTAGAGAACAGTATGTTCATCGAGGAAAGGATTTGACACTCAGACTTTCATAGAAAACTGTGTCATGGACTGAGATTCTTGTGGATTATACGTTTTCTAGTGTGGGGTTTCGTTTGTTCTGTGGTCACCATTCATCGTCAGTGCTGAGGATACTTCTTGCTCAGGACCCGTTGGACCTTCAGATAAGTTATTGTTTGTCTGCTTTTGTATAATGTATTTTATTGATATTTTATTGTGTTTCCTGTAATCTCTAAATTTTCTTGACTGTCTTTCTGTCTGATACTATCATATAGTCTGACCTGTAAAGTAGTTTAGTGCTGTTTCTTTATTTCCTTCTTGGTTTGTTATTGTTTTCTTTCCTTCTGTTTTGTCTCTTCCTTTTTGTATGAGTATGACTTAGTTTGTATGTATGTATGTTGATTGTAAGTTAAATTTGATCTTTCATTGTTTTCGTAGGAGTTGTGTAATTTTTGTATTGTATATTTTGATACATTATAAATTAATTTTGCTGATAAGTTATTTAGTTTATTTCTCACTGGAGTGATTCATTCGTGCTCTGTGGAAGAGATAGCTTCCAGCACTTCATTGTTTAGTGTGGTTTTCGTTGGGTCTTTGGTGTTATAGTGTATTGGGAGGAAGAGTGGTGAGTTTAATCCATTTTTGGCCTACTCGTGGGAAAAGAGTGGATTAGACCGATTCTTTTAGGGTGCGGATGTGTCTTTTTTGTGGTGGAGTCTGGCAGACGGGATTTCCTGCGACTGCCCTGCTTTACATTCCTAGCCCTGTTGGTGTTAGGTGTATTCGTGTAGTGTGCATTTATATTGTTTTGTACATTCGGTACTTCTTTTGTTGTGTTTAAGTGTATTTTCTCTTGTTCCATCTTTCTATCTTGTAAATACGTTTACATGTATCCCTTGTTTTCGTTCGTGTGCAGTCACGCATTGTATATATTAATCTATCTCTTCTTTTCTTGGTCTATAATCTTGTTCCTCGTGACTGAGATTTTGTTTTTGTAGTGTGATGTGTGTGTTTCTTTCATCTGTGTAGTGTTCATTTTGCCAAGGGAGACACTGGCATAGCATAGACTATTAAGATTAAGTATATTTTGAGTATTATCTCAGTATAGCACCAGTGTGGGTGCTAGTAACGGACTATATAGAAACTGATTGATTGTCAAGGTGATATAGTGGTGTCAGAGAGCACCAGAAAGTTTCAGCAGTTGTTATTATACAACTGTCGACTATTGTATATTATAAGAGGTAAAGGTTGATGATGTATTTACACTGAGAGTTGAGGAGACATATACTTACACGCATATTTATAGATATATGTATATTGAGAAGTGATATCTATATTTATTATCAGTACTACATCATTGTCACCAGACAGTTATCTACTGATATAAGTGAAGAGTTTACACTACATACGATTGAGTAATTGCATAGAAAATCTATAGCAAGAGATAATAGTATTTTATATTGTGAGAACTACGAGTGTATATCATGGACATTGATTCTTTTATGCGGATAGGCAAGGAAGCCGGGTACACAGGAAAATTATTATTGGAGTTTGCCAAGGCAGAAGTCCATTCAGTTGAAAATCAAAAAGCTTTAAAGAAGAAGGAAGAGAAAAAAAAGAAAGAAAAGCAGGAGCAGGGGGAGAAGGAATAGATTGAGAAGCAGAAGCGGGAGAGAGAGATCCGAGCTGAAGAGCTAGAGATCAGAAGAAAAGAATTTGAATTACCCTGTACAAGAAAAGAAGATGAAAGAAGAAAACGAGTGGAAGCAGAAAGAGTTTGAATTGAAAGAAAGGCAGTTGAGAGAAGATAAAGAGTTACAAGAAAGAAAATGAAAGAAGATAAAGAGTTACAAGAAAAGAAGATAGAGAGAGAACTGCAAGAAAAGAAGATAGAGAGAGAACTGCAAGAAAAGAAAATAGAGAGAGAGAACTGCAAGAAAAGAAGATAGTAAGAGAGTTAGATTTAGAGAACTAGAGAATGAGAATAGCTCTGGATGAGAAAATGATGGAGAAGGAAATACAATTAAAGAAATTCGAAGTGGGTGCGAGTGGTCAGAACTCGAATCCTGGTGGGGCTCATCGTCCTTTTAGGCTGCGTCTGCCAAATTTTAATGAGAAAATAGACAGTTTAGATTTCTTACTTGAAAGATTTGAGGCCGAATGCGTGGCCTATAAGGCTGACAGAGATCAGTGGCCATCTCTGCTATCGACGCTGCTAGTGGGGCCTGCGAGAGAGACTTTTTATAGCCTCCCATTAGAGGAAAGGGCCGATTACGACAAAATAAAGGAGAGGTTGCTCCGGAAATTCCGTCTGACTGCTGACTGTTACCGGACGCGTTTTAAAAACGCGATGCCAAGCGCAGACCAGGCCTTCGAGGATTTAACTCGAAGATCAAACTTATATTGAATAGATGGATCGAAATGGAGGGAATTCCTAAGGATTATAATGGCTTGCTGGACTTAGTGCTACGAGACAAAGTGTAGTCCTCGTGTTCTAGTGAGTTGGTTGCGTTCTTTCAGGAACGCCAACCAAAGGATATTGAGTCCATGGCCTAATTGGGGCACCATTATGTCCTTGCTCATCCGGGCAAACCTATTCAGAAGTCTGGTCTGTCAGGTGACATAGTTGCCAGTGTTGGCAAAGTTCAGCGCCATCCTTGACGAAACCAATCAAACAGAGGCCAGGAGCAGAAGGATGAGAAGCCTTCCAGCCCCTATCAACCACTTCGGGGTAGCTATGGGAATTTTTGATCTCATAGGAATGGTTGGCCGAGGTGGCAGAACCGACAATATGATAGTTATAGCGATGGAGGGGAGCGCCAAACCCGAAAGCAGGTGCGCTTCGAAGACTCTCAGGACAGAGACCAGTTTTGGTACAAAAGCAAACATCCGAAGCAGAGAAGTGGTTCCTCCGAGAGTCGATCTTCTGACTGTGATGCGGGATCTTCGTCATCGAAAAGCTCCAACAAAAGTACTCGCGATGAGAAGAAGAAAGAGCGCATGTGTTCCAATTGTGGTGGCAAGAATCATGGTTCTGACAGGTGTCTGTTACCAACAGATTACTGGTGACAATGTATATTGTTGTTAAAATATTTATCTGTCGGAGGGAAGGTATTTGTTTTTAGAATCAGGATGCTTTCCTGGTCAAAGATATATCACCCATGATTGATTGATACTTTTGTTATATGGGTTATCTCCCCTGGAGATCGAATTTGGCGTATGAATCTGGATTTCGTTAGTCTGTGCCTTGTTGGTCCAGAAAACAGATTGTTCTTGTTTAGGTTTATACAAGAATGTTTATGGTCCAAGTCTATGTTTACCCTGTGACTATTTCAGACGATTCGGTCTTATATCGTGATATTTTGGTATGTCTAAGTGGAACTATTTTTCCTTGTACTGTACTTTGGGGTCAGGTGCTTTCGGCGCATGAAGATACGTTAGGGAGTTCTTGGGTGATGAAGGAGCCTGGCGGGATGTCATGTCTTAGACCTGTCCAAAGTTTGTGATATCTTCGATTTATTATGGGAACGAAGATAGTTTCTTCTAGGATTGTTAAGTCCATGAGTTCCCCAGTGTTGATTCAGTAACGCCAGGAGAGTGTTTGTGTTTGCTAGTGTATTCTCCTATGCCAAGGTAAATAACTGTTCACTGAACTCTTTCATTCCTAGGCTCAAATGGGCAGACGTCTATATGAATTTACCTATGTCTATATGTCGGGACGACATGTTATCTAGCAGCACTGAATATGTTTATATGCAGCAATTATGAGGACAGAATATGCTGATTCTTGTAGAATCATTTGTGTTTATGAACAAAGCTTCTATTGAAGATTTGCTATACATCCGTATAGTGAGCGATGCTCAAAAGGGAACCGGAAGCCATTTTGGAATTCTATTTATTTTGGAATCCTATTTATTGTCGATCATCAATCAGAGAACGGGGATGCCCCTTATTATCAGGTGATGGTTAAGAGATCACAGTTATAAACAAAACCCAATACTGGTGGGTTAACATTATCTTCACATAGATTTGCTGTACTTTACCTAAAGGAATCTTCGCTAGAAAAGAGGTCCTGTTTAGGAGTCAAGTTTGAACAGTATTTATTAACTGACATGCTCGGTCAGTAAGGCCTGATGATTGTATTGATAAACAGTGGAAATCTAAATGCTTGTTTACAGATGTTCCATTGCAATGTTATTCAACTTGAATGCTAACTTATGATGGTAGACCATTGATCAACAATATGCTATTTATGTCGACCTGTGTTCCTGTAACGATGCTCGTACTGTCTATGTGTACGTCCTATTAAATAATATGAAACGACCACAGTAGTCCAGCCATCCTTGACTTCCACCTGTTATTGGAGTGAGTGACCTGTGCACCTGTCGAACTGTCATCCATTCGCGTCTTGTCATTATTGATGTCTACACTCACCCATTGCATCAGAATATACGCACTTAACAGTACACCTTGTCAGGGCCCCAACAGTCGGTAACCTGACCTATTTACAGAACATTGTGACTGGACGAGCTTTATCACAAAAAAAAACAATCCATACTAATCTGGTGCGAGAAACAAAGCTTTATCAATGTGGTGGCACTATACCAATCATAGTGCACCTTATCAATGTGGTGGCCAGTGTGGGGATCGAACCCACGACATTCGCGTTATCAGCACGAAAGACTAAAGATAATAATGATGCTAATAATATTGCATGATCCGCTTTTGATTTTGGGAGAGCATCTCAGTGCCCCCAATGCAAAACATTATTTGAACCAACTACGGTGTCCACTTTAAGTTGTGGCCATCCTCTTCCCGCTCTTCCTTCGTCAGTCGCGCATGATGGAAGAGGTTCTCTTGTCTTACATAGAGGTTTAGTAAATGACAATCCAGTCTCAGTTCTTTTTGATTCTTGATGCACCACAATTGGTGTTAGGCAGTCACTTGTAGATCCTTCTCGTGCCACTGGAAAAGTAGTCAAATGTGTAACATTTGGCGGCACCTTAGAGAAATACTCTACTGCTATCATTAGGATTGCTTCTCCTTTCTTTACAGGAGATGTGCACGCATGTCTTCTGCCGAATCCGATTGCTGATCTTATCATCGGTCGTATTCACGGAGTCAAAGAATGCACTCCACAACAAATTTCCGTTTGGGAAAAACAAAATATGCAAACTGCTAATGATGTAGTCACTAGAACTCAAGCTCTTAATATGCCTCAAACTTCATCTACTGAAGATAATGAAGTGCATAACCAAGATGATCCCTTGGTAATTTCTCGTGACTTGTTTATAAAACAGCAAGAAGAGGATCCGACTCTAAAGAAATTCTTCACGCTTGCAACAAAAGGTGATCCGAATAAAGATACAAATCGTAAATCTTGGATTACAATGAAGAATGGCGTACTTGTACGTATGGTGCAAGACTCCACTAAGTCAAGTCATTCTCAGATTCTTGTGCCCAAGAATTTGAGAGTTAAAATGTTGCAGCACGCCCACGACTCTCAGTGTGCTGGACATATGGGTTTTTCCCGTACAAAGTCAAGAGTTCTTGTGGCTTTCTTTTGGCCTTTTGTGAACAAAGACATACGGATTTATTGTCAATCTTGTATAGTATGTCAAGAAGTCAAATCCAAAGGTCCACGCCATGCTGCACCTATTCAGGCTGCAGACATTCCTATTCGACCATTTCAGAAAATGGCGATAGACATCATTGGTCCATTTAAGATCAAATCTGCTAGAGGACATCAGTTTATTTTGACGTGTATTGATATGTGCACACGTTGGCCAGAAGCTATTCCTCTGAAGAGCATTACTACTGCTGACATTGCAGATGCTCTTTGGCTTATATTTTCTCGTCTGGGATTCCCCGGAGAAATATTATCATACCATGGCACCCAACTAATATCGGATACCATGTCTCAAGTAATGTCTACTCTGCAGATAGAGAGATCTTTGAGTAGTATCTATCATCCTATGTCCAATGGGATGGTCGAACGGCTAAATGGAACACTCAAAAACTTACTAGGGAAGATAACTGAGGATCATCCTCAAGATTGGGACAGGGTTTTACCCGCGGCCCTCTTCGCTTACAGAGAGGTCCCCAATGAACATACAGGATTTTCTCCCTTTGAACTTGTCTTTGGCGCGCGACCGAGCGGCCCTATGTCTTTGCTTCATGATCTCATAACCGCTGATAATATTACCGATGACACGAAATCTTCTTACGAATATGTCATCGCGCTGAGACAAAAGATTATCGAAGCATGCAAATTGGCAACTTCTTCTTCTGAATTTGCTAAGCAGAAAGCAAGACAATTTGACAATAAGAAAAGAACCTTACGACAACTTTGTCCTGGTGACAAAGCATTTGTTTTGCTACCTTGTAGGGAAAACAGACTTCTTATTTCTTGGAAATATCCGTACGATATAATCTCGAAAATTTCCGATGTTGACTACATTGTCGATATCGATGGAAAGCATAAAACCTTCCACATCAATATGCTTACGGAATTCCATGAACGTCCGGATTATTTACAGCCTATTTTCCAGGCAACGGACGATTTACCAGTCCAACATGGTCATTACTCATCACTGTCTGTAATACAGGATGAGGAAACAAGTTTTTCGGATGTTAATCTTCCGCTTTCGATGATTCCACTTCATTCTAGTGAATCATGGAAAAATGTTACTCTCTCTCCTGATTTATCTCTAGGAGAACAGCGACAAGTTTCGGCTATGTTACAAACATTTCAGGATGTCCTTACTGACATTCCTGGCCAAAATCATGTCATTGAACATGATATTATATTATTCTAACTGACCATAATCCTATTAGGGTCAGATCTTATCCTATCCCTATACATTTTCAAGCACAGGTTGAGAAGGAGTTGGATGAGATGTTAGATTTAAAAATAATTAAACCATCCACTTCTGCATATTCTTCGCCGATGGTTATTGTTCGAAAGAAAGACAATAACATACGTCTTTGCGTTGACTATCGCAAATTGAATCAAGTTACGAAGTTTGATGCTGAACCTATGCCTTTACTAGAAGAGCTACTTACTAGGCTTTCTAAATCTCATTTTTTCACTGAACTCGACTTGTCTAAAGGATATTGGCAAGTTCCTTTATCTGAACGCGCCAAACCTTTTACTGCTTTTTCTACACCTAGAGGCCTTTTTCAATGGAATTTCATGCCTTTCGGCCTTATGAACGCACCAGCTACATTCGTACGCATGATGCGTCGAATCCTATCTTATCGGTCAGATGTCATCGCGTACCTAGACGACATCTGTCTTTTCAGCGATACTTGGGAAGATCACTATTCGGGGTTAGTTGAATTACTATCTACTCTACGCGAGCATAACCTGACAGCGAAACCCTCTAAAGCCTGCATTGGTTTTAGCGAAATTTCTTTCCTAGGCCATCGAGTGGGTCATGGTTTCCTAAAGAAAGAGGACCATAATATCACTAAGATACTTAACATCTCTATTCCTAAGACTAAAAAGCAAGTGCAAAGTCTCTTAGGTCTTATTCAATTTTATGGAAGATTCATTCCGAATCTATCCTCTATCATGGCACCTCTTTCTACACTACTAAAAAAAGGGTCGCCTAATATGGTCCACTGGTCACAAGAATGCCAATCCTCTTTGGATAAGATTAAAAATTTGTTTTCAACACCACCTATTTTAGTATTACCTACTACAGATAAGACATTTGTTCTTCGTAGTGACGCTTCATCCACTGGGATTGGAGCGGCACTAATGCAAGATTACTCTGGAACTCTGCATCCTGTAATGTATATCTCCAGAAAACTTAATGCTGCAGAAAGGAATTATTCGGTTTTAGACCGTGAACTATTGGCTATGGTATTGTTAATTCTCAAACTACAAAGATTCCTTCTAGGCGCACATTTCATTGTAGAAACCGATCAGAAAGCTCTTACAGCTATACAGAGTAAGAATTTGAAGAGCTCGAGGTCTACTCGATATGCAATTGCTCTTCAACCTTTTCCATTTTTCGGTACGAGCTATCCGTGGATCAGATAATGTGATGGCAGACATTTTGTCTAGATGCCCACATGATTCCACCTAACTGTTGGGTCTTGGACTTCTTAATACATTCAACTCTACAACAGTTTTTCTTTGCTATATCAAGATAGATACACATTGTAATTTGTAATATAGTGATTGTATCACTACTATGACTACGTTCATTGATATATATTCACCGCTACTCTTTGATGATTTTTCTTCTTTGTCAATCATGTACTTATAATGCTTAAATGTGAAATTGTTATATGCATTGGGTCATTGCCAGCATTGTAGTATACGTTGGTGGCACCTCCATGGAAACATTTATGCTTAAGAGAATTGCTTTCTTTGTAATGTTGAGATGTATTCTCACAAGTCGATATATGCTTCGACTTTACCTTAATTTGAAATTATAAATTACTCTTATTAGTCATCTGCGCATTATTCATGCGTGGTGAGCCTATTGTATATTGCTCTCAGATGAAAAAAAAAATTTCATTTTTTTTCACGGGGGTTGCGGTAGTCTGTTACCAACAGATTACTGGTGACAATGTATATTGTTGTTAAAATATTTATCTGTCGGAGGGAAGGTATTTGTTTTTAGAATCAGGATGCTTTCCTGGTCAAATATATATCACCCATGATTGATTGATACTTTTGTTATATGGGTTATCTCCCCTGGAGATCGAATTTGGCGTATGAATCTGGATTTCGTTAGTCTGTGCCTTGTTGGGCCAGAAAACAGATTGTTCTTGTTTAGGTTTATGCAAGAATGTTTATGGTCCGAGTCTATGTTTAACCTGTGTCTATTTCAGACGATTCGGTCTTATATCGTGATATCTTGGTATGTCTAAGTGGAACTATTTTTCCTTGTACTGTACTTTGGGGTCAGGTGCTTTCGGCGCATGAAGATACGTTAGGGAGTTCTTGGGTGATGAAGGAGCCTGGCGGGATGTCATGTCTTAGACCTGTCCAAAGTTTGTGATCTCTTCGATTTATTATGGGGACGAAGATAGTTTCTTCTAGGATTGTTAAGTCCATGAGTTCCCAGTGTTGATTCAGTAACGCCAGGAGAGTGTTTGTGTTTGCTAGTGTATTTTCCTATGCCAAGGTAAATAACTGTTCACTGAACTCTTTCATTCCTAGGCTCGAATGGGCAGACGTCTATATGAATTTACCTATGTCTATATGTCGGGACGACATGTTATCTAGCAGCAGTGAATATGTTTATATGCAGCAATTATGAGGACAGAATTTGCTGATTCTTGTAGAATCATTTGTGTTTATGAACAAAGCTTCTATTGAAGATTTGCTATACATCCGTAAAGTGAGCGATGCTCAACAGGGAACCAGAAGCCATTTTGGAATTCTATTTATTTTGGAATCCTATTTATTGTCGATCATCAATCAGAGAACGGGGACGCCCCTTATTATCAGGTGATGGTTAAGAGATCACAGTTATAAAGAAAACCCAATACTGGTGGGTTAACATTATCTTCACATAGATTTGCTGTACTTTACCTAAAGGAATCTTCGCTAGAAAAGAGGTCCTGTTTAGGAGTCAAGTTTGAACAGTATTTATTAACTGACATGCTCGGTCAGTAAGGCCTGATGATTGTATTGATAAACAGTGGAAATCTAAGTGCTTGTTTACAGATGTTCCATTGCAATGTTATTCAACTTGAATGCTAACTTATGATGGTAGACCATTGATCAACAATGTGCTATTTATGTCGACCTGTGTTCCTGTAACGATGCTCGTACTGTCTATGTGTACGTCCTATTAAATAATATGAAACGACCACAGTAGTCCAGCCATCCTTGACTTCCACCTGTGATTGGAGTGGGTGACCTGTGCACCTGTCGAACTGTCATCCATTCGCGTCTTGTCATTATTGATGTCTACACTCACCCATTGCATCAGAATATACGCACTTAACAGTACACCTTGTCAGGGCCCCAACAGTCGGTAACCTGACCTATTTACAGAACATTGTGACTGGACGAGCTTTATTACAAAAAACCAGTCCATACTAATCTGGTGCGAGAAACAAAGCTTTATCAATGTGGTGGCACTTTACCAATCATACTGCACCTTATCAGTGTCCCACCCCGATTGAACACGCAAATTCCGCGTTTGTGTTAGACACAATTAACGATGAGGACTGTGCAGGGTGTCGCCCTCTGTTCCACGCGAACGAGAGGATAGTGCTTCGATGTGGGCATGCGGCACCAAGTTTATCAGCAGTCCATGAGACTGGCAAGGTGGATCTCTACAAAGGTATGGTGGAGAACAAACCAGTCTCCGTGTTGAGGGACACCGGATATACTACAATTGCGGTGCGTCGATCGTGTATCAACGACTCTTGCCTTACAGGCAAAACTGTAAAGTGCACCACGTTCGAGGGCAAAGTTGAGACTTACCCCCACGCGTGCATTAATGTGGACACCCCGTTCATAACAGGTAGTGTCTACGCGTTTGTCCTTGAGGAATCGATTGCCGATTTAATCGTCAGCAATGTACGCGGGTGCATAGTGCTATGAGTGTGGCTGGAGCAGAGGCTCATCATCACCAAACTTACTTACTTACTTACTTAGTCGTTCCTCTTCTACCGTGAGGTGTAGAGGTTTGGAAGAGAGAGCGCCAGACTATCCTATCGGCTGTCTTTTTCCTGGCCTGGTTCCATTCTAGTCCTCGGTCCTTCAAAGATTGTCTAATATTGTCCTCCCAGCGGACTCTGGGTCGTCCTGGAGGTCTGGATCCCTGGCTCTTTGTTTCCCATGCTTGTCGTGGTAGCCGATCTTCTCCCATTCTGCAGACATGGCCAAACCATCTTAGTTGGGACTGTTCTATTTGGGTCTGCAGCGGGTGGGATTTTAGGCCTTGACGTATCGTCTGGTTGCGGACCATGTCTCTTCTTGTTACTTCAACCACCTTCCTCAGATACCTCATTTCTGAGGTTTGAATCTGGCTTTTGTGGGTTGTAGTCATTGCCCATGACTCGCATCCATATGTCAAGACTGGGACATAGGTGGAGCGGTATACAGCCATCTTCGTTTTCTTACCAACCTCTTTCTTGCTGAGGAATCCTCGATTTATGGCCTGATAAAGTCTCCCAGCCGCTGCTTTTCGAGTGGCCAACTCTTCTTTGATGCCCCCCTTTCGGTCTATAATAGCTCCGAGATATTTAAAGTGGTCGACCTGCTCCAGGACCTGTTCTCCCAACTTAATCTGATGTTTTCTTTCTTCTCGTGATATCACCATGGATTTTGTTTTAGAGCTGCTTATGACCATCCCTCTCTTCTCCAGCTCTTCCTTCCAGACTTGCAGGTTGGATTGGAGATGTGTCTCTGATTTAGCAATCAGGACAACATCATCAGCAAATGCTAGCTCTGAAATACAGACCTGTCTCATCTTCCAGTACCCCACTGAATACTTTCTTGTTCTCTCCTTACATGCCTTGATGACATCGTCCATGAGGAGTATGAAAAGATAAGGTGACAGGATATCGCCTTGTCTTACACCAGTGGTGGTCCTGAACTCTTCTGACTTATAGTTTGCTGTCCTCACATAATTTCTGCAAGACTTGTAGAAGCTCTGTATAGCATGAATCAGAGGTGCTGGAATGTTCTTCCTTGCCAAACAGTCCCAAAGTTCGCTCCAGGGGACCCTGTCAAACGCCTTTTCCAGATCTATGAAACAAAGATGGATCTCACTCTTGTACTCAAGGGCCTTTTCACTCAGCTGCCTGAGTGTGAAGATTAGGTCTTGAGTACTTCGGTTTGCTCGGAATCCACACTGGGCTTCATCCAATTGTGGCTCAGCTAGGCATCGGAGTCTCTGCTCTAGGATTCTAGAGTAGATTTTACCAGGGACACTGAGAAGGGATATGCCTCTGTGGTTTCCACATTGTCGATTGTCACCCTTTTTGAAAATCGGTGTTATAATGGCAATCTCCCAATCCTTTGGTATGGCCTTGTTGCACCATGCTGCCTGTAGGACCCTTAGGAGTAATAGGTCGCCTGATGCTCCCATGTACTTAACCATTTCTGGTGTTATACCATCATGCCCTGCTGCTTTGCCCATCTTGATTTTCTCCAGTGCTGCCTTCAGTTCTTCCATCTTTATGTCATCTTCATCACCATTTGTATCCTCTTCTGTGCTAGTGGTTATCATTTCTGATGCTCTACCTTGCTCACCATCAAGGAGTTCTGAGAAATATTCTTTCCATCTTTCCATTACTTCCTTCGGGGCAGTAAGCAATTTGCCTTGCTTGTCCTTTATAAATTTAAGAGGGCATTGTTTTTCCTTCCTCATGTTCTTTAGGGTCTTATAGAACAATTTCTGGTTTTCTTGCGCATCCTTTTCTAGCTTTTCTCCAAATTCTTCCCAGGACTTCTGTTTTGCTGCTAGCACCTTGTTCTATGCTTCTGTTCTGAGTATCACATATTCTCTATATTTCTCTATTTGTCCTGCTGTGTTTTTAGCTCCTAAATATTGTTTCCATGCCATTTTCTTTAATCTTATTTTCTCTTTGACTTCCTCTGTCCACCAAGGTGTCCTCTTTCTCTTGTTCCCAAGTCGGACTTCACCACATGCTTCTGCAGCAGCTGTCTTTATGATGTCCTTGAATTTAAGCCACAGGGTTTCCAAGTCATCAGGTTGTTCTTCTGTGTTTCTCACCGCTGTAGCAATAAGCCCCTGATATCTGGTCTTAATTTCTGGCTCTTTCAGCTTGTAGGTCTTAATGCTCATTTCTTCCGTTCGTTTACTTGGTTTCTTGCGTGGTGCTGGACAGTTCCTAGGCTGAGCAACTCTTTCAGTTGTTCTTTTGATTGTAAGCAGGTAGTGATCACTTCCAATCTCTGGCCCCCTCCAGACTCTAGCATCCCGGACATATTTGAATGAGCTCCTCCTAACAATGGCATAGTCGATCACTGACTTCTCATTCTTTGTTGGTTCACACCTAGTGTATGCATGTATGCGCTTATGGGGGAACTTTGTGTTGGTAATGATCAGATTCTGCTCACTGCAGAATCTGAGGAGTCGCTTTCCATTGTCATTGAGAGTATCTTCTCCATATCTTCCGATAACTCCACCCCATCTAGCATGGTCATTTCCAACTCTGGCATTGAAATCTCCGAGCATGATAATTTCATCTAGGCAGTCATCCACTGTCCTTTGAAGCAGCTCGAAGAATTCTTCCTTGACCTCTGCTCTCTCATCCTCATTTGGCCCATACACTATGACCAGGTTGACTATGGTTTCTCCTTCTTTTAGTTTTACAACCATAATGCGCTCCGAGACAAAGTTCCATCCCTTGATACTATCTTTCTGGTTTTTGGCCACAATGCAACCCACACCCCCTTTAGCTCTTTCAGATGTGGGTACACCACTGTATAGCAGAGTGTTGCCATCGAGA
This sequence comes from Oreohelix idahoensis, assembly GCA_024509875.1. Lineage (NCBI taxonomy): Eukaryota > Metazoa > Mollusca > Gastropoda > Stylommatophora > Oreohelicidae > Oreohelix > Oreohelix idahoensis. Next base: position 56,181 of record JAMPIV010019878.1, on the reverse strand, counting down.
TCCATGACTCCTTGTCCCTTTTTCTTTGTTTCGGTAATAGCCAGGATTTCTAGTTTTGCTTTCCTCATCTCTTCCATCAGCTCCTCTTCTTTCCCATTTATACTTCTTGTGTTCCATGTTCCATAAGTCGTAGTCCGTAGTCCGTTCCAGTTCGTCGCCTTTAGAATCAGTCCGGTTTTTCTCTCTTATATTGCTTGTAATCATAGTTTAAGACAAACAGGTGATTGGCCTGTTGTGCCTTTGCATGGTGGAGGGGCTGCCTCCTTACGGCCTCCATGCAGGCCGCCCTCCTCCTTTTTCATCCGGGCTTGGGACCGGCATAGGCGGAGTTATCATCACCAAACTCCCAAGGGAAATGTTCAAAAAGTACATCGTAGACGTATTTCGCGGCAAGTACCAAATGACATTACTAGGAGTAGTAGGGACTTATATGAAAGTCCGAAAGCTAGTGATCGCACAGTTTGGGTGCGTAACGTGCCACTGAACGCTTGTTGGCGCACACTCAGACGAGGGTTTGATGAGGTTGCGCTGGTTAGGTTTGTGGAAGTATTGTCGTTACGCGACAATACCAAAATAGTTGGGGAGCGCGGAAGGCAGTTAGGCAGAAGCATATCTCCTTGCTTCAAAACCATCTGCTAATAGTCCAGCATTAGCTAGGATTATATTTCGGATTCGGGTTCAGTAAGATGTTTCGGTCGATGCGAACCGACTCTGAGAGGCCGTGACCAACGCCCCCAGTTCTATTCTGATATCAATATGAGGATTTTGTAAATTTGTAAAGATTGTGAGACTTCTTGCAATGCTTGTTTATGCTATGAATGGTTATGAGATTGTAGAGATTGTGTAATGCTTTACAATGCATAGTTATGCTGTATTATGCTATGTCGTGCTTTGTATTAATGTAGCATGTTGCCTTAAAGGCATACAGTAGGCAGGCACGCTGTGGGTAGGTACATTGTAGGCAGGCATACTGTGGGCAGGTGCGCTGAAGACAGGCATACTGTAGGCAGGTGCGCTGTGGGCAGGCATGCTGTAGGCAGGTGCGCTGCAGGCAGGCACGCGGTAGACAGGTGCGCTGTGGGCAGGCATGCCATAGGCAGGTGCGCTGTAGGCAGGCACACTGTAGGCAGGTGCGCTGTGGGCAGGCACACTGCAGGCAGGCATACTGTAGGCAGGTACACTGTAGGCAGTTGCACTGTGGGCAGGCCTGGCGTGCATTTATCAGAGACCTATGGAATATGATGGTCTGGTAATCTTTAAGGGTCATGCATTTTGCTATGCCTTGTTTTGTAATTCATATGTTATGATGCCATAAAGGCAATATGTATGAAGGTGTATCCAACGTGCAGATTTATCATGTTATCATATACCTACGGTTATAATGTGGGAGATGTTTGTTGATACGATGACATGATGTTTGATTAGTGACAGTTAGTTATATAGATGTGGTGGAACATGCACTGGGTTTAGGCTACACCAGAGTTAGACAGTCGTTGTTTTTTTTTCACGACTGCCAGTACCTGGTGTGGGTGTGTACATGTTTCCTTGTATTTAGTCTAGTGAGTGAGAAGTCATGTTTGACAATAGTATTGAACAACTTTGGCATTCTCTACGTAGATGAGGAGGTGCCTTCTCGGCATGGTCGTCGCCCTTACTCCGAAGGTGGTGGGGCGTGTTTCCTCCGATGGAAGAAAACTTCGTTTTCTTTCTTAAGAGAGGGGGGGAGTGGATGTTACAGTATAGACATTCGCCGAAATTTTGAGTTGGTCATGCTGTAAGAGTGACAACATTGATACTCATTTTGAAAAACCGGTTTGGTCATTTGAGCCAAAAACGGAAGAGCATATGAAACTTTTGGCGCAAAGCATTTGATGAGATATCTGCCGTCCTGAGAGGACGTGTTCCCTTTGTCAGCAGTTTTGCTGGGATTATGTGAATGCCATTGCGGTTCATATCTCTTGCTGATTTCCATGTGGTCAGGATTATGTGGTATACTGCTAGAATATCGATGTGATTTCTAGTGTTTTTTCCTGGATATGATTTACGTTAAGTATCTTGCATTTATATATTGCTTGGCTTCAGTACAGGGTTAGCCAGTTAGCGAAAGTCATCGGGTAGTTGCCGGATAGATTATGTCGGTGATTATGTTGCTGTTATATTGAGCTATTGATTAAGGCAAGTAGTTTGGCATTTCCATTGCATTGTTAGTTTTCATGTGCATTGCTAGCCGTGTGTGGCTTCTGTAAGTGCACAATATTTATTAAAGGGACCATACCTATTTCCGGTGTTATAGCATTATTCATGTCAGCTATGGTGTACTGTGGTCTTGCCTTTAGACAGCGAGCTAAGAGTCTAGTTTGAGTATGTATTAAATCCATAGTACCCGTAGAGAGTTTGTTCTGACAGCACATGTAGTCTGGTGTGCTTGTCTTAACACCCTTTATTTATTTTCACTAGTCGTGTTATGGCCATCTCATCCAATGATGTTAGGGCTTGCTGTATCCGAATGCTTGCTGTAGTGATATTTTCCTCAGAGATCCATGCACAACCTACCTAGTGTCTGGATACGGTGTCTTATTTTCAAATACTACACAAGAATCATCTTCAATACACTTTAGCTCTCCAAGGAGCATAGGCCTTCATCAAACTCATGCTACGTCTTCCTGTGCCATTCTCTCAAGTTCTTTCCGTGTTTTCCTCATCATTTTCACCTCTGTATCCAGTGCCTTGTAATGCTATCAACATGTTTTCTTCAATGTGTGTCCTATCCATCACTAGCACTCTTGTTCAACTGGCACCTGTCTGGTTCTTGTCATCAATTCCACATTTGTGACTTTGTCGAACCATTTCAGTCAATCTATTCTACGCAAGCACCCGTTTATTAAAGTATGTAGCTTTTTTGGTTGTTGTTTTTTTTGCTCTCCATGTCTCAGAGCCATACAATAAGACTGACTTCGCATTTGAGTTGCAGATTCTTTTTTTCGTGCTGGACGTGATTTCTCTTGTTCTCTTTATATTTCCCAATGCAATGAAAGCTCCTCTTGCTTTTTGTTTTCTCATTTTGATATCACTGTCTGTTCCTTCAACTTTGTCTATGATACTTCGAAGATATGAGTACGATTCTATATCTTTTAGTGATGTTTCTTCAAGTGCAACCTTGTTATAAATTCTTGCATTTATTCTCATAATCTTTGTTTTTTTTCTTGTGTATTTTCATGCCCACTTGTAGTGACCTCTCATCAAGAATTTTCATTTTCTTTTGCATCTGATTATAGTTATGGGACAGAAGAGCCAAGTCATCTGCAAAATCCAGATCATCGAGCTGTTTAGACAGATTTCACTGGATTCTATATCTGTTATGTGATGTCGATGTTTTCATGACCCAATCTATTACTAGTAAGAAAAGAAATGGAGACAAGAGGCATCCCTGTCTCACTCCCATTCTAATTCTAAACGGTTCTGTAAGATGTCCGTCACGAAGAATTCTGCATGTCATGTCTTCATTTATACGTGTTATAATGCTACATAGAATAAGAATGACAGACGTTAAGCAGATAAGGCGTTTTTGCACAAAACGCAGTATAAATTTTAGATTCAGATAGCAGGCACGACGAAGAGAGGCAAAGATAGTGCAGTCACAGAAAATAATATTGAATGCGTGTTCTGAGTGGAAAATTTTGTGAAGTGAGAGTTGCTATTTTAGTTTTTTTCCATTGTTGATGGAAAAGAGAGATGTCCCAAAAGTCGAAAAACAGAAATACGTGAGCAAAAATGGTCGAAAACAGAGAGACGTGTGTAGAAAATTGTAACGTGTGGAAAAAAGACGGAGTGGTGTGAAAAATGGCGGGAAAATGAAGGAGCTGCATATAAAAGGAGAGATGTGGGCGATAGTGAATAGTTTATAATTTTTAGATTTAGAAGAAGGATTTTCCAGATAGACAGGATTAGATAGATAGAATTTTTTGCTAGGCAGTTATAGTATTAGTTGACTTCGTCTTTGAGATTATCAAGACCAGTTTATATTTTTTTCTTCAGTTGGATATATTTTCACTTTGGATATACGCACTATTTTGTTTAAGCGTAAGTAACACGTACTTCATCATTGTGTAAATACCAGTGCTGTTCAAATGACGTGCAATAAACTCAACATGAATTTTGTACATTGCTGTGACTTAATTGGAACGTTACAGTGGATCATTTAACAAATCATTATACGATATATTGCTTATCACTAAACCTAAAAGGGTAAGAACAAACCTGGAAAGGAAAATAAATATCAGTCAAGAATCTCCATCTCAGGCGGAAGGCCCGTAACCACTTGAACAGAAACATATAAAGGATTAGCTCTCGTCAATATAACTATCTGCGCACAAGTAACTGACGCGGGCACACTTGTTCATCTCTCAGTTGTTTGTCTATGGACTCTTTTAATCTCTTCAGGATGATTCTGTTTAATACTTTGCCTGGCACTGAAAGTAACATTATTCCTCTATAATGTATGCACTCTTGTAAATTTTCCCTTCTTGGGCAACTAGACCAGATAACCCTCCTTCCATTAAACTGGTATTTCCTCTCTCCCAGACTTGGCCAAGTAGTTTGTATAATATCTCTGTAGAGGTAGCAATATCTGTTTTACTGGTTTCTGTTGGAATGCATTCTGGACCAGCTGCTTTTCCATCTTTCAGAAGCATTATGGCTTTCTTAATTTCTTCTCTACTTGGTCGTTCACAGCTGATTTGTAGCTCCTCTTCTGCTGGCTGGATGTCTGGGGGATTAGTTGGAGATGGTCTATTGTGAAGTTCCTCAAAATGTTTTGTCCATCTCTTCATTTGTTCTTGTATATTAATATGCAATTTTCCATTCTTATATGTTATGATGTCATGTGTTTGCTTATATTTCCCTGTTAGCTACTTTGTGTTGTTTTACAGGTCCCTCATATTTCCTGTGGCTGTGTGGCAGCCTACTCTTGCTTTGTTTTAAGAATGTCACTGCCTTCTTTCCTACCCAGGTTCATTACTTCAACGGTGAACGACGAAAACGTATAAACAGACAGTGTCACACAACACATGTATGCACGTAACTCTGAATGAAGATGGATAAGTCTGTCATGGACTAGTTTGTGTGTTGTACTTTGTTTTGGTGAATGACTGATGTCAATGCTACCGGAGGTTGGTCTCGGCACCACAATTCTATTTGTGTTTGCCTCAAGCATTGGTGATTGACTTCTCCGTATGTTGGCCGTTTATATACAACACATATTTAGTGACCATGATGATAGGAAACTCTTTACAGAGCAATACAACAGGAGGCAATCTGATCATCAGAAGCAGTCCCCCCATCGGACAAGTGTTTCGGCCCAGTAAACTTCTTTACACTCTAAGGGGGACGGGTCCACTTGGGTCATGACTCCCAAGTGTCTCAGCCTCCTGTTGTTTTGTATCGAAAATGAACCCATTTCACTTTGGTAGCAACTTTAAAATCCACAACTCCACCAGCCGTGGAGGCAATTGTGAAAGTAACAAAAAAAAGACAAATTACTCTGTTCGTTCCGTCGCACACGACTAGGGACAGACACGGACATACCTGCGCAAAGCCGACGAGGCTAGCCACTGCGCGCTAGCAACTGAAATTCTGTGCCTAACACCTCTTATAATATTCACCGCCTGTTGCTCGTCAGTCACAACCCTTTCATCAGTACAATGAAAAACTCAACGTAATGTGGACTTGTTCTCGACTGTCCCCTCAGCCCCAACAGTTTCAATAAATCATACACTGATGCAGCCACGAGCCCTATTGCGCCCACCTCAACAGCCATGACCCTTGTAGTGACCCTATCGTGTCTCAGATCCGCAGCCAGATCATTATACTTGACCGCTTTGAACGAATGTTGCTCGTCCAATCTGGATTCAAATGGCACGGTCAGTTCAATCAGTATAACCTGAAGCGATGCTGAAGAATAAAGCACTATATCCGGCCGTCTCCGTGATTTTCTGATACTCTCTGGATATGCACCTCGTCCAGGTAGGTCTACCGCCATCTCCCAGTCGTTTGCACAGTCAAGAAGAGATGGTAAACTGCTACCTGGTTTACTCGGTTTGGGTGTGCTGACTTTCCTGTCCTCAGAAAGTATGTATTTGTGGTGCTCAGCCTGGCTTTGCTATTCGCCTTCATCCTTGTCAAGTCTATTGTCGCAGCAAGCTCATTTAGCACTTTGTTGTGGCGCCAAGTGTATCGCCCTCTTGCCCTAATGACACCTTATACGCTGAGAGTACGTGTTCAAGTGTCTGCCTCCCCTGGCACAGGGGGCACTGCTCATCATCCGACTTTCCCCATCTCACAAGGTTTGAGGCCGACGGCAGCAATACATTGATCTAACAACGAAGCTGAGCCTAAGAGGTTCCGTATGCCATATATCATTCCATGTCAAGGACCACATAATACCACGTAGCAACTCTGGTACAAACATTGGAACGCCGTATTCAATTGGAACAAATGTTTATTTACACTAAGTATAACAAATGTCGTCGGTGACCCCTCCAACAATCTGGGTCCACCCGACTCTCCTCTCTTGAACACTATTAACTTCCAAACCCCCATGTAATTCAGAGTTTCACTGTCTTATGCATATTGTCCCTTTGAGGACAGTACAGGCTTATTATTGGAATGCGCTCAGGTTATTAAGATAGTTATACCGGACTGGCTCCGGGGAATGTAACTTTTCCTGATTATGGTGGCCGCTATCTAAGTACACTTATCCACCATCGAATTGTCATAGCTAGTTTACCCTACGTACCCTTCCTTCAGAATAAAGCTCCACCGCTCCTTCCTCCTTGTACTATTGTCGGATCTAGAAGACAATATATAGTCTCCTTTAACTAGTGGTCGCCTTCAACATGGCTGCCTTGCTTCTGTTCCGACGTCTCTCACGCTTCTGCCAGATGCTGAGAAAAACGTGCTTAACCTCTTTCTGTTTTGACCCTTTCTATGCGCATCATTTCCGCACATCCCTTTTTTTCTACCTCACCTATACCATCTCATGTTATACTTCTCATTCTTCTTCCCCTTACTGCCACAGCTGCCGCTTCCTCTGCTTCCTTTGCCAAACATCAGTATATTTCGTCTTGTCTCTTTTGATGTTTCTTCTTACTTCTTTCTTTGCTTATATTTACACTTCATGCGCCTTGGCGTTGGAGCTTCTGGTTTTGCTTCTGTTTAAATCCGCGTTCTTGTTGTTCCCTGTCTTCTATCTTGCTAATGGTTTCTGTTGTTATCCACGCTTTGTGCTGACGTTCTCTTTTTCTTAGTACTTTTTCACATGTCTCGTTCCATATATTTTTTACTTGTTGCAGTGGTCTTCCGGATCAGTTTCATCTTCCAGCTGTTGGGGTACTTGGTATTTGTTGGATACTGCAACTGAAAATGTTTCGCTTATTTCCTGATTTCTTAGATATCCCACATTATACTGTTGTCTATAGAAATATACTGTTGTAAATTTTGTTTTAGCCAACAGAGGATGGTGGTCTGTTACCACATCTGCTCCTCTACATACTTTCACATCTTGCAATGATGAATTAAACTTCTTACGTGTGTATTTGTAGCCGCGCCATCTTGTAGTCGTTATGGCATCTGTCGTTTAACAGCGCCATCTTGTCATCGCCATTGTCTCCGTGGTTCACTGCCTTTTTACCACAACATCTTCAAGAGGAAGATAAATTACTGGGCCACATAAAGCCTAGAAATAGTTGTGTTTTATATTTGTGTTTTTGCTCCTTCTAAAGCATCCATCGCTTGTGTTATTTGCGTGGCCCAATTACTACACGCGCGCACTACACCGTGAATGATGAGACCTAGCGGCCTACATAAAGAAGTGCGATGGCCAGCAGAGGCCTTTTTCTTCGTCAGTCGCCCCAAAAAAACCAGAGTCGATCTGAAGATGCCTTGAACACGTGAGTTAATTTAGGTAGAATGTGATTCCTCCACATTTCGGTCTATAGTGTTAGAAAGAATATAGGGGTGTTGGTCTGCCACCTATTTGGTATCATGTGTAAGGAAATAGATAAGTAAATGTGTTTCATAAGGAGATTTCTTTCAGGACATTAAAGTTAGTTTTGAAATGATAGATTAGTGAGAATAATGTGTGGATAAGTTTTACTAGGCGTGTTAAGTATAGATCACGGCTGTGAGAATATAGAAAGAACCTACTTCATACATGGAACTGGACAAAGATGATATCAGAGACTGAAATGTGGATATTATTAACTGTTGGCAAGATGGCAGCCAGGGCCACGTGTTAATTGTGCATAAAGATGACGCATGTGAGCGACAATAATATTTTTAGTTACCACGTGCTATACGCCTAATGATGTTAAGCTATTTATTATTTGAGAGCGCAGTGGGCCAATTATAACGTTTGTTATCTTTGTTAGTCCAAGAGTTATTTTAGTTTATTCTTTACTGCGAATGTAATTTAATTAGTATATTTCACAATGATTGGTTAAAATGTTACTGTATATTTTTAGAGGGTTAAACATGTTCATTATTTAGTGTTGCATGAAAATTGGGTTACTATAAGAGGGGCTATTTTAGAAGTGCAAGATTAATATAATTTTCTCCATTCATGCCAAGATAGTCTATTATAGTGGAACGCGAAGTACGTTAACGAATAATTGTATGGTGTTACTTTGAGATTAGTTTAATTTCATCTATTGTGTACACAGTTTTGTTGTACTAAAGTTCCCTTTGAGAAGATGAATCTAGCTTTAGGTATTAAGATTTCTTGTGGGCGTAATGCTACTCCTTTGTGCGTAAGGCACTTTGAGACATAAGTGTTTCTCTGTTTGCTTCTTGCGGAGCATGGAGGCACAAGTGCGGCTGGGATCAACAGAAGCCTGCACGAAGCATTTATATGCTATTGCAATGGCTAGTTTCTGTAACGATGCAATTAATATGATGAGGTTCCAAGTCTTATCAATGGTCACATACGACGTTGCTTGTTGTCAGGTGTGCAAGTCGTCACATACGACATGCTTCACAATTTAGGAAAGTTTATTGATATGGATCAAGTGCGAGGTGGTAGTTATTCTAGTTAAGGAGATTACACTAGTCAACAAATTTTCAAAAGTTATTTGTATCAGAAATTAAATATACCATTTCTTATTGATTTTGACATGATCATTTCAAATATCATAATGAAATTCACCAATTGTCTCTGGGCTTTTTTAAATGATGAATTTACATTACGGTAATACAAATAATGTATGCTTGTTTAATTCTCTGGAGTGAACAGCTAGTCTTTCTACTTTAGCATTATAAAAATTGTGGTTACATACTCAATTAACTGATATTTCAACATGAAATGATAGAAAAAAAACAAAACATTATTTAACGTTCACATATCATGTTTTAAAAAAGGCACAATTGAACCCATTCCGTCATTATTCAGTCGCTGTTCGAGCTCTCTTTGCATGCTTCTTGTAGTCAATCGATGAGGTGTCTCTTGTTACAGTCCAACAGTAATCAGCAAGCATTGAAGGGCTCCTATTGCCTTGATACCTTGTCTCCATAGCTGCAATGGCCTGGTGAAATCGTTCACCATGCTCATCACTGACCGCTCCACAGTTTGACGTAAAGAAATCCAGATGAGAATCCAGAAAATGAATTTTAAAAGACATGTTGCAGCCAAGCCAAGACTTTTATACTTCAGAAGGAGATTTTCTACAATTTCATTGCATTTATCAGATCTGTTGTTTCCAAGAAAATTGTCCACCACTGACTTAAATGCTAGCCATGCTGCTTTTTCCTAGCCATGCAACACGCAAATAAACTCGTCATCATGAAGAAGTTTTCGAATTTGCGGACCAACAAATACTCCCTCTCTTATTTTAGCTTCACTCAGTCTTGGAAATTTTCTTATGAGGTATTTGAAAGCCTTATTTGTTTTCTCCATTGCCTTGACACAGTTTTTCATGAGACCCAGCTTGATGTGCAAGGGTGACAACAAAATCTTGCTGGTGTCGACAAGTGCTGGGCTCTCAACGTTCTTACTGTCAGGCTGCAATGACTGCCTGATTGGCCAATGTCTTCTGATGTAATGGTCACTTCGTGCACGGCTATCCCACTCACAGAGAAAGCAACAGTACTTGGAGTTTCCACCCTGTAGTCCAAGCAAAAGAGCGACCACTTTTAAGTCACCGAAAAGTGATCAATGATGATGATCGTAGTTTATACACTTCAAAAGCTGCTTAATGTTTTCATAAGATTCTTTCATATGAACTGCGTGACCAACTGGAATTGACGGTAACACATTACTATTATTCAACAAAACAGCTTTAAGACTCGTCTTGGATGAATCAATGAAAAGCCTCCACTCTTCCGGTATGTAATTGATTTTGAGGGCTGCCATTAAACTAGAAATGTTGTGGCACGCAGAAAGGTCACCCTCTTTGAAAAAGAATGTAATAAGCGGCTTATGGCGGTTCCTATACACAGAAATTGTAACGTCTTCTGCCAGGAGATTCCACTGTTGCAATCTGGAACCCAAAAGCTCCGCCTTGTTCTTCGGTAAATTCAGATCTCTTACAAGATCATTCAGTTCCCCTTGGGTTATTAAGTGTCGTTTAGTGGATGTAGTTTGCTCAAAATCTGGGTCACTTGAGGTTGATGGTTCAGGGCCACCAATGTCCTCTTCTTCATCAGTGGAAGCAGCTGAAAATGATTCTGGCACTTTGGGAACTGGTAGGTCATCGCCATGTGGTACCGGACATATTGCAGCGGGGATGTTTGGATATTCCAGAGTCCATTTTTTCTTCTTTGATATGCCTTTCCCAATTGGAGGGACCATGCAAAAGTAACAGTTGTTAAGATGATCAGTGGGCTCTCTCCAAATAATTGGGACTGCAAAAGGCATAGCTTGCCTTTTGCCAGTCAACCACAGTTTAAGATGTGCTGCACGTGTATTGCAGCATATGTGTGGCGCCCAGCTCTTATCTTGATCTCCTATTCTGCAGACAAAATACAAACTGTGCGCCTTCTTAATCACTTTAGTTATATTTCGTTTTTGTGATAGAAATGTCACCTCACCACATATATAACAGAAATTATTAGCACTGTTCACACATGTCCTAGGCATTTCTAACTACGATACTTTTGATAAGGACAAATGCACTAACTAATGGCAAATTTTATCAGAGATAAGATATTTATACACAAAGGTGGTGTAATCATAGGTAGGATTGCATCATCAACTTCTAGAAATTATGCAATCACCCACAATAGTGGTTTCGGAATCGATCTGTGTTACATAGTGACTTTGCCAGCCTCATGCACAACATCACACTAGTCTCATTGGAAGACTTGTATGAGAGTGGATGTGTGTGTAATAGTGGGATGTTTTAGGTAGCGTGGAAGAACGGACTGTTTGGCAGGTGAGAGCACGGTGTTTCTCATTATTTATTATGATTTTAACTTGTCAGTGCTTATTTTGTGTTTCATGTTAGCAATTGAGCACTGGCTGAGTGTTTACAATTGAGCACTGGCTGAGTGTTTTGTTTCATTTGGTTTACTTTATAACGGTTGCTTTATGTGCTTGTTGTCGCTAATAGGGTTGTGTGAGTAAATACAGCCCCTGCGTTAGAATCAAGAGCTTTACTGTTGTTCGGGTCGGTGCGAGTATGCAAGAAAGTGATCACATATCACAACATAATCATCATCTCTCGCCCACCCTATCACATACATGTGATCAATCTGATTCTAAGTTCTGTGGTCTGGCGACATCCATGTTGCTTTTTGTATTCTTTTATGTGGAAATACGCTTCCACCTATAGCTAGTTGATTTGAAGTACAGACGTTAGCTAGTAGTTTTCCATTCTCGTTTATTATACATAATCCATGCTTTCCCTTGATTTCTTCAAAGCCAGCGTTGTCTGTTCCTATTTTCGCGTTTAGGTCCCCCATCAAAATTGTGATGTCTTTTCTTTTCTTATTGTCCAAGACATTTTGTAGTATGGTATAAAGTTATTCTTTCTCAAAGTATACACTAAGGGATAGTCCAACAGCACGATTCAGCATAACTGCAGTGAGCTGACAAACTTCTCCTTCACAATTCACAAATATGCAGTTTTCTATACTTGACACAAAGCTCAATGAAATCAGTTCTCGCTCAAAGGCAAATGCAGTAATAAGTACGTGTCCAGTCCGTTCACTATCAAACGCTGGTCAATGGCAAACTTTATTTATTACAGTCCCATGGACATCTTCATGAATAGATATACATTTCCTGAATATGATAAATCAGGGACACCTCAACTAAGTATATTGATGTCCTGATGATGGAATGATGCATGAAAAACACAGTATACTGCAGGAGCTCAATACACATACGTCCGCTCACTTTCAAACAATAGCCGCATCTCTTCTTGCAGACGATCACCTCACTTCTGCTTCAAAATGTTCGCGTCTGCCTCTACACCATATCGGCATGACGTCACTTCCTTTATTAATAAGTAAGTCCGTATAAAATTATCAGAAAAGGAGCCCTGTCGAGCGAACTATTATACCGACATAATCTTTATGTGATATAGTATACGCTCAGGAAGAGTAAAAAATCTGAGAAAACAAACAGACAGCGGGAAAGACGCCTGATTAATATCAGGAAAAGAAATATTTAGCAGCATAATGTGTACTTTTATTCTTCTAAAGTTTGTGGTACCAGTACGAGGCGACCAGACTATTTCTGTTAGGACCCGGAGACCATTTGTTGTACTACCATTTTGTGGTTCATGAGCTGGATCGACATTTATAAACCGGCATTCCACAGGTGGTAGACATTCTTGCCTTGACTAGAAAAGGTTACGTCCTGAACTGATCAGGAAACGTGCATTCACCCCAAAGACGAATCTATGGAGAAGCAGTGTTGTAGATTTGTGATAGGCGAATTAAAACTTAGATTGGTCCCTTCTGAATAGAAATAGAACAGGTGATAGCTCAATGGGAGATAATAATAGAAATAGATTTTTACGAGTGAGATGGTGGAAAATAATAGAGTCTGTCCCTGAAACTCGAGAAGCTTCTCTCGATCAGCCTATCATCTACAACAGATCTAGATTAGTCAGACAGTCTAGTAGAATATATATTAGTATATATACCCCTCACATACACACAAACACACATAAGTGACGACATTTAGACGCACAGACGTGAAAAGCTATAACAGATGGAATATAGATATTTTGGAACGAGCTGACCGACACACTTGGATAAAGCTTATGTAAATTTTTTTATCATAAGAAAATTTACCACAACACATAAATGTTAATATCAAGCACATATAAATACACATAAGTTGATGAATTACAAAGAGAATACTAATAGACCCATAGGTGTAATCCTTTCCCCCTCTGGTTTGAGCCCACGATCGTGTTAGAAGAAAAGTTATAGCCCCAAATAATAATAATAATAATAATAAATTCTTTAAGCGCCAAACACGGCGCATAAGGCAGAAACCAGTGCTCTCCAGGTTGTTCGTTGTGACGCCACTCCTCTTAGCTCTTGCACATTATTTAGGCCCAACGTTCTTCCTTCTCTTATTATTGTTCTTCTGAGTGTTTCTTTTGGTCTTCCTTTTTTCCGCTTACCCTCAGGAACCCAAGTGAGCGCCTGTAGTGGTATTCTGTTGTTTTGCATTCGTAGGACATGACCGATATATGACCATCGTCTTTTCCTTATATATAGTCGGAGACATATTTCTGCCTAGAGTCTTCTCTTATTTGTCGATTAGTCTTGAATTCTTTCCAACTGATGTTCATGAGTTTTCTAAGACATTTGTTCTCGAATGTATTCAGCTTGTTCTCCAATGATTTTGTTATTTTCCAACTCTCACAGCCGTATGTTAACACTGAGATAACATTTGAATTAAACAGACGAAGCTTGGTATGTATATTCAATGATCGTAATTTCCAAATGTTAGATAATCTATTGAAGGCGCTAGCTGCCAAAGCAATTCTAGTATGGATTTCTCTTGTTGTGTCACCATCCTGAGTCATTTTACTGCCTAAATAATTGAAACTTTCAACTTTCTGTAGTTTTTCCCCGTTCAAGATGATATCAAAGGTCTCGTTAGAAAAGTTCATAGCTTTAGTTTTAGAGGCATTTATTTGGAGACCAATTTTAAACGAGAGATGACACAAATTATTTATTGCTTCTTGGGATTGTCTTGGTGTTGAACTTAAGAATGCTACATCATCTGCGAAATCCAGGTCCCCCAGGAATTTTCCATTTGTCCATTTTATACCCAATTGTTCATTGTGGGTATAGTTTCTCATAACCCAATCAATAGCTATTCCAAAAAGTAGTGGTGACATAATACAGCCTTGTTTCACCCCTGTTTCTACTGTAAACCATTCTGTATTCCCTTTATTTGTTCTAACAAATGTTAGATAGCCCCAAAAGAGTCACAGATTTATACGCTAGGGTCTAAGATTTTCCTCTAGAGCTAAGAACAGAGTTAATACACTAATCTATTCTAAGATGAAAACAGCATTAACAAACTGGCATATAAAGAAAAACAAAGTGGGTGCAGGAATTTATACTATATATATATATACTGTTCAAAAAAAGAAACGCAACATTATTGCAGTGGTAATGGACACCAAATTTCAAACTTGTACCAAAATTTTATTTTACGGAATTAATGTTTCAAACTTGGCATGCAGAAACTTTCAGACTTTAACAATGAAAAGATGTTCATTAAATTTGGTTTGGACTTTTATCCTTTGCGACTGAGGCCTCCGTTTCAGTAAGGTGTATGGCCTCCTCTAGCCTCTATCAGAGAACGACATCTCCTTGACATGGATCCGGTTAGCCGTTGGATCTGTTGTTGTGGGATGGCTGCCCACTCTTCCCGCAGTGCAAGAGACAACTGTCGGAGATTGGCTGGAGCCACGTCTTGCTGGCTGAGTCGTCTGTCGAGTTCATCCCATAAGTGTTCTCTGGGGTTCATGTCTGATGACATGGCTAGCCACGGAATGGTCTGGACGTTGTTGTCAGCGAGGAACTGGGTGGTGAGCTGTGCCACATGAGGTCGAGCGATATCCTGCTGAAAAATCGACCCTCGTGCAGCCAGAAGTGGAAGGACGTGAGGACGAAGAATTTCAGCGACGTATCGTTGGGCATTCAGGCGTCCTTCAATTTGCACCAGGTTATTCTTCCCAAAGACGCAGCAATAGAGAATGCAGTCAGCAACCCATAGCTTGACTGCTTGCGTCAGGGTCAGCGAACCAGAGCTGACCAAGACCCTACTCCACCTCCACGTGGTGGTCCTGGAAACAGGCTGCATCACTGCAGTCTGGCTGAGAGAGTAGGGATCGAAGAGGGAAGGCAAACCCGGTCCCAAAAAATGCTGTGCTGAAGTCGGATGTGCCGGCCGAAAGGCGCATATATCACAGCTCTGCTTTAAACAGACACAACGCAACCAACGTCCTTTTCAGGACGAACGAGGAAGAAGAAGAAGAAGAAGAACTTCTTCCCATGATGTTGATCGCCTCCCACATCAGTACACCTCCACCACCTTGTGGAGGAGCCTCAACAACGCTGTTCTGGGCGTAGCGCTCATGGACTCTGCGGTAAACTCTTCTTCGTCTATCGTGTCGCTAGAGCACAAAAAATGATTCATCACTAAACCAAACCCGTCTCCAGTCATTCCCAACGGTCCATTGACGATGCTGGTTCGCCCACTGCAGTCGGTTCTGGCGATGCCGGTCCGTAAGAACAGGACCTCTGTAGGGTTTTCTAGCCCAAAGACCAGAGTCTTGCAGCCGGTTCCTGACCGTTTGATCTGAAATTCGACGAGCTGCTGACATTGACTGGACTGTGGAGGACGCAGATGCAAGTCGACTCCTGAGGTGACGCAGCCGTATGAAGCGGTCTTCGGCAGGAGTTGTGACTCTGGGTCTTCCACTGCGCGGCCGGTCTGCCACTGAGCCAGTTTATTGAAATCGCCTTCAAAGGCGACTAATGGTGCTTCTAACCACATTAAATTGTCTGGCCATTACACTTTGTGACTGTCCAGTCTGTAAACGCCCAATGATGATTGTAAAAAGTGGAAAGGACTGTAAAATGTCACTGCTGTGTTAATTGATACCAGGCATGCTCCAATCTACCCAGCGGTGCTGTAAATGGGTAACTCACTCTAGTCCTGAGTTAGGGAAGGCAAAGACAGCTGTAAAAGTGGGGTGCAGGAACTGGTTTCCTTCTGAGGCTCCAGGAGGAGCAGGCCCTTAACTTGGTCAATTCAACCGACGCAGGATGGTGTAAATATGGAGTGAGAGTGTAGAGTGTTATAAACGCGAATGATGGAATGTTCGTATCTTGACCAATATAACGCACTCATTCACTCATGGCTATAAGTCACCAATGCAGACTGCTGGAATCTTTTCATACAGTTTATTCAGACGCACATACTGGGACAGAACGAATAGATCATAAGTACATGCTGACACATCAATCTTCAGGCATGAATAGTAGATCCCATGTCATGGAACATTCAAATATAATGGGTGGTACAAAACAGCATTCAATGTTCTAATACATTATGGCCGCATCCCCTATCTGACTGAACGCGTCAGTAAAGGCGGATCGGTAAACAAATGAAGAGTTCGATGGACGAGCCTTCTTTCCCTTGCTAAGTTCTTAGGTTGCTTATATTCAATGTTTATATCATACTGTGAAACCACGATAAGGGGTTTTCATATAAATGAGATCTCCATGCCACTGTCCGAATAGTAAGATACACGACCCGTTCTCTGGACAGTGATCCATAATGATGACAGGACTACAAAAATGGCCTCATTCCCTGAGCTTTCGCTCACTCGCCCAGCAGAAGAATAATCATCAGCCAAAGTTGATTCAAAACTTGAATAAGTATAACTTTCTAGAATTACCATACAGTCCCTTTGTCAGAAGGTTACTTCTTGAAGACATAAGCGCTGATGGAACCTGTCATCTACAACAATATCTAGTTAAACGACCAACGATGCACGAAAATACGTTGCTTCATCTAGGTCTAACCATAAGGAGATCGTCAAAAGGGTCTGGATTTACCTTGACACATAATACAGTACATGAGGAGAGTCTCTAACACTATAATCTTGTAGAGACACAATCTCCTACTGAAGAAATCACTTCATAAATCATTTTTCACTCTAGAAAGGACCAGCCCAGGAAAAATGCGTGACCAGCCATTGTAGGCGGCAATATCGGAACTCATCACGACTCGCCAAGACAACCAATACCTCCGCTAGTGCGGCATACAGAATATAGTCCTGCCTACCCATACAAAATATACAATATAGGACTGAATCTACTTGCACTAATAATATGTAATACATATGAATTCAGGCCATAAACATTCTAAGAACGATCAATCTATTTTCTGGCTATAACAAATGATGAATGCCAAAATATAAGTATTCTTACGCCCGATCAATATCAAGGGAGATTATCCATATAATCAAACGTATAAATTAAACATGGATTATCTGTCATCTTTACAAAAGAAAGCATTTTCGTACCCAATTAAATACAACAATATATTTTCCATATTAAATAGACATATCGTACATTTGTAATCTGTGCATTCAAAAATATGTATGCAACAGATTACCACACCCCCCGGGAAAAAAAATGGTACATTTTTTTTTTTGAAATACATCCAGGAGCAACATACAATAGGCTCACAACGCACGAATAACAATGCGCAGATGATAAGCATTCCAAACAAATGTAACGCCTAATGTAAGGCAAAGTCGTCATATAGCACGACCAATGAGAATCTATCTCAGGATTCAGAGAAAATTTTTCTCTGAGTATAAATATCTCCCGAGAGGTGTCACCAACGCATCATACAATACTGGCAATGCCACAATTTGTACAATAGTTCATCTTAGGTATCTTAACATTATGATCACCAAATAAGAAAAATATCAAAAACCTGCGGTGAATATACATCAATGCACCGCTAAGTAGTGATACAGACAATGTATGATATATTACATATAAGTACATATTTTAAGATAGGAAAAACTGTAGTAAAGTCAGACATGTTAGAAATCTCAAGATCTGACAGTTAGGTGGAATCATGTGGGCATCTCGATAAGATATCCGCCATCACATTTTCTGAACCACGGATAGCTCGCACCGAAAAATTAAAAGGCTGAAGAGCAATCGCGTATCGCGTTGATCTCGCGCTCTTCAGATTTTTAGTCTGAATAGCTGTAAGAGCTTTCTGGTCAGTCTCCACAATAAAATGCGCGCCAAGAAGAAATCTTTGAAGTTTAAGGATTGACCAAACCATAGCCAATAATTCACGGTCTAGGACCGAGTAATTTCTCTCTGCGGCATTAAGTTTTCGAGAAATATACATCACTGGATGCAGAGTTCCAGAGTACTCTTGCATTAGTGCCGCTCCAATGCCAGTGGACGAAGCATCACTACGAAGAATAAATGTCTTATCTTTAGTAGGTAACACCAAGATAGGTGAAGTAGAAAACATCGTTTTAACCTTATCCAAAGAGGATTGACATTCTTGAGTCCAATGGACTATATTAGGAGACCCTTTTTTTAACAAAGAAGAAAGAGGTGACATAATGGAGGACAGATTCGGAATGAATCGTCCATAAAATTGTATGAGACCTAAGAGACTTCGCACTTGCTTTTTAGTCTTAGGCATAGAAATGTTAAGTATCTTACTTGTATTATGGTCTTCTGTTTTTAGAAACCCATGACCAACACGGTGACCTAAGAAAGATATTTCGCTAAAACCAATAAATGCTTTAGATGGTTTCGCTGTCAGGTTATGCTCGCGTAGGATAAACAATAGTTCATTTAACCCGTTATAGTGATCTTTCCAAGTATTACTGAAAAGACAGATGTCATCAAGATATGCAATGACATCCGAACGATGAGATAGGATTCGACGCATCATGCGTACGAATGTCGCTGGGGCATTCATAAGGCCGAAAGGCATGAAATTCCATTGGAATAGACCCCTTGGCGTCGAAAAAGCAGTAAATGGTTTGGCGTGTTCGGATAGTGGGACTTGCCAATATCCCTTAGACAAATCGAGTTTAGTAAAGAAATGAGAATTCGATAGTCTAGTAAGTAGCTCTTCAAGTAAAGGCATAGGTTCAGCATCAAATTTCGTCACTTGGTTCAATTTGCGATAATAAACGCAAAAATGTATGTTGTTGTCTTTTTTTCGCACGATAGCCATCGGTGAAGAATATGCTGATGTGGATGGTTCAATTATTTCCAACTCTATCATTTCATCCAACTCTTTTTCTACCTGTGCTTGAAAATGTATCGGGATAGGATACGGTCTGACTCTTATAGGATTATGGTCAGTAAGAATAATGTCGTGTTCAATGACATATACGCCACATACATACACACATACATACATACATACATACATACACACATACATACACACATACATACACACATACATACATACATACATACATACATACATACATACATACATACATACATACATACATGCATGCATGCATGCATGCATGCATGCATGCATGCATGCATGCATGCATGCATACATACATACATACATACATACATACATACATACATACATACATACATACATACATACATACATACATACATACATACATACATACATACATACATACATACATACATACATACATACATACATACATACATACATACATACATACATACATACATACATACATACATACATACATACATACATACATACATACATACATACATACATACATACATACATACATACATACATACATACATACATACATACATACATACATACATACATACATACATACATACATACATACATACATACATACATACATACATACATACATACATACATACATACATACATACATACATACATACATACATACATACATACATACATACATACATACATACATACATACATACATACATACATACATACTGTTGCGTGCATATTTTGACGCACATATTACAAAAATCGATATGGCTATTTAATATGGGAAAAATATAGACATTCATTCATTTGTGTATGAAAATGCTGTCTATGGGGAAAGCGAGATAATCCATGTTTGATTCACACTTTTGATTATAGGAGTAATCGTTCTGGATATTGATCCGGCGCAAGGATATTGCTCTTATATTTGTACTTATTTTTAGGGCCAGAAAATAGATTAATTTGCTTATTATGTTTATGGCCTGAATTCATATGTATTACGTATTATTAGTACAAGTAGAATCAGTCCTATATTGTATATTTTGGATGGGTAGGCGGGACTAGATTCTTGTTATTCCGGTCTAGCGGAAGTATGAGTTGTCTTGACAAGTCGTGATGAGTTCCGATGTACCGTGATAATGGCGGGTACGCACTTTTCAAAGGGCTGGTAGATTCTTAAGGAAATATGATTCATGAAGTGGTTTTCTTCTAAAGGAGATGGTATCTCTACTTTAGTTTATGTTAGAGACTCTCCTAAGGTACGGTACAATGTATAATTCGGACTCCATGTATTGCCAGACCCTATTTTGATGATCTCATGTCGATTTTGACCTAGATGGAACATTGTGCTTCGTATCGCTAGGGTCGGGTTTTGTATCGACAAAGATGACAGACTTTCCTACAGCGGTTATGGCTACGTGAATTAACCTGATCACCGTAGAGCTGTATGGGAACATTTATGAAATCATTTATATACCCATTATAAATTAACTCTGGCTTATATTCTCCTTCCTATGAATGAGTGAACGACAACTCAGGGAGGCGGCCATGTTAGATTTCGGTCATCATATGTTTTGATCACTGCCAAGAGAACAGATTATTTATCCTATTATCGGACAGTGACAGGGAGATCTCAATCTTGCTAGAAACCCCCTCTTTCGTGGTTTCATAATATATGCTACAAACTATGGACGTCAAGTAACTTTAGTTATTTACCGATCTGCCTTCACTGACGCGTTTAGTCAGATAGGGGGATGCGGCCATAATGTATCATGACAATTGAACTTTTGATGTACTGCCCATTATTTCTGAATGTGTCATGACTTCAGATCTGCTATGTATACCTACAAATTGATATGTCAACATACCATGATGTACTCGTATGTCCCAGTGTGTACGTCTGAATAAATTGAGTAAACAAAGATTCCAGCAGTCTGCATTGGTGCCTTGTAGACACAAGTGTATGAGTGGTTATATTGGTCAGCACACGAACAGTACACCATTCGCGGTAATCACACTCTACACTTCTACTTCATACATACACCATCCTGCGTCGGTCGGAGTGACCAAGTTTAGGGCCTGCTTCCCCTGGACCTTTGCCTTCCCTAACTCAGGACTAGGGTGAGTTACCCATTTACAGCTGGGTAGACTGGGGGCATGCCTGATCTCAACAACACACCACTCTTCCTTACAGAGCATACAGACTGACACTTTACAGAGTGGAAAGAAGAAAGGAAACTTTACAGTGGCGAGCCAGATTCCTGGGTCCAGCTTACGCAGTTTTGTGTTGAGAATCACAGTTTACAGCTGAAAGAACATTTGTTTGAACACATCAACACCAGTAGGACAGCTATACAGTCGATGTCAGCTTGACCTGTATTACCGATAGGATGCTGTATCTAGGTCAGCGCTTGTTGACAGTTTTTTCGCTGTACAGACAGTATTACACAGGACAGTGGTATCAAGTGTAGAAAATATCTGGAGCAGTATTGTTGACATTTCTCAACGTACAGAAGAATCACAGTGTTGTTGAACATAAAGTGCATAGTTCATCGTTGGATCTTCATATGCTCTACAGAGAAAAATTGACAGTGTAATAGTTTAAAATTAAATCTATTACTGAATAAAGTGGCAAGTTATTAGTATTAAAATAAACTGTGCCTGCTTTACAACACTATACCTGCAACACATTCCATTCATGACATAAATTATATTGTATGCTATATGCTCTTTATGCTTACATGTTATTTGTTATGTATTAAATTAGTTTTTGTTCTGTGTGACTAGTACAAGGTATGCCGAGTGACATTGGTCTGGTACTAGGATTCTATAGGTACACATTTTCTTAATTGGAAATTTGTTAGCAACAATTTGCTGCTATTTCTGTTAGTTGTGATGAGGTGTTCTTTTCTTCGTTGTTTTTTGTTAATAATTTTGTGTTCCTTAGTTTTGTTTGATTTGTTTGTATAATTGTAGGTCTCATCTTTTCTATTTTTGATTTCTTTACACCCTTATGTTTATACACTGTGACGTTATTTGTCTTGTTATCTTATTGCAGTTATCATCACGGATTCTGTGATCATTTTTTTTTCATTTCTCCTATTTAATTTAATTTGATCTCTGCAAATGTTTTCATATTGTCTTTTCTTGTTTGTCCTTTGTAATGTCTTTAGTTGACATATGACATAGGAGTTATAGTGGTATACACTGATAGTATAGTACAGATCAGTACTTTATGATTATTTTCCACAGGTACCCAAGTGATCTTTGATTACATTGAGATATACAAGACCTTTGTAAGGCTTGTCTCCCACAGTATTTGAGATACAGTTATTGTTGTCCACAGGTACTCAAGTTATCATTGGTTATTATAAACCATACAAGTTTGGACTAAGACTAAGTCTATGGTATAGACTTGTCTCCCATTAAAGTGAAATAGGGTAATTTATTTACTTTTTCAGGTTTCTGATTTAAGAAGACAATATGTCTACATTAGATTATTTTATTGCACAAGGAAAATCTCTTGATAAGACTGGAAAAGACTTAGAACAATGGGCTGTTGCTCAATATGACAAAGCATTAGCTGCTGAAGAGAGAAAAGCGGCTGCTGAAGAGAGAAAAGCTTTGGCTGAAGAAAAAAGATTAGAAAGAGAAGCTGCTGCTGAAGAAAAAAAAGCTCTGGCTGAAGAAAAAAGATTAGAAAAAGAAGCTGATACTGCTGCTGAACTAAAGAAATTGCAGATGCAAGTGGAGGAAAGGAGATTTGATGCAGAACAGAAGAAATTGGAAGCTGCTGCAGAACAGAAAAAATTAGAAGCTGCTGCAGAACAGAAAAAATTAGAAGCTGCTGCAGAACAGAAAAAATTAGAAGCTGCTGCAGAACAGAAAAAACTAGAATTTGCTGCTGCTGCAGAACAGAAAAAATTAGAAGCTGCTGCTGCTGCAGAACAAAAAAAAATTAGATAGAGAAGCTGAAGAGAGAAAAGCAATAAGAGAACATGAGTTTGAATTAGAGAAATTAAAATTGACATGTATGAGTAATGTTAATCAGGCATCTGGTGGTAATGGTAAACCCTTTGTGTACAAGGTCAAGGTACCAGCGTTTAACCCTACCAGTGATGACATAACATTTTGGCTTTCTAGATTTGAACGGGCTTGTCGATCTCATAATGTTGACAAATCACAGTATGTGAATCAGTTGTCTGAAAATCTAAAAGGGGAGTCCCTAAGTAAGTTATATTTTTGTTGAAGAGGCCGACAAAGATAATTATGATGCTGTTAGGGCAGCTTTGATAAAGAGATATCAGCTGTCTGAGGAAGGTTACCGTCTTTTGTTTAAAACAATGAGACCTGAGGTAGGTGTAGAATTCTCAGATTTCATCTCAAAAGCACGAATTACACTTTCACGATGGATTGAATTATCCAAAACAGAGAAAACATTTGATGGTCTTACGGATTTATTGCTAAGAGACAAGGTCATGTCTTCTGTAAATAAATCATTCCTAGAGTTCTTACATGAGCGTAAACCTGGTACAATAAAGCAAATGGAAGAATATTGTGACCAGTATGCTACGGCACACCCTGACATGATTCTTAGTAACTCTAACATTAAAGAGAGTATGCCAGTTGCTTCGGCAACAGAATATAATCAGAATTACTCACACAAATTCCAAGGAGCTAAAAATAAATTTGATAAAAAGGTTAATTGGAATAAGTATCAAAACCAAGATAACCACTCAAATCAGAGTTCTTCTTCGAAGAACTGGAATCGAGCTGATAGTCCTCGACACGCGAGAGGTACCCATAATGTTAGAAATTCTCGAAAAGGGAGTAGCTATAGGAACTACCCAAGTGCTTCATGGAGACAACAGAAACAATATTACAGGGATACTCAATATAATGAGCGTGATGATTATGATCATGAATATTATGATTCAAACCCAAATAGGGGTTATAACAGAGGCAATAATAATTATAGAGACAATTATAACCGAGGTAGATCACAACACAAAAGACATGGTAAATCTTATTACCAGGCTAACTCTGCACAACAGGAGTTCCACGACACCGATAATCAGAATAATGATAAAAAAGACTCCAACAGTGTAGCAAATTCCGCTTTCGATTTTGCTAGAGCATCTGAGTGTTCGCAATGCAAAACATTATTCGATCCAACCACAGTGTCTACTTTAAGCTGCGGTCACCAGCTTCCCGCTCTCCATGCGTCAATTGCGCATAATGGAAGGGGTGCTCTTGTCTTTAATAGGGGCCTAATAGATGGTACTCCGGTATCAATTCTTTTCGACTCGGGATGCACTACCATTGGAGTGAGGCAATCACTCGTAAATCCTTCTCGAGCTACAGGCAATATAGTCAAATGTGTAACATTTGGTGGCACATTGGAGAAGTACTCCACTGCCATTATCAATATTGCTACGCCTTTCTTTACAGGAGAGGTGCAAGCATGTCTCTTGCCGAATTCCGATCGCTGATCTTATCATCGGTCGCATTCATGGAGTGAAAGAATGCACTCCACAGCAAATTAGGGGGGGGGGGTGCTGCAGACATTCTGAAAGATGATGAAAGTGCGCAGACTCCAAGATGATACCCTTGGCACATAGGGCCATTCTTTCACCATGATTCCGTTTATGTGTAAGACAAGCAGGGAAGAGGGATGCTACTCTAAGAAGGAAGATTCTTACACGTCTGGGAACAAAAAGGTGATCCAAACTAAGGCATGATTAATCATAAATCAATTGAGTAGAATCTTGGGACGATGGAAGTAATGGGGTAGCCTGTAGGTACGTGGTTACGTGAGGGAGGGTACCGCATCTGTGGGGGGGGGGGGGGGGGTCGGGGGTCATCCACGAGTATGGGGGGTATGGGGGGTTTGGGGGGATCTTTCGGAAGGGCAGTCTTGACGCTCCGATGGTATACGGAGGGGGGGGGGGGGGTATCGAAGGAATTATTCCAGTCGACATTTGGGTCACACTACAGGCGGGGGGCAATGGGTCAGATCAGGGAAAGGCCATATCTAGTGAGGATGCGAGTCTGAGGCTTTTCATATGTAAGAATATTTTTTAGACATCACAGATATCTTAGTGCCGATCTTGGTCCTTGGTGTAAAGTTATGGGGGGGATTATATGCCAGGGTCCACACCTATGGGAACTATTGCAGGGGGCATGACCATTCCCAGTCGGACCATTTCAAAAGAAATGGGGGATAGGACGACATACATTGGGCCCCAGTTGGTGAGAGATATAAGTGGTGCTAGGGGGCACACCAATCTTATTTGGAACGGGCTTTAGTTGTATAATGTGATCTGATCGATAGCCACACTGGTCATGTGGGGGGGTCTGGGGGGGGGTGCTATATGAGGTCCGCAGGTATCTGGGGTAGGTATCGGACTAGCTCGCAGGGGGTGTGGGGGGTCTTTGGGGGGGTCAACAGGGATATGTGGGGGGTCTGACGCATATGCATGGAAGGGTGTGGGGGCTAGGGTTGACAAGAGAAGCATAAAGGTTGGGGACAAGTACTTTGGCACGTATGGGGTGCGCCGAATGGGGCAGTATAGGGGGTGGCATAGGAGGGGGGGGGGAAAAAGTGGGGTGTGGGGGGGGGAGGATTTATCGGTGGGGTTGTATGACACGGGGGTGATATTTCGTTCCTAGGGAATTATTGAAGGGGGAGTGGGATGGAGGGGGGTGAGGGTCAATAGATATACGGGCGGATGGGGGGGTGGTGTTAAGATGGGTGGGGGGTGGAAAGGGTTGATGAGATCCTCTATTGGGTTGGTTTAGTGGATTATGTAGGGCATTATGGGGGGTACTGGGAGTACCAGGGGGGGGAGCCAACGGTGGGATGACAGGTAAGTTGTCGGGTTATGTGGGGGTTTGTTATTGTATTTGGAGGGAGGGGGTGGATGGGGGTAACCTGGATGGGGGTATTCGATTATCGTAGGGTAAGGGTGAAGTTAGTCTGGGAGTGTATATGATGACATATGGGGGGGATGGGGTGTTATGATGGGTTGGGGGTGGGAGGGATTGGGTATAGAATCAAAGTGGGTTATGTGGTTGTTGTAGGTGTAATTAGTAGATGTGAGGCAAATTGGTGGTGGGGGGGGTGAGTTAAATGGGGTTGTGTTGGGACTACAGGGTGGGGGGCGGGTATCTGTGTATGGGTGAGGAGTTTAATTGCTGGAGTAATAGGATGGGGTTGGGAAAACTTGAGTTCATGTTGGATATCATGTTGGGGGGGGGGTAATCACTTGGGGGGTGTTGTGGGGAATGAGAGGTTAGGGACACTGGGTATTGGTGTTGAGAACAGAGTCTCGTATACGGGTGGGTAATAGGGGTAAAGGGAGAGTTGGTTGGGGTGTATAGGGGGGGGGGGATTGGGGGAGCGTAGGTTGATTAGATAGGGGTGATGGGTTGGATGGGGGGTGGAAGTTAATGGGGATTTGGTTGGGGGGAGGTGTGTGGGGATGTTATTGTTACAACTTGGGGGGTCCAGGTCAACCTGGGTAGTGGGTTTTGAGGGGAGGGACAACATGGTAGTGAGTTTATTTTAGATAAGTTTGGGGTTGGTTGGGTGTTTGGGGGAGTATGGATGGGGGGGTGTAGGTGGTGTTGAGATGTTTTTTGGGGATTAATGGTAAGGGGTTTGGGAGGAATAGGTATTGGATGTAATGGTGGTTAAGTGGTTGGGTCAGGGATTTGGTTGGGTTGTAGGGTTGAAATCTGGTGGGGGGGGGGGTGGGATTTGGTGGATGTGACAGTATTAAGGTGTGAAAGTGGATTATTTGGGAGTTGGAGCTGCTATAATCTGGTGGGTGGCTATGATGGGGGGTATGGTAGGAGTAATTTTTGGGACATGAACATAGTGATTATATGTGTTAGGTTGGATATGGGGGTGTTGATGTTGTTAGGGGAGAAGTAATGATTTTATATGGGTAGAGTTAATATGTTATTGTAGATTGGAGGTGGTGGGTTCATTATTATTGATGGTACGTTGATAGTGATTGGTTTCGCCCATTGAAAGGTGGTGGTGAAGTTGGTAGATAGTACATAGGTGTTTGGGAGGGTGGGGTTTGTTAGGCGTTATAGACATAGTGTTCTTTTAAGATTGGGTATGGGGGTGTGGATTTTGATAAGGTGGGTATTTTAGTAGTAGAGATGGGGGGGGTGTGTTAGGGGATTATCAGTTCCTATAATAGGAGGGGGGATATTGTAGTAGAGTTTGGCTTGGCGAGATTAGAGAGGAAGGTGTGTAGATAGGGTAATTTTGTGATTTAGCTTTTTTTAGTTGAGTTGATAGATGTGATTTTTAAGTGGGTGGGGAATGCTATTTTTTGGTGGGATTGAGTAAGTATTTTAGGGGGATTTGAGTGTGGGGGATGGGTGTGCATTGTGGCCAAGGTGATGGGATTGGGATTTTAATGATTGGTTGGGGGGTGGGTAAGGTGTGTGTTGTGGGGGCTCAGAGTTGAAGTTGTGGGGGGGTGGTAAGATGGGGTAAGGTGGGGGTTATAGGTGGGGAATATCGGGGGGGTGGGGGTGGGTTAGAGGGGGGGGGGGAGGTGGGGGGGTGGTTGAGGGGGGGGTGAGGGGGGGGGTATGGGGGGGGGTTTGGAGGGGTGGGGGGGTGGCTGGGGGTGTGGGGGGGTTTATTAGGCCAGTTTTGGGATGGGTAGGGTTGAGGATAGAATGGTGAAGTATGGGGGAGGGGGTGTTGACTATTTGTGTATTGGTGGGAAGGGGGGGGGGATTGGGGGGGTGGTTAAGATAGTTGGGGGTGTTAGGGGTTGGGGGGGAAATGAGTAGTAGGGGGAGTGGGGGGGAGCGGGTTGTGGGAGTTGACCATGCTATGGAGGGTGTAGGGATAGGGGGTGGAGGGAGGTTGGTTTGACACTGGAGGGTGTCTGGGGTGGAGTGGTGGGGGGGGTAGTTGGAACGGTGGGATGGGGTTAAGGTATACCAGGGGGGGGAGGGGGGGATATGGGGTGGTTTTACTGAGGTTATTGGAGGGGTGATTGGGGTTAATTGTGGGTTGTGGTGGGTTGAGGGGGTGTATGATAGGTGGGGTGTGCGGAATGTTGGAATGGGATGGTAGATATGGGGAGTTAGGGGGGGTGGGGGTTGGTGGTAGTGTTTGGGTTGTGAGGGTGTTGGGGTGTTTGGGTTTTTGTGTTATTAGTGGGGTGGGTTGGTGTGGGGATTGTTATCTATGGGGGTTTAATAGGGGGTGGGTGAAGTATTTTAAGTTAGATGGGATGTATTGGGGTGTGTTTGGGGAAGATTGTAATGGAAGGACTGTTGGAGGGAGAGTTTGGGGGAGATATTTTAGTAATTGACATTGTTGAGTTAAAGTTGGGTGGGGATGAGGTTTTTATGATGGATGGTGGTTGATTGTATTTGTAAGTTTGTGGGTTAGAATATGAGTTTGGTGTGTTGATGGTATGTTGTAAGGGGTTGTTGATGGGAGTTTATTATCAAGGGTATTGGTTTAAGTTGTTTAATAGGAATGTTCTTATGAGGGTTGGGGGGGTGTTTTTGGTGTGATAGTGTTGGTGGGGGGAATGGGGGGTGTGTGGTATGGTATTGTGATGATTTTGGGAGGTGGTATTGTTTATTGGAGGTCAATAGGACAGTTTGTGTTGTAGGTATGTTAGATTGATGTAAGTTGGAGGTTGTAGTGTGGGGTGGGGTGATGGGATTTGTTTGGTGGATGGGGGGGGGGGGGTGTGGGGGGGGAATGGGGGTTTTGGGTAGGTTTGTTGGTTTTGGTAAGTTTTGGAAAGTAGTTAATGATTGGTTTTTTTGTTTATGTTATATAATGGTAATATGATGGTATGAATGGGTTTGCATGAGTTTGGGGGAAAATTTGTTGAAAATTGTAATGTTTTATTGTGTGTATTGTATGAGTTATAATAGTGTATATGGTAAATGGTATTTAGGGTAATTTTGATGTTTATTGGATATGAGGAATCTGGTGGTGTTAAGTTAATTTAGGTTTGAATTGGTGATTGTAATGGTGTTTGGTTTGGGTGTAATTGTGAGAGGATTTATTGGGTTGAGCATGATTTTGTGTTATTTGGTTGAGTGTAAGTTTAATGGTAAGGTTTGTTTGTTATGGGATTGGGTATGGGAGTTGATTCCATCAATGGGAGGGGGTACCACATATGTTTATTTATGTTTTAATGAGGATGGACGTTGGACCTTCCATAGATGAATTATTTTTGTTGATTAGTGGTGGAGGTTTTAGGAAAGGGGTTGTATGATATAGGTTTTGGTTTATTTGGAGTATGTGACACACATTTTGTGAAGGATGAGGAGGTTTTATTGGGGATTTTATTCAAAAATGGTGGATTTGTTTTGTATTGGGAATGGTATTTATTTTTGAAGATGATGTGGGTATGTAGGAGTTTTATGGTTTTTAGGGAGGTTTTTGATGGAGATGTGATAGGATTGTTGTGATTATGGTCAGGTTGAGGATAGATCGTGTATTGGGGTTGGGGACTATTAGTGAAAGTGTCAGTTGTAATAAGATATTTTTTTTTGAGAGAGATAGATTTGTTTGGTATTTAGCGGAGAATGGGAGTTTTTAGGTTTAAAGATGAAGTGGGACCAGAACAAAGGAATAGTGGATCACTCTGTGAGTATAGTGGAGGGATGATTGGGTGAGGGCAGTTAAGGAGATAATGTATTGGGTTATTTTAGTTGGATGAGGATTGGTGTGAGTTATTAGTATTTTAAAAGAATAATAACATTTGTGGGTTTTAGATTAGTAAGGTTAGTTATTTCTAAGGTAGTGTTTATCTTGAAAATTGTTGGGATCAATATATGTTAGTATGTGGAGTAATATTTATTTTTGGGATGTTTTAAGTTCAGCCAGGGGAGACCTGAAGTATGTAATTTGATTCATGAGATGGGAAGTATAGATAGTTACTAGGGAATAGCATATGTTTTTGGTATTTGAAAAGGTATTGTGATAATGTGTTGAGACAGGGATGTTGGATAGAAATGGGGTAAATTTATTTTCATAATTAGGCATTTGGTGTTGGAATTTAAGGGTTTGAATTGTTGAAAATGTAATGGGGTCCAATTTTGGAAATTGGGCATGATATTAAGTTACAGTAAGGTGACAAATAGAATATTGTATGTGATATGTTTGGAAAAGTGCATTATGAATAAGATTGGACTAGGTTTAGTTGGAGTGTAATTTTGAAAAATATATAGTTTAGGTAGAATGTAGTTATTTTGGTATAGAATTTGGGGATATAATTGTGGTTAGTATACAGGTAGTATTAGGTGAGGGGTGGTGTGGCGCTATGTACAGTTGGGGAGTGGTTAAATGGGTTATAGATGGATTATATGTGATATTAATGGAGATTTTTTATTGTAAGAGTGTGTTTATTGATATTTATATGGGGGAGGTTTTAAGTCAATGGTACTGTTTTGGGGGGAGGTGTGTTTAAAGAAGGAGTAGTTGTGATATTGAGGGAGGGTAATGTGATTTTGTAGTGGGATGATATAGGGACTAATGTATGTGTAATAGATATGTATAGTGGGGGGTGGATTTTTATGGAGGTATAGAAGGGGGATGGATTTTATAGAAGTTATTTGAGTTAATGTATTGGTAGAGATTGGTATTAGTAAATGAGGTATTGATTTTTGAGTTAGATATTGGGGGGGAGATATGGAATTGTAATGATTTTATGGTTTGGTGTAGATTAAGGGTGATTATGTTAAATGAAGCGATGAGTATACGTGTGAGCTGGTTACGTTTTAATATAGTTTTGAGAGAATTTGGTAGGTGATGATAGTTGTGAGAGAGACAGTACATTTTATTTTATAGGAACATTTGATATAGGTGACAAGGTAGTTTATGGTGGGTTTGGTGTGATGAGGATGGTGATATGAGGTGGTTTGTGAAGGGTTTATTTGGGGTGATGTGTGTATGTTTTGGGTGGTGAGGGTGTGTACACAGTAGAATTTATTAAAGTATGTAGAGGTGGTAGAATTATTATTTTCATGATGGTGTAGATAAAGTGAGTTAGTCTGAGTGGAAAAAAAAAAATAGTAATGGTAGGAGTTATTGTTTAAAAGGTTTGTTAAGGTTTATGCTAGAGAATGTGTCTTGTTTGATGGTGAAATGTGTGGAGGGGTTTTGTGTTAGGGATTGTGTATTAATTAGAAGAAGTTTGGATATGGGTTTTTATTTAGAATGTAATGGGATTACTGTAAAATTATGGGTGAAATGTTGATGATTATTGTGATGACATGAGTAGGTGATATACGGTATTGTTATTTGAACTGTAAGGATGTAGGTTGTTGATCTTTTAGTATTTCTAGGGGGATGTGTTATGGATAGACAAAGAATTAAATGAGTAGTTATTTTGTAAGCTAAATAGGTAGTGTACTGGGTGATTTAGTAGTTTGATGTTAGTAATCAAGACAATGTATATGTAAATTTTATATTTGGGAGGTTTTATTCATGGTGCTAATTGAATGTATTTTTTAATTTAGTGACACATTATTGTGTTACAGGATGAGCCAAGGTTTTCTATGAAGTATGTATTGGGTAATGGTATTTTTATGATTGTAGGAGATGGGTTGTTGGAGATTTGCTGATGGGTAAGTGTAGGGGAGAGGATGAGAGAGCATAATTAAATTGTGGGATAGTATCTGAAGAAGGGATTAGGATAAGATTTGAGGGGATTAAACTGTATAGGAGTAGAGAATTGGGGGGACATAGGGTAAGGGATATATGTAGATTTTGGAGTTGGGATTGTAGTAAGCTATGAGAGATTTTTAGGAGTTATATATGGGGAGAGTGAATTTGAGATAAAAGTAAGGTGTTATAGTAGTATTGTTAAATGGGAGTTGGTATTTAGGATTGTAATGGTGTTTGATTGTTTATATGTTATGACTCTATTTGATACAGTTATTTGTGTTAATATTAATGTGTGTATGGATTAATTTTTGAGTGTGTATTAATGGGAGTTTTTTTTTGATGAGGGTTTTGGTGTACAGGTTAGTTATGTTGGGGGTATGTGTTTTGGATGCAGGAGGGTATTTTGCGTGAACTTAGCGGGTTTATTTTATTTGATTTGTTTGATTTGATTTATTGTTTTTTATATTGATGTTTATTGATTTTGTAATATTTTGTTTTGGCTGAGTTCGATGGCCAGTGGTGTGTGATTATTGTATTTAGCGAGTCTTAATGAATCGCGTGTGCGAGACAGTGTGATAGAGATATTCGTTTTAGGATCTAGAGACAATTACAGATATTATACGTGATTAACATTTAAGGTGGTGGAAATGTGGTAGGGGTCAAACTTGTGATTGGGTCTGATGAACATATTTACGTGTAACGATTTATCATTGCTATTGGGATACGATTGTTTGGTCAGGGCACTTTGGGGGTAAGGTAAGTTTGCCAATTGTCTACTTTTGTAGATGTACATATTATTGGATAACTTAGGGAACAAGTTGTATCATGTTTGCTCTACAGAGCTACATAAAGGTGTAATATGTCCCACAATCAAGCAACAGTACGCTTTTAACGTCGATCTTTGTCTAGCGTGTTGTAAGAGTACGTAAATGACTTAAATAGTCCACGTTTGACAGATGTTGTAAAGGTGTCTGAGTATAGTGATGTCTGACGATGAAAAACAGACTAACGTTGTGTCACGTTGTGCTTGGGTTTGGTAATAGGCTTGCTGCCATCCGTGTAGCTGCAGTATTGCCTAAACATTGGCTACAAAAAACCATAAAGTAGACCGTTGTAGATTCATGTTTTTAATCAGATTATCGCTGACGGTGTAAAGTGCTGAGATGGTGGTCTGACTATGACTTTTCCCCGTATCGTAGAAAGTGACATTCGTTGTGCACCAACTGGGTCAACGTATGTTTGTCTGCTACTCCAGAAATCGTTCTGATACATTGCCTATTTTGTATTCATATTACTGTGGTATGACGTGCTACAACCCAGGTAGTTAATATCCATGCAATCTTGTGTCCCTTTTACTGAAAACATGCCGTGCGACTTTGCACCGACCCTATATGTGAGGAATCACAACAAGTTGAAGTACTTTGACATCCGTTAAACTATTCATTAAACATGTCGGTACTAAAAAGCACCTTGATTATGTAGATATATCATTTTGGTGACTTTAAATCACGTCTGCAAGATAAACTCCGTTGTACTATGTCCCCCTTTTTTGAAGATAGCTACATGTCTCGAGAAAAATTGTGCTCACTTTCTGATAAATTTGCAGTATACATGAAAACTCCTGAGAGGCAAAAGTTCTTCAAGCTGCATTCTTGTTATTACGGTCTAGCGGAAGTATGAAGTTTTGTCTTGACAATCGTGATGAGTCCCG